>OX101787.1:3856736-4204236 GCA_944452715.1 Ophion slaviceki
CCGACGTTGAAAATTTAAAATCGACCTTACAAAGATCTAATAGACCACACGAATCTCAAATCGACCTGAAAAAATCCTAATTAACCTCGGTTAATTTTAAATCGACCTTGAGAAATTCTACCTCACATTAACAAATCCTAATCGACAAAAAAATCCTAACCGACCTTGTAATATCTTAAATCGACCTTCAAAAATGCAATTAGACCTCAAAAATCTTTAATTCACCTTAAAAAATCCCAATTGACCGCGGTTAATATTGAATCAACCTTAAAATCCCAATCGACCTTAAAAATCTTTAATCAGCCTTATAATGACCTCAGAAATTTTTAATCCTAATCGACTTAAGAAAACTTAAGTCGACCTTAAAAAACCCTGTACGAACTAATAGAATCTTAAGTCAATTTAGAAGAATGCTATTCGGTCTAAAAAGTGGTAAATCGAACTTAAAAAATCTTGAATTGAGCATAAACCCAAACAAACCCTAACCGGCAGGGGAAAGGTTATGCGCACACGGTGGAAAAAACGATATGGCTATGGAATACACGATTAGCAGATTCCCGAAACCTAGATTGCTCGTATGACGAGACTGGACGCACTCAGAAAAAAGATTTATTAAGGACAAAGAAGTTTGTCTCTTTTTTTTTTTTTAACAGCTAAGAAAATTTTCTATTCAAGTTTATGTTTAAGATTGACTAAGAATTTTCCTTAACATCTAATAGGATATATAAGTTACAAGAAATAGGTGTTTTACATCCGATAAATAGAGTTTTTCTTAACATCTAATAGGATTCTTCATAATCCCCCAGCTGGTTTTTTTTCGAGGAATTGTGCCATTTCGTCCGTCATTATTTTCTCACTTGAACGTTTTTTTCTCACATTTATATTCTTACTTACACTTAAATCATTCCTCACTTTCGAGTTTCTCACTTCCGAAACGCAACACTAACACTTATAACTAAATGCTAACTAAAAACGCACCAGATTTACGAATTTCTTAGTTCGTAGTTTCGCGTCGAGCAATCATGGTTAAATAGGGATTCGAAGGCATTAGCAGCACTTGTACAACAACAATAATAATAAACTGGTAACAATAATAATCGTAATAATGATAAAATTAGGATACAACTGTTATGGAATTGAAGCTGTAAAAATGATATTAAAGAGCGACAATACGCGAAATTGTGAGACCCTGGCAGCAAGTCGCCAAAAGGCGTTAAAATTTCGGGAACGCTGCTAGTACCACCCTCGGTGGCGATTGCACGATTCCTGTGTATTTGCGCCTGTCTTTACGGATACATACACTATTGGCATAAGGGATGAATATAGGAGTGGCGAAAACTAACTTCCGGAGTTTGTCCGTGGAGACAGGAAGTAAGGCTGGAAGAAAGAGGAAGAGAGAGAGAGAGAAAGAGAGAGAGAGAGAGAGAATGATCCTCCGTACCGTTTTACGATCAAGCTCCTACGAACAGTGCTCCGTAGGAGCTTGAAATTACAAAAAAGCGATTTTTCCGTATCACATAGTTTTATAGCCCAAAGTCTCTATTTTAATTCGCATCGAAGATTTTGTAAAAATTCCCAAAATTGACTGAATTATGTCGATTTTTGTGAAGGTTCTTTTTGCCCCTGCCTTTCGTTTGAGTCGTACCTCAAAATCTAGGAGTCCGATGCACTTCAAATTCTGACAGAGCATCATAAACACTTTCTATCTCACCACCGGATGATTTTTCATACGTGTAACAACTTTTCTTCCCAACAAATAATTCGAGTTTTATTTTGTCGAAAATGTAACGTTTTTTTCTACGCTTTCCGATATTCTTATTTTTCATAATTTAAAAAAGTATCCGTTCACACGAAAGTTCCACTATTACAAAAAAAAGTACATTTTTTCCATTCCAGATTAGCCTAGTTCGATCCTAGATGTTCCTACACCCGCATTGGCCATGCAGCAACAGCGGCACTGTCTTCAACCAACGACAACTCCATTGTTGATCAATATTTGTAAATGAAAAAAAAAACTCAAATTTGGTAAGACTATGTATGAATTGTATGTAAAATCCCGATCTCGTCATGCGAAAACCCTGGCCAGAAAAAAATATCGAAGATCGACCGGTCTTTTGGTGCCCAAGCTTACGAAGACCCGTTTAGAGACATCAATAATTGGGTAAGGTCCTTTCCGCTGAAAAGTCCCGAACCCGTTCCGCGCAAAACTTCTCCAGCATTGACTTCCAAACCAAAGAGTTGCTTTCCTGTTTCGAGCAAGAGCTGGATACCGATCTTCGGCTGATCGTGAATCATCCAGTCCGAATTAGATGGCCTTTTTGGGTTTGGAGCATGTAGCCCTCATCGTGCACACACAGGGATGGGGGGGCCAAGCGTGACGAAGAATTACGTTCAGCTTGCCACTGGGATGTCGCACACGTACACACATGTGGACAAAGATCCTTTTACATGGAAGCAGAGAGGATCTGCACCGTGGAGGAAAGAGGAGTGTCGAGAATCAAGCCAGACCGCCACTATAAAGTCACTACCACCAACTTGTACGTGCATCGTCGAGTCTCGTCCTAGTCGTTGCGTTTCAACCCAACGCTGTAAAACCCATCCGCAGTGTTCCATGTTCCAAATCTACCAATTCCTGTTTCAGCATCGTCTTCTTTCTCTTCCTCCCCCCATCTACGCGACATATATGTTTCAATGAGTGTACGTGTGTATCATTCCCATCCTCTTCTTCTGTTCCTGGCTCATGCCTTGTGCCGGAGATGTGCGCGTGCGAAGGAAACGGCAGAAATGGCGGAAGCAGAAGTGGTGGAGAACCGCGGCAAGGGGGGGTGGGTTGTAACTGGGATGTCGTGGGATCCGAGGACAGGCAAAGAAGGGTGAGAACCTCGACCATTTTGCAAAATCCGGAAAATGCAAATGGCAGCAACGCGGATGTTAACTGCAGTCCATGTTCCACTTCCATGTGGCTGTATGTTCAACCGAAGGAATACTGTATGAATGCGAAACGGGAATTACAACCGCGAGTGCGTTTCCTTCCGTGTGAAAAGAAAAAGAAACGAAGTTCTCGCCCCTGGCAGTTTCCGGTTCAAAGACAGCAACAAGCTTGATCCTAGACTACCGTAAGACCAAAGAATCCGAAATCCCAATTTCGATCTTCCCAATACGTTTGAGTTTCCTCAACATCCGGGCGATTGGGGATGCTGCACGTTTGGGGATGTTCAAGGTATTACCATGGGCATTTCCGTTGGATGGCTCCACGATGAGCTGGGGACAAAGGTGCAGCCTTTGTAAAACTCATTCAAATCCAAACGGAAGTGTCATCAATCGACGGTCAAATTTCGCAACAAAAAGCCCGCAACCCCCATACGAGAGGCGTCGCTACCAATGGCCGAAAACGATGCTGGGAAAAATCGGGTTTTGAGGTTACGTAGCCAGATACTCGGTACAATTTTCCTCGGGGAAATCCTATTTCCGCATCCCGATAAAACCTCAACGTACGTATGTGTATATTCGTGTGTTCCGTGCGTGTATACGTGGCTGCGTAACCGAGACATATAAGCTTCGACCGAATTTATTATTTCTGGCCCAAATCCAACGAAAATTTCGAGGTAAAACTTTTGGCTTAGCTGCTAACGTAGGTTTACGCTCGAGTGGATAGGAAAAATAGAACGAGGAGCAGTAAAGGAAGAAGAAGACGAAAAAAGGAAGAGTTTGAGAGAGAAAAAAACAATAACCGGAGGCGAAAAAAATTGCGTGCGCGATATCGGTGAGGGTGTCCTCGTTGTTTGGCGGATCGTCATGGAGGACGTGGGGCATCAACGGTCTCAGTGTACATTACAGCCCTAGCGAGGTATTAATGTTAAACATAGAGTTACCGAACTATAGATGCACACCAAGAGAGATAGAGCGAGAGAGAGCGAGCGGGAGGGTGAGGGAGAATGCGGGAGGGTAGAAATGGAGGGTTGAGAGGGGGTGCAGTGGCTCTCGGTGGTCGGGCGTTGCGCCGGAACCCATACGTCGTCGTCGACGTCGACGACGTTCACAAAGTCGTCTGGGTTGGCTTGTCCACCCAAGTCTCATGCGGTACATTATAGTAGGTATGCTTTTCAATGTATACATAACTCGGTGCTCCTATATATATATATATATATATATATATATATATATATATATATATATAGACATCAGTAGGTACACTTAGACAAGGATATAGATACAGTGATAGGGCAAGAAGGTAGCCACGTCGAGGGGAATGGCAAAGAGAGAAGCATAGAGGTTGAACTATTCGAAGGGGCCACGTGGCCTCCGGCGTGTGGCTCGCGGATCCCACCGGTTCAGAAGCAGCAGCAGCAGCCCACGGGGCACACGCACTCAAACCTGCCACCCGGACGTAAGTCGCCGACGTAGCCCTAAACTACCGGCCCCGAATGTGCCATTTAAACCTCGGTCTTTAAATTTCGCACTGAGATTACGTAGATAGCAGCTTGTATGGGGAAAAGAGGATGGCCAATGAATGGCTGCATGTAGAGAGCGAGAGAGAGAGGGAGGCAAAAGGGCAGAGAGGGATATTGAAAGGAAACAAAAAGATTGAAGAAGGTGGACGTTCCTCGTTGGGCACGAGCTACCACCAATGGTGCCTTGCTAACTTTCTTATTCCTCTACTTCTTCCTTTACACCCTCGAAATCGCTCATTCACCGCACGACACGTAGCCCTGCTCGACTTTTTATGCTTCTTCCACTCTATCACTGTCTTTTTCTTCTTTTTTTTCAATACTTCCTGCTTCGTTACAACTTTAAACACACATCGTAACGGTTGCGATTGTAACCGCGTACTCCAGTTCCCTGAATAACCCTTCGTTTCGCGACGAAACAAATCCGGGAGAGAGGGGAGGTATCGAAAACAGCGAGGGGTGACATCCGGCGGGTTTAGTTGGGAAAGTGGAACGTGGCGTTCAATAACACTGCGCCACGGTGAAATTTATCGCGATAATCGTGAATGGAGACTCTACGGGGCCTAGCCTGTTGATGGGACAAGTGGCCGGTGGGCTTGATCGAACTCTTGGACCGGCAGAGATTTTGCACTTGGGGGTAGAGAGCTGCATGGGCTAGCTTCGTTCGGTATGGTTGGATCTTTATCCATCGGGCGGAACGTCGATTCGAAAAGTGGCACGGGTGAATAGAAGGACGTTGAATGAGGGAACAAAAAAGGACTCACCGGGTTCGGCGAAACTGATGATCTCCGATGTTCTGGCGTAAAAATCATCCATCTCTATCTGTCCCTCGTCGTCGTCGTTGTCGTCGTCGTTGGACACGTGATAATCGCGAGCCTTTCCACCGTTACCTCTGTGCCTCCCGTTATTAACGTAAGAGCCGGTTTCCGGTGGCTCCCGTACATCATCAATGTATCCTTTGGAGGACGGGTCCCTCTCGAGGGCATCCTGATCAACGTTTCTGTACGAATATTCTTCACCGTCGTAATAAACTTGTCCGTAAGAAGAGGAAGATGATGATGATTTTGATGATGATGATGCTGATGATGATGATGATGATAATGATGATGATGATGATGATGATGATGATGATGATAATGATGATGATGATGATGATGACGAGGAAGATGGCGAGAGAGGGGACAGCGAATGCTCGTCGTCATTATCCCCGTGACGATGAGGCCTCCGTCTACCTTCGTGATAATCATCAGGTTCGTTCGAGTGTCCCGGTGGTTGGGCCTCGGCTCTGTACAAAGTTTCCAGTGCCAAGTGACGTGGCACCGACGCTAGGGTCCTGTTTACATCCGGTCGCGTTCTGAGGCCGAGTTTCGTGAGGATCTGGTGCTTAATTGCCTCGAGCCTAAGATCATCGGGACTTGGCGCCGTATCGGTATCGCCTCTAACTTCGGCGGCCACCTCCTCGTAATTGCCGGCTTTGCGATTTATCGTGTGCACGTGCTGATGAGGACAGCCCGGACACGTTCTGTGATGGTTCTGACGTCCAGCCACCTCGGTTATCATCAGTGTCGTCCAAATGACCAAGCCGAGAACAAGCAGCCATCGTCTTCTCTGGCTCGCCCATCGTGGCCACATGGCACGTTGCTTTATCGTTCTCGGCTCCACCTTCGCGAACGTTTCGACACCCGGTATCTCATCATCGGTGTCTCGTCGTTCTTTGTGCTCCATTGCGCTTTCATCCTTACGATGATAATTAATTCTACCTCTAGTTCCCAAAGTCACGCTCCTTTTTCTACTTATCTTATTATCGTTATCAGGAATTTTCGGATAAATTGACGAACTAGGATTGCCGTGCCCATCGACGTCGGAGCTTTCAGCTTCCGACGCCCTGAGAAAGTCTTGGACGACTCGTCTACGCCGAACTACGCCTATCCCCGATTGGGGGCTGGGAGCTACCTCGCTAATGTTCGAATGCCTCGCGACCCGTTGATTCGTTGCTGAACAATTAATCTGGAAAACGTCAACGTTCCTATCTAACTTTTCTACGCTCTTCCTTCGTCTATGTCTCGAGCTGTCGCGAACCCGCTGCGCCACCACCACCGAACCCCGACAATTTTGCATTGCGAAACTCATCGCTGAGCTAACGTCGTAGGCTCGACGATCGGACTCGCTGGATTGCCCGTATGCATCCTCTGATAGATGCTGCTTCCTGGCGAAGATGTCAGGCTGTTCGACGTGTCTCGTCGGGGCGAGCAATGTGGTATCGTCGCGTTGTGACGCCGGCGACGTCTCCGTCGATGCCGATAATGCCGGGTTAACGAGGGGCTCGACCACGCTACGTTCCGGCCCACCAACGCCTCCATAGCCCCCGACGTTATTCTCGTTATACCTGAGGAAACTCGACGACGAGACTCTTCTCGATGGCATAGCGACGCGGCCCAGTCACCTGATACGCCTGACTTCACGACTATCACCTTGCCACCTGACGCTAATGTCGTTTCTCCAAAAGTTACCACGTCCGCGTCCAGCTCGGGGAGCTTTCTCCTCCCCGTCTGTCCCGGCCCGGTCCACGATGCTCTTCTCTCGCTCTTCCCCGAAGGATTTTCCTCCCTCCGCAACGACGAACACAACAATGACGATCTCTCTTCCCTCAAGTTCGCCAATAGCAGGGTAAAATGTCCCTTTCCTTTTGTCAACTTTCTCGGGCTGCTGCGATCTCTCGTCAGGTGTGGCTTCCTCTGGCAGCGGGCAATCGGCTTTCTCGTTGATCTTGACGATGTTGATACCGCAGCTTGGCTTTTCAACGCTGACGTGGCTAAGGGCCTTCCGCGCGGTTGTTTCCGGTCGTTCGACGACGACGACGGCGACGACGACGACGGAGGCGACGACGGCGACGGCGGCGACAACGACGCGGACGCGGACAGCGGTAACCGCAACGACGATAACGGGGGATGATACGACGACGACGATTGCGTGTAAGGACGACGACGGGGAGAAGGCATCATCGCCCAAACCCCCCATTACCAGCGTCCTCCCTTAGCCTCTTCAGGATCGTTCTCGAGGCGCTGATACCCCCGATCGGCCATTCGCGACTACCTGAGACGTCCTTGTCGCTTCGACCCTTACTCTTGCACCTGCCGAAGACCCTCAATGTCCTTCCACTCGTCCGCTATCAGCGTCCAGCTCGATAAACGATCATAGACCACGTTCAGGTGTAATCGACCAATAATTTCGCTCCATTCAGCTCCTCGACTCGATATTTCCTCGCAGGATGTGCACCAGTTGTCGCAAGCCGACTCTTCACGCCTCGTGCTTGACTTCCTTACAACACGGGGAAGGTCCGAAGCCACTGGGGTGAGCGAGGCAAGGCACAACCAAAGGCACACCAAAGTTGATGGCAGGCGACTGAGGCTAAGCGAAGAAGCCAAGAGATGGCGAAAGGTAACGGGATCCCTCGTTCTATCGGACCACCGTGATTGCCAGGTCAAAAGGACGCGCGGCCTTCAGCGATTCAGTCCGTTCTACTGCTTCCTCTCCAACGATCTTGTCTTCTCGTCCAAGGACATCGCTCGACACATCCCGCTTACTCCTTATCCTTTCTTCCTCTTCCACTGATCTTCCGCCTCTCTCTCTCTCTCTCTCTCTCTCTCTCTCGCAGATTGCTACTCAACTCACAGCCTTCTTTCGTCCAAGCAAAATTACCGAGCTCCCCCAACAGCGTTCATTGGCACATCCACTTCCTTCGGGGATTCCATCCTTCGGCCCCCGGCTTCCTTCCGTCGTCTCCTCGACGATTCGAACAACACTCACGTGTGCGACTCCCGTACAGGGCTACCAACCCTCGAGGGGATCGCTCATGATGAAAAAACTAACGGGCCACCTCGTCCTGATCGTTGCGGATTTTCTCGCGTATGTAGTGAGCACTTTTATCAAACCGCTTGTGTCTTCATGTGGCATACGATTTTTCACACGCCGTACGCCTAGACGTATACATATATACATATAAATATATATATATGTGTGTGTGTGTGTGTGTGTGTGTGTGTGTATGTATGTATTATTGTTAAGAATCGTAATCTGGCGATCGGTAAACTCTTGCTCCTCTCAATAGTCCGCGCAAAGGGCACGTAAGTTTACAAGTGAAACCGAAAAAAATAGAAAAATGAAACAATACCCAAGCATCGAATATACTTTGTTCTAGTGTTTTGTTTTTCCCTCTTCTTTGTTTTCCTTTTTCTTCCGCAACCTTATTCTCGATTTTTCTTTTTCGTCTTTCAACAGCACCGCCGCGAGTCGCGGACAGAGAGCTCCGGTCTTACAAGCCGGAACGCGAAGCACGCTTGTCGGAGGCGCGCCGGACACTGAGGGGCATCCACCACCTCCACCACAGCGCTGATCCACCCACCCAAATGCTCGTATCCAGATATATGCATACTTACGTAAATACACACACGAGTTTACACACACACACACACACACACACACACACACACACACACACACACACACACATATATATGTGTGTGTGTGTGTGTGTGTGTGTGTGTGTGTGTGTGTGTGTGTGTGTGTGTGTGTGTGTGTGTGTGTGTGTGTGTGTGTGTGTGTGTGTGTGTATATATATGTGTGTGTGTGTGTGTGTGTGTGTGTGTGTGCATGTATGTATGTATATGTATATATTGGAAAAGTATATTTTGAAGCTGTTATATCTATACAATGTTGACTATCAGCACTGTGGCTGCTGCGAGGCCGCTCCTTGAAATTCGTTTTCACGCTTCGCTGGCTTTCGGTACGGTACGTTCCCAGATATGATCTTCGTACGAATATGCCTATGTTGATCGAGAGGTCATTTCAAAGACATATCGGGGCTCTTCGTAATGTTGAGTACGAAGACGACCGGTATGGGGACTGTCCTCGCAGTCGAACGCTCCAACGTATACACGTACGTGCAATACGTATAGATCTATCGGCGTACAGTGATGTTGCGGTGCAAACAAGGATGGAGCAGGAGAAGAATGACACGAAGAGCGCGGCGGAGGGGCGACAGGGAGAGCGGACGAGGAGGAGATGGGGGGGAGGAATAGCGCGAAGAGGACTCGATGAAACGATTCGCCCCGTCGTTCCCACCGAGTTTATCCTTTTTTTCTCCCACCCCGGCCGTTTCTCTATTACCTCTGTCGGCGTGCCCTTGCTCGGGTCGCCTCTTCGTCCTGGCGTACTTTTCGTCCTTGCCCGGCCGAGGGGGAGGTCGCACCTCCGCGACCCGCTGATTAACGAGATCGCGTCAGCCAACTTCGTCGGGATGTAATTATGGGATGGGAGCGGGCGAAGATCCGTCTCAATTTTCGTCGCTTCCGGTTGGTCGGGTACTTTCCAACCGGCGGATGTCACCGTGTGGAGAGTTTCCTTGGGACGCCACGTGGCGATCGCGTGGCCTGGATACGACGGGCAGAAAGACCTGCCGAGCGCAGATTGGGAATGGAAAATGGATTTCTGAAATCTTCCAGGCTGAATGTGGGGGGAAATGGACTAGGGAAATTCTTCGGGAATATATTAAGGTCCATTTCTTCTGTAACCCTGGACTCAAAGAATCTGTGACAATTCAGCGAGTCAGTGTTGCCAGGTTAGGAGATTTCCTCCTAGATTTAGGGGATTTCACCTGGGTTAGGAGAGAAATAGGGGGGAAAAATTGTAGGTGATTTTTTAGGAGAATTCTGTAGCGTGAGGGTATTTTGAGGGGATTATAAATTTCCGAGGTTTTTTTTCACAAAACAAGTAAAAAAAACCAACCACAAGTGCACCAATTCCGAGTGAACGCAAACAAACAAGTAAGCCCTAACAAACGAAAACAATCATTCAAACCCAACCGATACAAGCTGCAAAACAAAATGTCGGTCGCAATGGTCGAGGCTATAATGCACGTTCGACTCACGCTCAGCGTTGATTGCTGGCACTTTAAGCCGACAGCTCGTATGTTCAAGCGTTTCAGCTCTGAGAATATTTATAATAATATAAATGACAGCGACGTTGGAAGCCTCGATATATTTCCTGACAATTAGGGCCGAAATTTAGCTATTCATGCATCAGTGAGTTCTTCATTGCAATAAGTATCAATCCGATGGGGAATCTACTCTGTACTCATTCTTTTCGTTATCGTTTTCGCTTTAAAATGCCGCTTCGTCCATCGTGCTGCGGGTATTTTTCGATTTTTGGCATAATTTCAAAGAGGGACCATCGATGTTAGCAAATTTTTCCACACTCTTTCAATAAAAAATGAGGGTTTCGTGGGAATTAATAGTGAATTCGTATTCAGGGGGCAAAAATACGTAAAATGGACTTGGGATGGACCGTCGTTGATAAGTATAAGTTACACTATAGAATAGTTCAAAGTATATACTCGGCTAATAAGTAAAAAATTGTAATAATAAACAAATATATAGACAAATATAAAAGCGGGATTCTTGTAATATGCAAATTCAAAAGAAATAAATCCCCTCTAAGGCTCAAGGATAGATTACCATACCACGATAAATGTTTTTGCCGATCGCACGTTTCACCTAACTACAACAATTATTTCCATTAAAAAAAAAGTATTCATCTTCGTCTATAATTCGCACAGATCGCAGCAATCAAGTTTCAAAACAAAATACTCAATGCACAAGTAGGAAATGCATTTTAAATAACAGCTATTTGACGACAGTTGACCGATCGCAAAAATTATCCTTCATTAACCGCACTGTTCAGGCTAGTGGCTCGGTGGGGGCTGTTTAGGAGATTTTTAGGGGGAACCAGCGATGGTCTAGGGGGAAGCCGCCAGAACCATCTGGGTTCTGGCGATCTGCGGCGAGCACTTTCGAAGATGTAGGTATATCGGACTTGCCGGAAAATAATTAGTTTTTAGGAAAAAATAAAAACGGGATTTTCCACCGTATGCCGTGAAAAAATGAACATATACAAACATATATAATTATTTGTACTCGTATATAACATTATATACAATTATATATACCTTAACATGACAGCATGAATGATCATATATGTAGATATATTACCATGTATAGTATTTATTTTTTCTAGGTGTGCACCATATATGCCCATATATGATCATGTATGTACAAAAGTTGGTACTCTGAACTCGTATATGAACATATGGTTGTATATATGAACTCATATATGATACAACATGTACTATATATTATCATATATAATTGTATATGAGACCATGTATATGAACCTATATATGATGTACAAACTATTTGGTGTCATATATAATCATTTATGTAATCGTAATTATCCGCAACAACCATATTTGAACGTATATGATAACGAAAACATATATGACCATGGATATTATTCCATATATAATACCACTACAGACTATTTTGATATCATATAGGATCATGTATACTGCGTATCATTTTTCATATAATACTGCCTATAAGCAGCACAATCAGCATGTGATGCTGATAATATTTTATTATTTTATTATAAACGTACTAAAATGGTGATTTAAGTAATTGTTAATAAATATGCGTTATAAATATTTTTTCGGTATTATTTATTTACCAGCATAATATCACAAATAGGTCAACACATGTTGTACTTCTTCATATAAAAATATTTCACACTTGTATTATAAAAAAAAGGATTTGTATGAAATTTGAAAAAATTTGGAATGAAAAAAGTATGATTTAATAATCATATATAGTAATATATAGCCATATATGATCAGATGTAATCATTTATAATCATACATGATTACATGTGATCATATATGACTATTTATTACTATATGTGATTATATAGAGACAAATTTCGTTCATGATCATTTATGACGAGATCATACATGATTATTTATGTTTATATACGCCCATTTTGTCCCGGGATCATATATATAGTAGGCAAAAAAGTCAAATATGGATGCCAATTGTATTTTAGACAAACGTGGATTAATTTGCGCAATACTTTGAAAGTAGTCAAACCTTAATCAAATAACGATTAATGGTTCCGATTTGAACTGTAGGCTGCTTGTGTTCCGCACTGACAGGGGACTTGACCCATTGACACGATAACATTTGTCGCGCGAAGAGTGATAATAATAATGTTTTTTTTCTCCATTATTTGTACGCTATATAATAGGTCAAATGGCTTTCGTAGGACTATAGACACGGGAACGTCGTGTAAATGCCCTACGTAGCCGGATGCACAAGTTTCAAAGTGAAACTTAAAGCTGACGAATCATACCTGAGCTGGCTGCGAACAACCAGCGACAACCGTATCGCTGTTTGTTCCTTCATCGACGAGCACATTTCAACATTCCCCTAGCTTTAACGGGTCTGCATAAGCTCGGAGCCGAAAAAACAAATCTAGTTTTACTATTTTTTTTCTGACGAGAATACCAGGCTGACAAGGTCGGCATTTTGCACACAATTGATGGATAGTCTTGTCAACTTTGAGTATTTTTACCATTGGAAAGTATTGATAAACAATTGAGTTATTGGTATTGAAAAAAGTACCACGGTTGCACCATGGCAAATCGGCGTTGGCGTTTCTAGCAGCAACGGTCATCTGAAATGAAAAATAATAATGTACTTTTAGTATAATAATAAAACTTTCGTGTGATTGGATAGTTTCTTGAATTTTTGAAAATTTCGAAAACCGTAACCTGATAAAAAAAGTACGATTTTTGACCAAATAACACCTTTAATCATTTAGTATTAACAAATGGAAAAACACCCGAGAAAATCATCCGGTCATACTACAGAAAATGTTATAAACCGTGCTCTGTCCGGGTTTGAAGTGAATCGGACTAATAGAGTTTGAGATACGGCTCGTTTGCACGGACTCATGAGGTCGGAGAACAGTGCTGATTTCGTGTTTGCCCTTTGACTCGTGGGGTCAAAACACCACTCCATATGACTTGTAAGGTCCGAAAAATGTTTTTCATTGACTCGTGAGGATACTTTACCGTCGACACGCGGTTTTAGCCTCATTTTATAGGTAAAATGAAGTCAAAGGTGCCCTGCGAATTGTGAGGTCAAAACGCAGCATGCCTCAGAGCTTATAAGCTCAGTAAAATGTTTTCCATTGACTCATGAGGTCTCGTTACCTTATTTATTTTAGACCCAAAATTAAATCAAAGCTGTCCTCCGACTCTTGAGGTCAAAACACCATTCTATATAGCTCGTAAGGCCAAGAAAATGGTTTCCGCTGACTCGTGAGGTCTCGTTACCGTCGAGATGCGGTTTGCGCCTCATTTCGGCGGAAAAATGGCCTCATTTCGGCGGAAAAATGAAATAAACGCTGCCCTTCGACTTGTAAGGTCAAATCTTAGCATTCCTTACAGCTTGTCAAGTCAGAAAAATGTTTTCCATTGACTCATGAGGTCTCTTTACCATCGACATGCGGATTTCGCCTCATTTCTGAGACAAAGTGGAATCGAAGCGGCCCTTCGACTTATAAGATAAAAACGAGGCCCGCCATAAAGCTTGTAAGGTCAACAAAATGTTTTCGATTGACTCATGAGGTCAACTCAACTTCGACATGCGGTTTTCGCTTCATTTTAGCGGCAAAGTGAAATCAACGCTGCTCTCCGACCCACAGGATCAAAGCAAAGTTCCGCACTGACTTGCAACGTCAGAGAAGTATCACGCGATAACTCATGAGGTCGTTTTACCTTGTCGGGTATTTTCAGCAAAGTGCGATCGAAGCGCCGCGTCGAAGGCCAACCAAGATTCCGCATTGTAGCTCATAAGGTCAGAGTGACGTCCGACATTGAGTTACTAAGGTCGAGTCAACGCCTCGACTCTTTTCCTCATCTCTTTGGCAAATATAGGGATTAGAGGGATTATCTTTGTTGGGCGGGGGGGGGGGGGGAACTATGTTAACGAGGTGTTCCGCAACACTGTTCTGGATATATAATGTTGCGAATGACGCCAGAAACGTGGCTGTCGGATGCGACGACGATGACGACCGCGACGAAGACGACGACGGCGACGGCGACGACGTCGGTGGCTAGGCGAGAGCGCGCCTTCCCGTAAGCATATTGATCAGAAGACGGTAGTTGGCCGAATGCCACGTGGTGTTGCCTGGGTGCCTATATGTGCTGTCGGGAATGATGCTGCGAAAGAGACCGAGAGAGCGTGATGGAGTCTACGTGCCGAAGAAGGGGGATAGAAAGTAAAGAGTGAGAGGCGCCGGCCTCTGCTCCTATTATGAGCCAAGGCTTCCATCTTCGTTTCCCTTCCTTTTTCGCGTCCTCGTTTGGAGGATCTTCCGCCGCGCGGCTACCACACACTCCTTCGACCGCGCGTACGGCCAAAGCCGAAAAACCATCTCCAGTGATTCTTCTCGTAACAGGCGACCCCCCCCCCCCCCCGCGCTATCCTTGCTCTGCCTACTGCTCCCTTCCTATTCCCTCGTCTCTGTTCTCTTGTCCCTTTCTCCGCTAGGCGCCTCTGCGCGCGCTGTGTCGCCACTACACACCCTGACATTGGACTTCGTCAACAGCGCGCACGATCTTTTCCTCGTCTTCCGCCGTCTCGTTTATTTGCCAAAATTATTTCGCGTAAATGAAAAGCATGGAAACGACAAAAAGGTATCTTAGGATCGAGAAGATCTGAGCAAATGAAAAGCTACCTCAATGTCGAAGACATCTGACCAAAAAAAGGTACCTCGAGACCGAAAGCGTCCACTAAGAAAAAGTACCTCGAAAGCAAAGAATTCCGAGCGAAAGAAATGGTACCTTGCTATCTACGAGGCCCAAGGTCGTAAAAAGGTACCTTGAGATCCTCAACTTTCGGCGTCCACGTGACCAGTCAAAGTATAGGGAAGATGCAGAATTGATAGAGGGCAGGTCGAACGTACGCGTGGCGCCTCTACAATTATAAATCCAAAGCTTTTGTGAGTAGTTTAACGTTTAAGTATAAGACACTTATAGCAAAATGCATGTAATTAAATTTGGTGTTTCATCCATATCCGGTCAAACGTGTCGTAAAAGACTAGAAGAACGTGGCAGGGAATTTTGCATAGCTGGCCATGTCACCGAGGAGACAAAAGATATAGTGCAACAGAAGTTAACATAACCTCTGAAGTTACGGCACGAACAAAAATAAATTTGAATATACGATGTTTCGTTATCAGGTTGTATCATTTTTTATTATTGGGAGAAAATTATATATAAGTAGCTTACCATGACAAATTTCAAATATATTTTTCAGCTGGGTAACAATAGAAATATTGTCGATGCGCGGTATCAATGTGTTGCGAGATTGAGTAAATACTGCAAGCATATCAGTGCTGCAGTTTGTTACATTAATTTCTCCGCAAGCTCCTGATCTAAAAAAATTAGCATTATAAATTATTATAAATATTTTATATCAGTTGAATATCGGAATGGACAACCCTGCTTTCAAACTATATGAATTCAAATAAAATAGGTCAAAAGATAATATTGTTAAGATATTACGTTGTTTTGCAAATCACTTCGTTTGCTTACGTATTTTTTAAATATTATTTCACCTATCCGCTGTTGACGTTTTTTCTGCTTCCAAGGAGCATGAGGGGTCTCCGACGGAAAAGAATTGAATTCTATTTTTGTTTCACCAGCTCCAGCATTTTATGCATTATTTTTGCATCCTGTGATGGAAAATGTTATTTTCGGCTCGCTCACCTGCTACTATATATGTATAACACAAATGCCGAAAACTAATTCACAATATTCTACTCGTAATACATATAATGATTCGAAATATTCTACACGTAATACTTCACAAATTATTTTTCTGAAACATATTTAAGTAACTCTAAATAATTTCTCATAGACGGTTTTTGCATAGCTGTACGAAAATGCAGCGAAATTATAACTTAATTCGTCCATTATTAGAAAATAACCGCACTTTCAATACTTCGATTAACAACACCTAGAAAATCTTTCAATTTTGACCACTAGAGGCGCGGCAGTCGAGTTGCACGTTTCCCATAGCGTGAAATTGACGTCGGAACACAGTCGTGTTCAGTATTTTTTACGGAAAAAAAAGGTTAAAAAAGTAAAACTTCGACTTTAAACGCGAATTAGGCCAATTTTTGTCGCACAAAATTTGAAGAAAAAAAGCGTTTCGCTCGCAACGAGGCACCCTATAGGCTCACAAAGGGCGTGATAGTTATGAGTCACCCTGTACATATATCGAAAGAGAACATCTCCGAGTAGTAATCGTGCCATCTACATGCCGAATTAGGCAATCGACAGATACGTCCCCTCGCCGCTCGAATATTTATTCCGTTCCAACGAGAGGGGAGAAAAAGTCGAAAAAGTGTGGCCACTTTCGAAGAATAGTTCGTGGAATGAATTCCGCGATTTCACGGTGCGGAGAGCAACAGAGAGCAAGAGAGAGAGAGAGAGAGAGAGAGAGAGAGAGAGAGAGAGAGAGAGAGAGAGAGAGAGAGCAAGAGAGAGAGAGAGAGAAAGAGAGAAAAAGGGGGGGTGGAATCGCGAGTAAATTGAGTCGTCAAGTTAACGAGCGGCCGGAGGAAAAAAAAGGAGGATTGAGGGATACACGCCCGCTAGGAAAGCCGATCGGTATGCCTGGACAGCCTGCTCCCATAGCCTTGGGATTCTCTCGCAGAGTCCAGCGGAGTGGATGAAAGAAGAAACGAGAGGGAAGAAAAATGACCACGAGAGAGCGAGAGAGAGAGTAAATAAGGACAAAAAAAGTAAAAAGCAATCCGAGATTAAAACAGGCTGAAGTGGGTGCGACGTTAAACGGCCGCGTGCCGGCTCCCCACGGTGAAAGGGAACACCCCGCCTTCTTGGGTGGCTACCGGTTCCACGAGACGTGCCTCCGCGACCCCCTCGCGGGCCGCTCTGAGACTTTATCGTGCGCGAGCTCTGCTCCGTCCCAGCCCTCGACCCGATCGCTAATCCGCTGGTGAATCCACGATCCTCCGGGAATCCCCCCTTTGTTTGGTCGTTCCGCGGAACTCTAGATAACTGAGGTTGCTGTTTTACGCTGCGATCGGTCGGTAATTAGGAATACCACGTTACCGGCGATTGGTGCAGGGGTGCTGATCTTTGTCATGGCGAGTGTCGATGTGGGAAGTATTTTGGCTGCGCGTCGGAAACAAGCGAGGCGGAGCTGACTTGTGAGTCGGTAAGTTACCGACAGATGACCCACCGATTCGAGTTACCACTCGAGCAAAGTTACCGGCTGCCTAGGCTGAATCAGCCCCTTGACCATGGAGGCTAGAGTAGGAGGAGGCCGATCTGTGCATTTCAAAGTGGCTACAAAAATGTGGTCCTACCGGGATGGCGCCACTATCTCTAAAATCTCGAGCAGGAAACAGTGCAGCCAGACAGTGCAGCCAGATCGCGCGTAAAAGTTACCCCTTCTCTAGTCTCTTACGCGCCCATCACACAATCATAGTAGCGCGTGTCCGTGAGCGGGCGACGCTCGGACGTCTTCGGAAAGAGTCGAGCACGGTCGAAGTTTTCCGACTGCGCCTTCGGCAGCTACACCAACACATGGACGCTGAGCACGTTCATGTGCGGCCAAACCGAAACGAAGGCTTCGAGGGAAAAAACAATCTGAGCACGACTCGCGCGTGACTTCACCCGACGGCACGCGGGAGGCTTTTAGATGATTTCAATGCTTATTTAGCTCTTGATTCCCTGCGGTATTAATGTATAAAAAAATGTATCGCGCACTCTGATCGCTTATTTTTTTAGTTTAAACGTTAATTTAAATATAATAATAAATCTAAATTACAACTTATTTATCTTATATAAAATTGTTTACGCTTTACTCACACCCGTCCTTATGCCAAATAAATTATAATTCATAAAAGTAAGCGGAAATATATTTATATTCGTATTTATATTAATTCTCATACTTTCATCAAGCGATAGAGCATTATCCCCAAAAACAAGCTAATCATCCATCCGGCCGCGAATCCTAAGTACCAGAAAGCGTACATATTCTACAAGCGATGAGATGGTCCCGTTGGTAGCGTTCCTGACTTCGGTCCGCAGGGGTCCCTAGTGCAAATTTTTCTCCAAATTTTTCACAATTTCTCATATTTTAATCGTATTTGAGATTTTCGGAGAAAAAATGATTTAAAACATATTCAAGTTCTGGTCTATTTCCCAAAAACACATTTTTTTTTACTGAAAATTCATGATTTCTCATTTTTTTCCCAGAAATTTCTCTTTTTCATATGCCCTATATGCCGTATTGGAGCCAAAGGTGAGCTCATTGGTAACCCTGAGATTTGTTGGTAAATTTTATTTTCAAATATAAAGAAAGTTGAGAACATGATGTATTCCATGGCTTTAATTAATTCGTTTAAAGGAAATGTTTTTGAAAATAGATTTGATCTTCTTTGAAGGCTTTGAATAACAAGTTGTAATGGGATGTTGGTATAGAGAGAAACAACATCAAACGAGACCAATTTATAGTTGAGTGGAATTGAGATGTTAGAATGTGAATGTTTTAGGTGGAAACTATCGTTGACGTGTGAATTAGTCGTATTGATTAATTTAGAAAGTTTAGATTGTATAAATTCAGCTAGTTTATGTGTTGGACTATTTATTGATGATACTATTGGACGAAGTGGATAATTATTTTTATGAATTTTTGGCAGACAATAAAGACGAGATATGTTGCAATTTTCAGCTTTTGAGTATTTGTATTTTGTTTCATCAATGAATTTTAGGGTTTTCCATCTGGAGAGAATATTGTTAATGCCTTTTTGTAGAGTGTTGATGGGATTTCTATTTGTTAATTTGTAAGTTGAGGAATCTGCGAGTAAATTATGAGTTTTTGTAATGTAATCTGATTTGTTAAGAATGACTGTTGAATTTCCTTTGTCAGCTCGTGTAACTAAAAGTTGAGGGTTGTTTTTTAAGAATGAGGACGTGTGTTTTATAATTTGATTGGTGTTGGAAAATGATGTTGGAATATTTATTTTGTTTAAGATTTTAGTGAATCTGGTTCTAATTTCGATTTGTCTAGGTTTGTCGAGTAAAAAATCTAATTTGGACTCAAGTTCGGAGATCGATTTGTGGATATGAGTTTTTATGTTTGAGAGTTTCAGGTAAGGAAAACGAAACTTTTCACCTAGAGACAAGAATGTGGAAATATGTAGCGGAATATCAATGTTGGAGAGATTTATAAGCCATTCTTTCGTTTTATTTAATGTGATTGTCGAATTTATATTATTCAGAGGATCAGTGGAAAGATTATTATTTGTGTCCTGTTGTCTATTGGTAAGAGTTGAGTATAAGATGTTGTGATTTTGTGTTGTTTGATTTATGTTTTGATAATTTAGATAATGTATATTGTTTTGGTTCAGATGTGTTTGTGATGATATTGTTGTTAAAAATTCGTCATGATTGAAAATGTGAAGATGTATGTTCTCGGTTCGTTGAAATCTAAGGTTTTGAAGTTTTTTCTTTGTGTTTTTCATATGAGAGTTTTCATATGAGAGCTATGAGAATTAATATAATAATACGAATATAAATATATTTCCGCCTAATTTTATGAATTATAATTTATTTGGCGTAAGGACGGGTGTGAGTAAAGCGTAAACAATATTTTAGAAGATAAATAAGTTGTAATTTAGATTTATTATTATATTTAAATTAACGTATATATTAAAAAAATAAGCGATCAGAGTGTGCGATACATTTTTTTGTATACATTAATAAGGCAGAGAATCAAGAGCTAAATAAGCATTAAAATCATCTAAAAGCCTCGCTCGTGCCGTCGGGTGACCCCACGCGCGAGTCGTGCTCAGATTGCTTTTTCCCCCGAAGCCTTCGTTTCGGCTTGGCCGCACATGAACGTGCTCAGCGTCCATGGATTGGTGCAGCTGCCGAAGGCGCGGTCGGGAAACTTCGATGGCGCTCGGCTCTTTCCGAAGACGTCCGAGCGTCGCTCGCTCACGGACACGCGCTACTATGATTGTGTGATGGGCGCGCAAGAGACTAGAGAGGGGGTAACTTCTGCGCGCGATCTGGCTGCACTGCAGCTCACTTCTCATTATTTACTTGTTCCGTCTCTGTCACACCCAGCTCGGTCTCGAGATTTTGGAGATAGTGGCGCCATCCCGGTAGGACCACATTTTTGTAGCCACTTTTTTCAAGTCTCTCCATAAGAGATCGGCCTCCTCCCACTCTAGCCTCCCTGCCCTTGACACTGGTAGATAAATGCTGTTCGCAAAATGTCCTTGTCGCACTGTGGCGCTAGTAGTCGTGTGACAGACATGCATATATATGTATGTTGCGCCGGTGTTTCGAATATCTTACATGAATAAAAATCTATTGATATATTTGGAATAATTTTCCGTTCTAATGATTTTTCATTTGAACACAATAAATAACGTCGCCATAACGATAACAGGCGAAAGCCACGAAAGTATCGAATCGTTCAGCTGATCGGAGTATTTAGAGCCGAAGGCGATCACACACCAGCCAACGCTAGGCAGTGGCCATTTCAAGAACTAAAAAGGCCGGGACAAAATGCGTTTTCTATTAACGTATAGGAATAGTAGGCCAGTGCACGGTGGTATATACAGGTCTGGGCACTCCGTTAAAAAATGCGTGACTCTAAGTGACGCCTCTATTTGGGCATTCCACCGCGGCGTTAGTGAAGGGGAGGCACTTTTGTTTATACCGCGTTTACGGGGCATGGCATGCACCTTGTATGGTGACAGTTCTATGTACGTGTGGCCTAACCTCGTTTTGGCGGGGTGATTTCGAGTGTATCGTAGCCACGGTTTTTATTCAATACGGAATAACAAAAGGTGAAGTGTCTATATATTGCGATGCCGAAACGGTGCATGATTCCGGGATGCAGAAGTGGATACATAAATAACCCGAAGCACGTCTCATTATTTTTAATTCCCGATGATGACTACTGATATTTTCTACTACTTTTCTACTACTACTACTAATGAAAGGAATGCGTGCTACACGTAAATTTCGAATGTTCTTCTTTTCCGTAAACGAAAAAAAATGTAATTGGATTGAGCGATAGTTAAATCGACATATCCATGTCAAAGACGATGAGTATCATTAACTAATGGCTCATCACTCATATTTTCGGTTTATGCTTTTAGTTTTTGTGTTCGACTAAATATTTAGGATGTATTAATTTTTCATCACAGCCACGTGAACGGAAAGAATTCGCATACGCGCATATATCGCGCTCTGTCGCACATGCCTCCGATAGCAGCGCTCCACGCTTTTGCGGCCAGTTCCGCAAAGAGAGGCGTCAGATAGAGGCACGCTTTAGGATATACGGAATATACGGGAGTGCCCAGACCTGTATATACGACCGTGGGCCAGTGTCAGGGGGCTGGGCTGAATAAATGAGTCGTAGAGACTAGATACGGGAGTCTGAGATCCAATGGGGAGACGGAGAAAAATGTGCCACCCGAAAAGGCGAATTTGGGTGGCGCGGCGATCGAGATAATCTGTCTGTATAACACAGCCCCTTGACACTGGCCTACTCTTCCTATGCGATAAACACACACATATGCGCCACAGTGCGGCAAGGACATTTTGCGAACAGCATTCATCTACCAATGTCAGGGGGTTGTTATAGCAGTTATCCATCAGTTATACCATGGAGACTAGATGCAGGAGGCCACACTCGGCCTTTCAACTCGTCCCCAAAACGGTATTCGAGATAGATGGTGCTGGAGTGCTCCGGACCACATATATAAATATACGCAAAACATAGGTCCGATGCAGACGGTTTACAGTTGATGTACCGTTCATTCATCTTTAAGCGTCAGAGTTAAAAAATTTAAGACAAAGTGATACGGTATTTGATTAATACGCATACAGTACAGATAAAGCATAGTTTTTTAATAAAAAAACTTTAGTTTTTTATTCTTTTGTGTAATTTTTCAGAGTACAAAACGAATATGTATGACCAAATTTGAGTCTGCAGATATAATTCAATTCCTAAATCGCCAATTGCGTAGATAATTACAAAAAAAATCTTTCTCCTTATCGTTACAGAAGAATTTTAATATAAAATGTAAATTATACCAAATTGTATCAAAAAAATTATTCGATTATTAACAAAATGTACATTTATATCCGTCGATAGAATCGTTAACATAATTTTTTCAACTCATTATTTTTCATATTGCCTATTATTGATATTTTGGAGAGTATGTTGTGAATATTAAGAGATTATTACAGTGTAATGAATCGAAAAATAGTTGATTGTCGCACAAGCAGGAAGAAAATGTAAAGCGGTCGTAAAATGCTTGTTATAATATATTATATTAGATGTAAGATATATATTAGTTCTTAAGAGAACCCTGTATTATGTAAACGCCCGAAAGGGTACACCTGGAATAAAACTACTACTACTAGTTGATTGTCGCTATTTATTTTTCGATGGTTAAAATACGCTAATCAGTCTGATTTCTTATGTCAAATCAAATCACTCATGAAAAACAGAAAATAAATTTTGAAACGTTTATTTCTATTTCTTTTACATTTACTTTACGGTTGAAAATGTCTTTGAAAAAGGGTGTTCTCATGGTGTACACGGTTGTGGCCGCAAATATGATATGAAACAAAATTTGTAAACAAAATATTAATCAGTATGAAAGCCACTATCTTGCTATGGAGTTTTTTTAAATCGAAATTGACAAGATGTTAGCGTTTTTAAAAAAAAAGTATCGAATTCAGCCTATTTTGTCGAGATTGCAGTTGAGTGCTCGCTTCCACTCAAAAAGCCTGTTATTGCACTATAAAGTCCAATAAAATTTTTAACTATACACGTAGAGATAGTTTCTTAAATAAAAACTTCAACAACAATTTATCTCCAAAATATATTTACCTTAGCATACTACGCACCACCGAGTTCGGTGTTCGTACTAACCAGTCTTGCAACCTGGTACTCCGCACACTTTCACCATATTGCACACTGAAATTAAATTTCAAGAATGAAAGACTGATGATAGTTTTTAATGACTGAATACGGAATATTATTCGTAACATTCGCAATGAAAAAAAATACTAATTTTTATTCAGACTCTCAGTGAACAAAGAAAATTATTTTGTCATCAATTATTGAATAAGTTACTCGACGGGCGACAAAGTTGTCAGTCGGAATATTTAGAATCCTTAAAATATTAATATTTAGTCGGAATTTAGTTAAAAAAATATTTAGTCTGAATATTTAGAATACTCAAACAAAAGGCTCACCTTTTCTCGCTTTCAAAAGGGTTTTTCTTCAAATGGTCATGGGGAATTTACCGAGCCTTGGTCGCTCGAAATTTTGACGTTTACTGTTAACCTCGGTTTGTCGTGAGGTTAGAAACTCAGCCGATCACTTTCACCTCGTCGACCAATATATTACTATACATAGGGCCCGTGACACCCCAGCGCCAGCTATGTTGGAGCCATTTTCGGGAACGCTTTTTTCAGTGGCTTTGCGCGAGAGTTTGGTCTCCTGGTATCTAGTCTCAGCAACATAACTTCCTTTTTTAAAATGCGCGCCATTCAGTCGGTTGATGTCGTAACGGAGCGCTAGTGGTCTCGTTCGAAAGGGGGGACTCTAAAGTTTTATCCCGACACAGTTCAATCGCCATCATGCGATGGAACAGTGAGGAGCGTGCTGTTGCCGTTGATGCCTACTTTTCGAGTGGATGTTCTGTGATCGCAACCCAGCGTGCCTTTCGGAATCGATTTTAATTTAGCCCCGTTGGCCCGAATCGGAAATCAATTGTTACGTGGGTCACTACGTTCAGACAAACTGCAAGTGCGACAAGACGAAGAACTGGAGCCCCTCGGCCCATTAGATCACCTGATAACATTGAGGCAGTGAGAGCTTAAATGTTGCGATCACCACGGCGTTCTACGTGCAAACATGCGTCTGCCCTTGGACTTTCCGATCGTTCTGTGAGGAGAATTCTTCATGATGATCTTGATTTCCATTCTTACAAAATGCCTGTACAAGGGCATCGATGGCTGTTTTGAGGGAACACTTCCCAGAGCGCCTCATCTCAATTAGGGACGATTTGGAATGGACGGCCCGCTCTCCCGATTTGGCCCCTTGTGATTTTTTTCTATGGGGTTTTTTGAAATCCCGTGTTTATGTGAACCGTCCAAGGACCCTACAAGAGCTGAAGACCAACATCCGGGAAGAAATTGCCAACACAACACCTGCTATGCTAGCAAGAGTCATGACAAACGGCAGAAATCGGTTTACTCAGTGTATAGAAAATGGGGGACGTCACCTATCTGATTTGATCTTCAAAACTGTGTAAAACGAAACTTTAGGCATGCGCCTACATTATAAAAAAGAAATAAAAACGTTCTGATTCATACAATGGGTTGTATTAAGTTTTGAAAAATGGAAGTTATGCTGCCGCACCGTGTACATGGCTCTCGTAATGTCCGTCGCTTTTATTTTCAATCGCTGCCAGGTGTGGCGCTAGTAATCGTCTGCTCGAATCATCTGGTCAACCAGGGATGGCGCCACTATTGCTAAGAGCTCGAGACGTAAGCTGAGTATCGATGTCATGTAAGAGAGATGGAAGAGGATCGAATACGCCTCCTAGCCTCCATGGCAAATACAGTAGAACCTCGCTTATCCGAGGTAATGTGGGGAGAGGGGTACCTCGGATTAGTGACATCTCGGATAATACGGAAAACCGTAGCAATATAAGACTATTCCACGGATAGGCATAGCAGATTCTTCCGTTTTATCCGAGATTCTGCGTATTATCCGAGGATACACCTCGGATAATGCGGAAGACTCGGATGAATTAGGTGACTTGGATAATGCGGAATGTCGGTTAATCGAAGGTCGGATAAACGAGGTTCTACTATACCAGCAAATACGATAATATACACACAATGTTCGAACACTTTGAGAATGGTTAAAATCGAATTTTCAAGACAAACCAGCCTTGATGTTGACAAGAGGACACAGATATTTTATCTTTAAAACATTGAAGCATTGTTATTACGGTGTTTTTCTCAAATCGAAAAATACCTACCGGACCATTTTTTTAATTTCTTCCCTCAATGGGTAATTGCAATTTCTTCCGTGTGATTTTCTTTTTATTTTCATTCTAATATGTTGTCAGAATAATCGCGTTACCGATACGCTGATTGCGAGTTTTAATACGAACAGATCGCAAAGCACTGTACTTTGACTAGGAATAATTTACCATCATATTGACCCGAGTGAAAAATGTATTCAAGAATAAAATAAATATTATTTAAGACGTGTTCCACCGTTCGTTGTACAAGAAAACAATACCGGGCAATTTTTTAAATTCCTTACGGCACTGAGTAATTGCAATTTCTTGTGTATGATTATCTTTTAATTTTTATTTAACCCTAAAACTCATGACTGGGGTCCGGTCGCACTCCATTTTTTATGCAAAAAATGAGGTTTCTGCCGATTTTTGCCATTTTTCAGTCTTTAAATGAATTGGTTACTAATGCAATGTTAATTAAATCAGATGGCTCGTACAATATTTACTTTCTTATGAAAATGCGACGAAATTGAGCTATGATGAAGTCCATTTATTCCCGTAGGGCTGGTTTAATTACAAAGAAAAGCACGGAGTGCATATACATCCCAGTCATGCGTTTGACGGTAAAAAAAATGTCATGAGTTGTTGGGTTAAATATCGTTATCGTAAGAATTATCGCGTTACCGTTTGCTGTTTGCGAGTTTTAATATAAACAGATCGCAAAGCATTGTTCTTTGACAGTAGGGATTAATTTACCGTCGTATTTACCTAGGAAAATAAAAATTGATTCAAGAAAAAAAGCATCATTATTATTTAAGACATTTTCTACCGTGCGTTGTACAATTAAACACTGTTATAATAAAAATATTTTTCTATCACTACGTATTGTATTATTATTATTTTCGACCTTTTTCACCGTTAATTATGCAACTAATGCAGATTGTTGATTGGGCATTGCTATATTAAAAATATTCTTCTATCTTTACGCATTTACGGAGATCTCTCTGGTATATTTCATTTTACATCTCGCTCGCACGCAGCCCATTTCTCAAGTATCATTCTGCCTCATCCACAGCTCAGTTCTCATTATTTATTTGTTCCGTCTCTGTCACACGCAGCTCACTTCCCGAGGTCCTAGCAATAGCTGCGCCATCCCTGTTTGACCACATTTTGTAACCACATTTTTCAAGTCTCTCCATAAGAGTTCGGACTCCTCCCACTCTAGCCTCCATAACTTTTCGATACGCTCCGAAATTTTCACGAACGCCACTAGCAACAAGACTAGAGGTAAGGAGTACGAACGCCTACGGCGATTACGATCCAAAAACGTCCATGGAAATCCGGCTGAGAAGGGTGGCGCTGCTCTCCTACCGAACTGAATTAAAGTCAGCAACAAACCAGTGCAGAAAACACCCTTTGCTACTTCATATGGAGCGAAAATTTGATCACATTAATTGTAAAACCAGTGCCGTACGATATGCAAAAAGCACCCTTCTTCATATGGAACGGTAATTTGATCAAGTTAATTGTGAAACCAGTTCGTGAAGGAAATTTCTATATATAAGATAGATAGAATTCTTATATAAATAATATAGATTGTTTTGGAGAATAATGACGAAATGCGGAAATTCAGTCAATATATTTTTTTTCGTTGCGGAAGCAGTAATAAACAAAATTTATTTGTAGACCAAAGAAAATTCATAAGAATTTTGAATCCAGACAAAACTTTTACAAATGATCACACATCATGATACGCTGTACAGCTAAAGAATAATAATGAAATACAGAAATTAAAGCAATGTTTTTTTTTCGTTGCGGAAGCAGTAACAAAATGTATTTATAGACATAAGAAAATTCATAAGAATTTTGAATCTAGACGAAACGTCTACAAATTATCACACATTATGATACGCTGTACAGACAAAGAATAATAACGAAATACAGAAGTTAAGGCACTATGTTTTTTCGTTGCGGTAAAACTTTTGTCTGGATTCAAAATACTTATGAATTTTCTTGTGTCTATAAATAAATTCTGTTACTGCTTCCGCAACGAAAAAAACAAATATTGTCTTAATTTCTATACTTTGTTATTATTCTCTATCTGTACAGCGTGTCATCAGTGTGAATATGATGTGTGATAATTTGTAAAACTTTTGTCGTGATTCATATTCTTATCAATTTTCTTGTGTCTATGAATGCATTTTGTTAATTATTGCTTCCGCAAAAAAAAACCATATTGACTTATTTTCTGTATTTCGTTATTATTCTTTATCTGTGCAGCGTATTATAATATGTGAATATGTGTGATAATATGTAAAAGTTTTATCTGGATTCAAAATTCTCATGAATTTTCTTGTATCTAGAATCAAATCTTGTTTGTTACTGCTTCCGCAACGAAAAAAGAACATATTGACTTAATTTCCGTATTTCGTTATAATTCTTTATCTGCACAGCGTATTATAATGTGTGAATATGATGTGTGTTCATTTGTGAAAATTTTGTCTGGGTTCAAAATTTTTATGAATTTTCTTATGTCTATAAATAAATTTTGTTACTGCTTCCGCAATGAAAACAAAAAACATTGACTTAATTTCTGTATTTTATTATTATTCTTAATCTGTACAGCGTATCATGATGTGTGATCAGTTGTAAAAGTTTTGTCTGGAATTGTTTTGAAAATTCATATGAATTTTCTTCGGCCTATAAATAAATTCTGTATGTTACTGCTTCCGCAACGAAAAAAAAAACATATTGACTAAATTTCCGCATTTCGTTATTATTCTCGAAAACAATCTATATTATCTATGTAAGAATTCTCTCTATCTAATATATAGAAATTTCCTCACCAACTGGTTTCACAATTAATGTGATGAAATTACCGTTCCATATGAAGAAGCAAAGGGTGCTCTTTTCATATCGTATGGCACTGGTTTTACAATTAATTTGATTACATTATCGCCGCATATGAAGTAGCAAAGGGTGCTTTCTGCATATTGCACAGCACTGGTTCGTTGCTGACTTCGATTCGGTTCGGTAGGAGAGGAGCGCCACCCTTCTCATCTGGATTTCCATGGACGTTTCTTCAACACCGCGTTCATACTCTTTACCTCTAGTCTTCTTGGCCACTAGTTATATGCGGTTTAACCCACCACTGTCTTGATTTTTTTCTTTAAGGCGGTCCTCTAGTTTCTCGGGTCGAGAAAATCGATTTTTTTCATAAATCACATCTACATGTGTAGAAAATGTGTCCCAAAGGATTTTTCGATATTCGAAGTGGTTCACAAGTTACGGCCCTGGAACGGAGCAGGTATATTTTCAAACGCGTTTTTCTCGAAACACCATTTTTCGAAACGGTGACCACGATATTTCAGAAACTACTGCACCGATCTTGTTCAAATTTATACAGCATCTTTAATATGTTATAAGCCAGCGATTGAACTAGGATTATCATGATTGCTTCGATAGTTTTTTTTATACGAGCGAAAAACTTAAGAAAAAATGAGTAAAAAATAGAATGTAATTTTTAAAAGTGTATAAAAAAGTCAATTTTTGTAATTTAGAATTCACTCTAGTTCAATCGCTAGTCTTAAATATGAAGATTAAAATGCCGTTTGGTTTTTTTATTTCAGATAAGCAGAACAGCCACAATCTTGGTCACCGTCAAGCACCTCTTTTACTTGATGTCTTCCTGTCGGCCACTATAACGTTTATTCTATTATATATTTTAACTTCAAAAAATTTGTAAAGCTTATTTAAATGTTAATAAAGATTATGCAAAAACAATGAGATTGATTATTTCGATGCTTTGCCCGTAAAAAATTATTGAAAAAGCCGTAAAAAACAGCCGAGAAACTAGAGGACCGCGTTAACAGCAATCGTATTTTTATCATTTGTAACAAAGCTAATAATAAGGCATTACAGTACTTCAGTGTTTGCTGATTATTCGTTTTAGAAAAAACTCTGACACTCGTTGCGAAGGACGCTCACAAAACAGTTAGGTTATGGAATACACAAGTCGTTAACGATATTGTAGAATGCGTTGCGCGCGACTGACCGACAAACAAAAAATTGTAACCGACAACCGACTTATTGTAGAACGGGCTTAAGACGGAATGACACCTCATCGCGGTCGGTATGGTAGAGCAATTGTAGATACCCAAAAATCTCTGAAACGGCTCTTCAGATCCCGTCGAAACTTTGCCAAACGACGTCAAATAGATAGACGAATAGCTTCTAGCCCCTCAAATTTTCTGAATTTGAGAAAAAAAACTAGATTGGCTTATGATAAGCCAATCTACATTTTTTTTCTCAAATTCAGAAAATTTGAGGGGCTAGAAGCTATTCGTCTATCTATTTGACGTCGTTTGGCAAAGTTTCGACGGGATCTGAAGAGCCGTTTCAGAGATTTTTGGGAATCTATAATTGTTCTACCATACCGACCGCGATGAGGTGTCATTCCGTCTTAAGAGTTCGGTCTCCTCCCACTCTAGCCTCCACGGAGGCCAGCGCCGCCCTCAATTTTCTCCTGGCAAACTTGTCCAATTTTACGGAGAAAGTTCGTTCGCCGAGGGCCGAAACGAAATATCGTCCACCGACGCTTTCACGAGAGGGAGCCCGAAAGCGGCCGCAAAGCTCGCAAGAGTATCCAAGATGGCGGCTTCGCCGATAATTCGTGTTTTTTGGGCAGGGCAAAAGAAAAGAGTGCGTTGCGTCTAGAAATTTACGTGGTAGCAGCTCGTACTGATTAATATCAACGAAGTACAAGCGTCGCTCTCGTCCGAACGGTGAGTCTCGAATTAACCGGAAAAAAAAAACTAAAAATAACGTATTTTAATCCCGTGAACGCGATTTTTGACCCGTTGCACTCGTCAACGATGCACATATATATATATATATATATATATATATATATATATATATATATATATGTATATAAATATAAGTGATCTACAATGTACGATTTCCGGGCTCGGTATACATGGCCGAAATAAAACTGATCAATTTTGTCCTTGGCTCGACCGAAAATACGTGAGAAACGACGCCACAGAATTCGAGGATATAAGTTCGTACTGTATTTTTGTGGCGGTTCGCTGGAGAACGTTAAACTTTGGCGATACTTTCGGCAATATTCTAAACATAAGGTGGTTGCATATGAAAGTGCTCGTTGCGGAGCGATAGAAAAGTTAGCGGTCCGGTAGCGAAAGGACAAGCTGATTTGTTCGAAGCATTGTCTGTCGGAACGAACAAGCTTGGGTAATCTTTCGGCCAATGATCGGATTCCGAGCGAGCAAAATTTTAATCCCTTAGAGTCGAGCCTGCCCATCTAGCCATTTTTCGACTCCCTGTTACGAGGCACAGTGCCGAACGGTCAGCGCCCGATTAAGCCGACCCGAACAAATGGTTATCGTTTGGGGACGTTCCTCCGAGTACTTCTTGACCGGTTGAGCAACGCGTGGCCCGGTGTTTTCTTAAAATAGATAATATTGACAATGACTTGAACAAGCTTTTTTGTTAGTGTTTCAGTTAGCGACAAAAAACTTTGAATTTGTTTTTGCGATTTTTCGAGGAAAAATGGCATTGTTGATAACTGATGAAAAAAAAATGTTGACAAGAAAAACGTCGGTTAAAACTAAATTACTACAGTCGAACCTCGATATAACGAAATCCTTGATATAACGTACCTCGATATAACCAATATTTGTCCATTCCCTTCCGATAGACACCTGAAACCTTGACATAACAACAATAATATACATTGTGCTCTAATTGCTAATTGCCCTAAGTCAATCCTTTCTTTGAAACATATCCCTTTGTTTATAGTACTAATATATTTTTCACAGGACATGATCTCGATGTAACCAACCTCGATATAACAAACTTCCCTAGAGATTCGTCATGTCGAGGTTCGACTGTATTACGCTGAATAAGTTCATCAAATTTCGAGTCAATCCGTTCATCAGATATGGAGAAATCTCGTACACCATTTTGAAAAACATAGTTTCAAGAAAATTGGTTTAAATTTTCACTAGCAGATCTATCGTTGCAATCATAAGTTCACCTTCAATCTGTGATTCCATACGTTGGACCTTCCTCTTCAATTTAAGTTGCCTCAAGCGACGAATAAGTGTTCTTCATTTGAACAGCAGCCTAACATTCATAGATGTACCTAGAGGAATCCTTATTCCTTGTTCTTTGTTCTTAACAAAAACCTTGTTCTTTGTTCTTAACAAAAACCTTGTTCTTTTCCTTATTTCTTAAAGAACGACTATGAATTCGGGTGTAAGTATCCCTCGAGCTCCCCTCAAATATCATGCGTAATTGTTGTATTGAAAAGTCATTTCAAACCATGGTAGATACAACGGTTCATGCACAGACCGCAGTTTCTAAAAACGCACTTCTCGGTGACCACTGCTGCTCGATAACAAATTATCCGAAATAAAACAAATCAAGCGCATTTAGTTTTTGCGTGAAATTAGGTAGTGCTTGAACGAAGAATTTAATGAAATATTGATTTTTGAAAAAATGCCCGCAGTCTACGAATATCACTGAAACGATTTTTTTTATCTTCACTAAAGGTCCACGACCTCGATCTATAAGAAAAATTTGTCGATCATGATAAAGACAAGGAAAAAAAAATAGAAAAAAACTTCCGTTGCAATCCAACGATGCAAGCTTCAACGCTATATAAATGCGGTAAATACAACGATTTGTGTGGACCGCTGTTTAAAAAACGTCCTTCACAGTGACCACTGCTGCGCGATAACAAATTATTCGTAATAAATAAATCAAACACATAGAGTTTTAGCATGAAATTATCTACTGCTCGGACGCACGATTCAATAAAACATTGTTTCTTGAAAAAAATGCGCACTGCCCAATGTGAAAGTAACGATTCTCTGTGATAAAAAACGCTCTTTTTTCGTTGAGAAAAAAAAACATGCATCGGAAAACGAACTCGTTCGTTCAAGCGCTGCTTTTTGATATGTAGAAGAAGCTTGTAAAATTTGAAGCAGATCGGTGCAGTGATTTTCGAGATATCATGGTCACCCATCTCGAAAAAGTCGTTTTGACAAAACCGCGTGCAAAGTTCCGAGGTTCGCGGCACTTACGTATAAATGCCCATGGCTCCCTCAATTTTCACCGAATCGAATTGAAATATTCCGAGAATATTTGTTTAAATTCGCCGAAAACTAAATATCGATATATCCAAAAACTCCAACTAAGTGTAGGCCCTCAAAATAGATTACGATAACGCGTCGCACAAACGTCACCGGCGTTTCAGCGCGACTCTATAGCCCTATCTACATGTGGATTGCCAACGTTCAATTCGAGAATATCGCATACCCAACGCCATCTATCGCCAGCGAGCGCTTCCACACGCAACTACCTACTATCACGTCCAATAAACATATTCGCTGTGAAAATTTTACCAAAATTGACGACTCCAAAGCCTCGCCCTGTGCCGCATGTATTCAAAATTTCCTCGAATACAATAATTGTACTTATTCACGATTATCGATAACTCTCGAAATATCGATTTTTGCAAACTTCCACTGGTCGAGCCCCCGTTAAGGACGTTCCGGCCGGTTTGACGGTTTTCAATGACGATCCGTATTCGTCGGTACTTTCGTTTCTCGCCGATGCTCGACTCATCGGCATCGAGGAAAAAGTTGTTTTTTTTTCCCCTCAAACTAGCATCACTATCCTGGTGTTTTTATAAAAACTCGCGTGCTCTTGACGTTACTTCGGTGCCGGGGCGCGTGCAAAAGTCGGTCCGTTAGTTCAACGCTGTGCGCGAATGAAAAGTTCGTTTCCAAGGTGCGAGGATAGCCGAAGGAAAAAAAAAACGTTTTTCCATTGATTTCTCGTTGTTCCCATCGTGAAAACGAGACAGAGAAAATTTGGGATCCGCTGCGAACTGGGTGTTTTTTTTTTTTTTCCTTTCATTGTCGCTCGGTAAGTAGGTTGAATGCGATGAGAAACAAAAGACGATCACACCGGCGTCTCCGCCCCGTTGCTTTATGTCGTTAAAAGGAGAGAAAATAAGGGAAGAGAAAAAAGAGAAATAAAAAAAGGTCCTGCGATAAAAAACAAACAGAGCAAAAGAGAAAGAAACGTTCCGTAGGGAGGTTTGTCGAAAGAAAGCGAAACAGGGGTAAGTACGAGGTTGCATCGTAGCTAAGGAGCAAAAAAAACAAAGTTACATCGTTGACAATAATCACCGCGGACGCACCGAGCTATGGAGTACGTTGACTAAACAAGTGCGATTGCTTTCAGAACTTTGCGTCGGAAAAGTTGTCTGTCTAGACCCGTTGGAGCGCCCAGCCCGGAGGAAAGAAAATGCAGAACTTTGACGACCTGGACATCGAGGGTCGGAACCCTTCTCATCTCTCGGAAGAGCAACACGAGAAGGTAATTTACATTTGACTAAACAAAAGCCCATCGATCATCAATGAAGATGCTCTCTCGTCGTCGAGGAAGCGAAACGCAGCTGCGATGTGAAACAACAAAAAAAAAACGGCTGTGCAAGTGTTGTGCAGACGTAACGCGTTTCGTCGACTAGGCTACTGTTTTAATATAGAATGGCTCGAAGGGGCCAAATTGAAAGAAAGTTCTGGAACGTTCGTCTGTGTGTTTTCGGCAGGAAGAGTACGACCGTAAGAGATTGATGCGTTGCCGGGTAACGGCCGAGGATGGAACGCTGAGGCCGATGTACTCGTTGACCGACGACGACGACTTATGGTGCCACATATGCAACATATCGTTATTCGGCAAGCACAAACTCTTGAGTCACAATTTCAGCAATCGTCACAAGATAAAGCTCGACGAGTGCCCGTACTCGGTGTCCCTATGGTCGAAGCACACGGACCCGAGCAAAGTCGGCAAGCGAAACAACGCGACGCCCGCCGAGAGCACGTTGCCGGTCTCGGAGGCGCTCGCACCCGGCGAACCCGTGCCACCCGGCATGGAGGACCAATTGACCCGATCTACCACCATCCAAGTCAGCCTCGATCGGCACAGAACTTCGCCCCTCGTCGGCCTCGAGTACATACTCGAACTCGCCGACAACGAGTCCTGCGAGCCGAGCTACACTTGCGTACTATGCGACAAACGGGGCGATCCCCGCACCGTTATGTCACACATAGCAAGCTACAATCATCGCATAACATATCTTAATCGGCACTTTCCCACGGTGTCGCGCGCGATCATCGAATTACCGCGTACGCCGAATTACAAACGCGGTGCTAATGAGATTTCGGTGCTTGTCGCCAAGAAGATCGAAGAGGTCTTCGGACGTCTGCAGCCCCAGCTGGTCGACAAGTATCAGTTCGAGAAGAACAAGATGCAGTATATCAAGAGAGTCTACCAGGACTATCACTTTAGGTAGGTCGTCACATTTTCGAATATTCTCTCTCTCTCTCTCTCTGTCTCTCTTTGCAGAAGATTGCTGTTTTGTCCGTTTAGAGACGAATATAATTATTCTCGGATCACGTTTCATGGGCGTGTGTGGGGGAGAGTGCATTTTAATCGTAAAAACAATAATGGCTGATGCGCGTTGAATTTGTGCGAATTATCAGCTGGCCGAATGACAAACTTTCCGACGCGTCGTCTCACGTGCGATCTTCGCTGTCCTCGCTCCGTGACTTTTCGAATCTTCGGGAGCTCTGGTGATTTTGTTTGCCAAAAAATTATATCAACTCGATCGCAACGATCTTGTACGTGTTTTTGCTTGTTATCGTTTCGCAACAATCGATGTAACGCACGAGAATAACGAAAAGGGCGATCGAAAGCGCCGGTGGACAAGGGCACCGATAAATGTTTGAAAAAGTGCACGGAGTTTGGAATTTTCAATTGAATCGAAACAGCGCTTATTCCTCTTTCGTTTGCTTCTCGACATTTTTTTTCTCTTTCGAGCAACGTTACTCGATCTTGACGAGAGTAAAAACACAAAACGCAACGAAAGCGTGCGTGAGAAATGTTCACATTGCTTTGCCCGTATTCGTCTCCTCGGCCGCTGGAAGAGCTTCGATTTTTGCGAGGCCGACCACGAGGCGAGCTTGAGCGGTGAAATAAAACGTAAACACTTGAGGCTTTAGGCCACAGTAACGGGTATAAAATCATGTGCGAATTTAACGGGGTCGTCTAGTGTGAAGGCCGTTTTTTAATGCTTTTTTGGGGAATTTTTTTTTGACAAACCATTGCAATGAAATAATTTATAAATTGTATATTATTTTTTATTAACATTTAAACAAACTTTGGGAATTTTTTAAAGTCGTATAGAATATAGTCGGAGATACACCGCCCCACAGGAACACATATATAAAAAGAGGTGCTCCACTGCTGCCATGATTCCGGCCGTTCTGCTTATCTGAAATCCAAAAAACCAAACGCTATTTTAATCGTGAGACTTGAGGCTCTACATGGAACTAAAATAAAGTTAGAATTCCAATAAATAATTTTTTTTTACGCTTTAGAAAAAAAAATTAATTTTTCGTTTTTTTTGGGCCTTATATAGCTGATAAAACGAAAACTAACCAAGCAATCTTAATTATTTTAGTTCAACTTGTAGTTATATATGCACTAAAGATGCTGTATAAATTTGAGCAGAAACAATCAAATAGTTTTTGAGATATCATGGCAGCAGTTTGAAAAAATCGTGTTTTGAGAAAAACGCGTTTGAAAGTTGTATATAATTCATAATAAAAAAAATTGTCTCACCATCAATTTGCTATGCCTGGACCATAGAGTACACCTTCCTCTTCTTCAAAGAAGTCATGCAAGGCCGTTTTCTCTTCTTTTGATCTGACACACTAGACGACCCCCTTAACAATTTTTTTCGAATGAAAAAGTGATTCACTCATAAAATTAATTACACATCTATTTAGTATCAATATCAAGCTGTTAGTATATATATATATATATATATATATATATATATATATATATATATTTCTATGTACAAAATGGCCGACTACTGATATTTTGTTTAATCTTTTTTTTTAGGCGCTCCGCGGCGTGACATTTAGCATCCACAATTTTTTACCTAGAACAAAAGATAAAAATTCTCGTCAATCTACATTAGAATACCTAGAGAAGTACGTACGGAATTAAAAAAATATTGTTTTGTTGAAAAGTTGCAGGTATTTGAACCTAAGAAATGAATTTTCAGTGAAAAATTTCGTTATAACTGCTCATAAAATAAAAAGTTTTCGATTAATCAGAAATTCCGTACGTACTTCTCAGCGAAATGCAATTAGAAACATAACTTTTAAATTTGGAGTAAACCGAGTGAAAATTGTTGAAGTTATTCGTCACGCCAATTGGAAAAAAGCTGTTTCGAGAAGTTTCGAGTAGTCGGCCATTTTGTACATCGAAAAAAAAGATATAAATATTTTCTAACAGCTTGATATACTAAATAGATGTGTGATTAATTTTATGAGTGAATCACTTTTTCACACGAAAAAAAATGGTTAAATTCGCACATGATTTTATATCCGTTACTGTTACCTAACCCCTTAAGTTACGATAGCAATGTGGCAATATTTCGCTTTTTTTACCCTCGTTTATTTCGCGCCCGAAGCTCCGAAAGCGAGGAATAGAGACCGAGTATAAAATGTGAATGAGAGATATTGCATTTCAACATTGAAACGTGGCTGTGTTGTTTCATGCGTACAGGGAAAGGCCAGGCAGAACATTTATGGAAGTTTTCGATGTGCGATGGGTGACTAACTTTGACGAGATGATGGCCGAAGTGTCGGGCACGGGGAAGAAAGAAGGTGAGTGAATGAGAATGATACTTTGCTTGCGTCGTTGTGAGGGTCGAATCGACATCGATTCGGCGAGCGATAGTTCCGAGTTGGCCTCACGTTTTCTCAACGAGACCCGTTGAAACGTTCATTTCCGTGCTAGATACGCGACCCAAGCAGCAGAATCTTCACCAGCACAGCGAGAGTCCCGCGGTTGGTATCGAGGCGGAAGAAAGTCCGAAGAAAGCGGACAAGGATCGATTTTCGAAGAAGATCGAGGCGAAGGATAAGGAAAAATCGTCGAAGAAAGAAGGTGAGTGAAAAAATATATTCCGCGCTAATTTCGCGACTCGTCGTTTTTATCAATCGTGATCGTATTTATTCCCGTGACAGATGGGCAACCTCGATACAACAAGCTGCAACATTTGTATCAGCACGACGATAATCCAGCCGCGAGTATCGAGGCGGAAGAAAGTGCGAAGAAAGAAGACAAGAAAGCCGACAAGGAGAAATTTCCCAAGAAGATCGAGACAAAGGACAAGGAAAAGCCGTTAGTAAAGCTCAAATAGATATCCAAAGCCTTGATATTATTCCCCCAACTGCCATTGACGCCGTTGCATCCCCATTGATGCTTTTTCTCTCGTTTTTCCTCTCCCCGCAGAATCTGGAAGATCCGTATACTGACGAAGGAAAAGTTGAACACCCGTGCGGGTGACAAGAGCGAGGCAAAGTCCAAGTCGTCGGCGCCGGTGCGTCCCTCGGACGACACGAAGTCGTTGTCCTCGCTGTCGAGTATATCGAGCAGTCCCTCTCCGTCGCGTTCGCGCTCGCGTTCCCGCGGTCGCGAGCATCACAGCGGGACGAGAAGTTCGGCTGCCGCTGGTAGCGCCGATCGCCATAGACATCGCTCCGGTGGCGGTCGTTCGCGCTCGATCGAGCCGTGGCGCGAGCGCGACAAGTGGGACAAGTACCGCCGGGTCATAAGTCGCGCCGAGGAAACTCTCCAGCGGGCCTTGAAGTTTCACGAGAAAAATCCCGAGAAGCATCCCTCGTATCCGGACGAGTGGAAGAAATTTTGGAATCGTCGTTACAAGGAGTTACAGGCTGACGGTGAGGATCCGAGCAAGCACGACTTCAAGCCCGAATGGATTGAATTTTGGAACAAGCGTATGCGCGAGATACACACCGAGCAGTTGCAGCAGCGCAAGGAGGAGATAAGAAAGCGTCTGGAGTTGCCGGAGGAGCGAGTCTCGAAGAAGACCGAGAGATCGGACAAGTCGAAGAAAACGGACAAAGTCGAACAGCCGGATAAGCCCGAGCGTGCCGAGAGATGGTCAGTGGGCAGAGGCTCGAGTCGCGAGAGACACGAAGCTTCGCCAACCAGCGTCAAACGATCGCGTCATCACGCCGACAGTGAGGACGACGACGTCGAGTACGTTGGCACGACGAAGACGATAAAGACGACCGAGTACGTGGAGCGTAACGAGCCACCGAGAGAACGCGACTACGGCTACACGTACACGCGCGGCAGAGCCGGAATCTACAGAACATCGACTTACTATCCGCCGAGTAGATCGATGAATCCGCGCACCCGTCACTATCCGACTTCCTACATGAAGGAGCAATCGCAAAGTCCCCCGCCCAAGGAGGAGCTTTTGCGCGAGGATTTGGAGATCGTCGGTCTCCTCCGTCTCCTGACGGCCCTCGAGGGTCAACTCGGCTCGTTAGGGCCGAAAATTGTCACGCTCCTGTCGCGGGCTCTCGCCGCCGAAAAAGCGCAGCCCAATTCGGCCGAGGATCTCCTCAACGACGAGGAAGTTTGCGTTCTCTTCGAGACCGTGAAGGAGAAGCTCAAGGGACAATTGTTCGCCGGTATGATCGAGAAAGTTGCGATAACGCCGACCAAATCGGCAATCCAGAATATCGCCAAGCTCCTCCACAAGGCAGCCGAGACAAAGAGAAAGTTGGAACTATTGTTGAAGCATCAGTTGCAGGACGAGGAGGAGAGGAGAAAGCGTTGCGAGATAGAATTGACGAGGCCACTTTTGGCCTCGTTCGCCGCGACGAGTTCGATTTATCAGAGAGCGAGCGACGCGTCGAAGCTGCGCTCCGAGCCGGTGAGCGTGCCCGGCGTCGGTGCCGTCGACAAAGTCGCCATTGCCCAACAGATCGCCGCGGCTCTCATTGCCCAGGGTAGAACGAACGTATCGCAGGCCGAGCTCGAGACTCTGATAAACGCGGTGGTCGGCATGGCCGAGGCCTCGCAACACAGCGACAAGCCGATAACCGCAGCGAGCTTCGTCAAAGGCTTAACCGCCGCGTCGCGAGTCGGCGCCTCGAGCTCGCTGCCTGTCAAACTATCGGAAACGTCCACGAGCAGTGCCGCGACGATCGCACTCGCCGCAGTCGCCAAAGCTCCGTCACCGGAAGCGACGATCGCGCCGAGGCCTCGCGACGAGCAAGAATCCTCGACGTCTCAAAGAAGAGACGCGTCGCCGAACGATCGACGGGAAAGTTCGAGCCTCCAACGAGAAACGAGCGTTCAACGCGAGGCTAACGATCGCTCGAAATCCACGAGAATGGAAAGCCTCTCGGACAACGATCTCAAGACACTTTTGCAGAATTTCAAGGATCTCGGCACCGACGAACAACACGGGCTGATAAACTTTTTGAAAAAACTCGAAGCCACCGATCTCGCGAGAGTCGAAAAGTTGCGAGCCTACGTTAATCTCGGCACACCGGCGTCCTCCTCGTCGTCGGCTGTGACGAACAGAGCGGAAACTACAGCGACGACGGAAACAACGAGTCGCGGTGGATCGAAGAGAAGCATGTCACCTTTCTCAACCCGCAAAAGCAATCAGAATCCAACCGACGACGATTCCAAGTGGAAACCCAAACTCGATATGTTCGCCGACGACGAGACGGAAGCCAAGCGTCAAAAGCAAGAACTGTCGCAACAACAACATCAACAATCGCAGGAGAGCACGAAGCGAACGAAAGCCCGCGTCGATTTGTCCGATGACGAGGACGACGACGATTATTCCTTCGAAGATATCTACAAAGCGGCCGACAAGAACGTCAGCGAGAGCGAAAAAGCCAGGAGAAAAAGATCCTCGAGATCGCGCTCGAATTCATCGAGATCTTGGTCACGCTCGAGATCGCGGACGCCGTCGCGATCGAGAATCTCACCTGTCAGCAAGCCACGCGAGTCCGATGGCAACAAAGATCCAAACGCTATTCTCAATGAGACGAAACGCCTTATAGCCAATATAATGGGCGATTTGCCCAACAAATACGTCGTAAAGTCACATCCGATCGTGAAGAGCGCCAATACCGAGGTCGCTCCTCCGCGACCGACCATTACTCAACTTCCCGTACCCCAGCAGAATCTTTACGGCTCGAGTTATCCAACCACCGACAACAACTCGATGCAACAGCAACAAGCAATGACACCGTCCTCGTCAATGGCCTATCAACAGATGGGCAATCATCAATTCACCAATTATCAGCAACAACAAAACACCTTCAATCCCAATGCCGGGGGCTACAACGGCTACAATTATAATCAGAGCTACGCCGGGAACATGGGCCCGATGGGGAACAATCAGGGACAACAGCCCTACGGTGCTGCTGCCATGCAGAGCAATCCGTACGGCGGCCAACAGCAACAACAAACTCCCCAACAGCAACAGATGTACGGCATGGGGTCCCAATATGGCGGACCCAATAACGGACCACCCGTCGGATATCCCCAACAGCACTACGGAAATTATCAGCAGCAAAGATTCTATTGAAAGGGCCAATATGACGCGCGATATTCACGCGATCGGGTAATTATTATTTGGTTTTTTTTTCTTTTACACAATGGACCGTCGCGATGGATTGTGCCGATGAGGAAGTTACTCTCGTGATCTCTAAGGATTGAGAGTGGGAGAGTGCACGAAAAAAAAGTTCTACAGAAACATGTCTTTGATGAACTTCCGGAGAAACACATTCCCAAAGTGGCTTTTTTTTGTTGCGGCGATTCGAATGACTTTCGAAGAAAAAAAATAACACTCGGGAAAAAAGACTTCTCGCCCAAACGGGGACTACTGGCGACGAGAAAATAACGAAAATCGTCTTTTATGTAGAATTGTATTACGAAATAAAGAGAACGGAAAATGCAAAAAAAAGTATCTTGACACGAGTTTGAGGAATTATGCGAGAAAGGAAACAATTGTTAGCGGCGAATGGATGAAACTCTTAAGGTACGTAGATCGTAACGTCAAGTTCGTCGCGCGATATAAATTACGATCGAGCTTGAATCCTCGACGAGTCTGAGACTACTTTTGTTTTTCTTCCTGTAAATCTCAAAAATATTGGGTCTATGCACAAGTCCGTAACGAATTTCCGACCGATATCGTTCGCAGTTGTTTCTCCGCTCGCACATGCGTCAACCATGTGAAGTGCCGTATACTAAGTGAAAGCTGAAACTTGTGCCCACGTTTGAAAAAATATCCATCGAGATCCGTGACTTATGGGAAGTTTAATTATATTTTGAACGTGGAAGGAAAAAAACGTGTATTTTCGATGCATTTTGCTTTTTTATTTCCGAAAAGGCGCGTCACAAACTGACAAACAGATATGCGCCGTGCACGGAGAGAATGCCGTAAGCGAAAGTGGGTGTCGGAAGTGGTTTGCGAAATTTCGTTGTGGCGATTTTGATTTCAAAGATGCTTCTCGCTCCGGCCGGCATTTGACTTCAGAGATTGGACATAACCTCAACATTGGCCGATCAACTGTTTCGAGACATTTACGGAAGTTTGGGATGGTAAACAAGCTTGATGTTTTGGCGTCGCACGAACTGAGCAAAAAAAATGTAATAGACTGAATTTCAGCTTACGATTTGCTGCTGAAACGCCATTGAAACCAACCATTTTTAAAGCGGATGATTACTGGCGATGAAAAGTGGATTGTATACAACAATGTCAGTGGAAAAAGATTATGGTGGATCTGGATTACAGCCGAAGAAGGTCATGCTCTGTATCTGGTGGGATTGGAAAGGAATCTTCTATTATGAGCTGCGGCACCCAACGAAACGATTGATTCGACCAAGTACTGCTTTCGACTAGCCAAATTAAAGCGAGTTATCGATCAGACGCGGCCCGACGAATAGGAAGGGCGTTGTGTTTCACCAGGGCAACGCTAGACCACACGTTTCTCTGGTGACCCGAAAAAAGTTATTGCAGGGGTAGGATGTTTTGGTTCATTTGGTATCATTTGTTCCGGGTGCTACAGAACATTTTGAATAATAAAACCTTCAATTCCCTGGACATCCGCAAAAATCACCCGCATGCCTTCTTTGCCCAAATATCTCCGGACTTCTATGAAAGAGAGATAATGAAGCTCGTGGAGAGACGGCAAAAAGTCATTGCACAGGATGGAACATATTTAATCGATTAAAATCGCTTGTTTTGATCAATATTTTGCGTTTGAAATTTACTTGATTTTCCATATGGAATTATGCATAGACCCAATATATTTTCAACCTTTTAAAGACGGGAGTGGTCGATATATCAACCAGCCAGGGGGCACATAATATTTAGGCAAGGGAACTCACGAAAATCAAGCACCCCAAAGGGATCACATTTTCAGCACATCCACGTTATTGATCCTGGGTCACGCTAAGAGCGAAAGTTGGAGTAGTTCTGAAAATAATGCACGATTTTTCTACAGTCTTCTTGTGACATACTGTGGGCAGTGAGTATGTTTACTGACGAAGCTTGTTCTATAATAACTGGCGTCCTTGAAATATTCTTCAGGATGACATTTACAACATATATGCCTATTTTGCTGTACTCAGTGCATCCACAATGTGAGTCAATAAATTTCGAGGCCAAACTAGCAGAGGAAAAAATTGACCTTGAAATGGCGATTTTCAAGGTGAAGGATGCCACCAGGATTTTTTTCATTATTTTTCCCGTATTCAGCGCATCAAATTGCATAGGAATACCCTTTCAAACCTTTTAAAATAATTTTTTATAATTGGATTTTTCGTTGCGGACGGGGCTGGTCGATACATCGAACAGCTTGGCTTGGGACTCCCATTGAGAAATTCATCAATTTTATTGATATCTTTCATGTGAAAAAAAGTCGATTTTAATGGAAATTTCCCCGTCCTTAAATCGGTAACCCCGCGCGAGGAATGAATGAGTCAGAGTTTTGGTATTTTTTTTCGTTTGCTTTCCAATGAGCCTTTCGCGATGAACGTGAATTTTCACAATCCGCCCCATTGATCGAAGGCAAACTACGAGAGGAATTTTCAGCATGAAAAATTTTCAGCACTAACGATATGTCGTTTTTCTTGTTGCCTGAAGGGCCGAGAGACCGAGGACGGGACAAGCCGAGATTCGCCATGGGTCAGCTTGATGCCGAATCGAGACGAGAGCCTGCGCAGACTCGAGGATATTTACAGTATGAGGTCTTGAAAAATCTCATCATCGTTCGCGAGCCGTGAAATTTAATTTGATAATTTTTGGAACATTTGGATCCTCGGGAAAATTCCTTTCCAGAGCCTAACGATGATACGTCGAATTGAAAAAAAAATGTTATCGAGTTATTCGACGGCACATAGATATTTTGTACAATTTTCAAAACGCGAGTATATTGGTACATTCGTATGGACGTTGGACAAAAAATCGTCATAGGCGAGTCACGTCAAGGGGTTATTAAAAAAACAATTATTTTGACGGGATAAGGAACATGATTGAAAAATCGTTTGGACATTTATTTGTACTTATATTAACCCTCCGTAGTCACGCTATCGGAGAATTTCACGGTAGTAATCTAACAAGGAAAGGTCGCGAGGTCGAACTCTCCGATTTCGATTAAATTTGGCATGCGGAACCCGATTTTTAAGGGGTGAAACGCACCTTCAAAAATAGAGGTGTTTCGAAAAAACTGTCCGTCCAATGTGGATGAAAAAATTACGGAACATGCGTTGAACATTGTAACATTTTTTCTCTCTGGGAAACTGTGAAAAAGAAACGCATTTTTTTAAAGACAAAGGTACATATATTGAGAGCCTTTAAAAAAAATCACCGAAAATTCAGAGAAACAAAAACATGACCGCCGGTCGATGGCGAAATTTTTTTCGCGACGTTTGGCGGTGGACACTTCAGCTTCGACCATTGGTTTTCTAAGTTTGGACGATAAAGATTTGACGCGGGGTCGCGATCCTCTCCTTTTTCGCAGAAAGGGGGCGTTATAAAAAAAAGTTTGGAAACCCCTGGCTTAAGGAGGTTCACGCGTTAGGCATGCGTTGGACGAATTGCAAAATTAATTGTCTAAAATTCGTATGAACCTTCTTAACAATCATACTCAACTGTGGGTAAAAATTGAAAAAGTTTGACCGTCTAGAAATCTCGTTATTTGTTGTGAAAAATCGTTTTTCTTCGTAACTTCCTATAAGACCTCATGTTAAAGTTGCGATTTTAAACACTGAATATCTCGATTAGCAGACCGTGAAACGTCAAATTTTTTACAGATTATAATACGACGCTTAAGATTCGCGCAAAATTTCAAAAAATTATCTTGGAGAAATTGTATCTCATGATTTTGCCTTTACTTTGTATATACTATTATGATTATGGCGCGTGAACCTACTTAAACGGTTCATTGGAAATCTAAGAACCAACCAAGTTAACAATAAATACGAGTCGTTGACGATCGTCGATTCTTAAAATCATTTTTTTAACAACGTAACATCGAATTGAAACTCAAACATACAAAATCTATGAAAAGTCATTTTTACGTAACTTGAAAAATGAAGATCGATTTAAAAAAAAAGTGAAATCGTCAACGACCTTTAAATGTTTCTAATCGTATTTCCTGTAAATATGGAAATATTCCATCGAGTGGTTCTCGTGATATGTCCATCGTCTTTGAAAACAGTGTTCCGAGAAAAACGCTTTTAAAGTTTGAAGTATAGTGCTATCACTCACCCGGCCGACTGCTAGAAGCTGTAGCTGATTCAATTTTATAAATATTTCAATGAAATTTTTAGGGAGTATGGTGATACTATCGAATGAAAATATTTTTGCAAAACGCCATTTTTTGATCCACCTACGTAGAGTTAAAGTAGATGATATTGGCTACAACTTGGGTAAAACTATAGAATCAAGGCTCCAGTCTAAAATCGGTTCAAAATTTGTTTGGGGTGTTGTGATGGATAAAAAACGATGTTACATGTTGAATTAAGGTGGGGGAAGCCCTAATATGAAGATAAAAAACGTTAAAAAGTATCCATTCCAATTGACATACGAATATTTCAAAGTGCGTTTAAAATATACTTACCTTTTCACTCTGTTTACCTTACCTTGTTTATGTTTCATCAATTCAATTTGCTTTGTGCGAGTATACATACATGTACACGTGTGTGTGTGAGTATGTGTCTATAATGCGCTATTTTGTCCCTCGTTTCCGCAACATTCAAAATCCCATAATTTATGGAATTAATAAAAAAATGTCGGCCTCCCCCAACTGAATATCAATGGTGATGACATAAAGACGTTCATGGCAAAAAAAAAAAGAAATTTGGCATTGACATTGGTCTGGAGCCGTGATTCTATAGTTTTACCTAAACTTGACGGAGCTTTTTTGTTATCATGTTTCGATTTTGGAGAATTCTTTTTTTTTCAGAACAATGTCATTATTGTTAATAACTAATGACAAAACAGTGTTCAGAAAACAAATCAGTCAATACTAAACTACTATTACACTGAAAAAAGTGTACCGGATTTCAATTCAATTTTTTCATTAGATGTCAAGAAATCATATACACCATTTTGAAAAACATAGTTTCGAGAAAAATGCGTTTAAAGTTTCACTAGCAATTCTATCGTCATCATAAGTTTACCTTCAATCAGCCATTTCTGCGCCACGTGTTGGTCCTTTTCAATTTGAGTTGCCTCAAGCGACGAACGGGTGTTTGACATATTCACAGTAGCCTAAAACCTTAAATGAAAAAAATTAAAATCGCGATTGAAGAGCCTCGAACAAAATCCAAGCGAGATATTTCGTTCTCGGTTTATAACGAATGTAAATGACCATGTTTTCGCAATAAAACAAAAAGGACGAGTTACAGTTGATGTGACCAGTCGCCGTGAACGATTTAATTTCTTTTTTGTTTTATTATTCAACAAACGAAAATAAGAAATGGCACGATACATGGCCTGACGGCGGTTTCGTATGCAACCTCCCAATTTTCAGCGTAAAAAGTCGACGTGCACGACGTTGAAGCTTGTTGGAATACAACGATTTTCTTTCATTTTTCAATTCTTCATTTTCATCATCATCTAAAGCCTTTTTTCGCAAATTGGGGTCGTAAAGCTCCAATAGGAATATGTAAAAACATTTGAGTGATTTTCACAGCCTGAATCGGCCAAATAAAATTTGTGCAATGAAGAAAATGCATTGCGTTTCAACGTTCCGAGCTTCTAGGCGGCATATACATTTACAACGATGAAAAAATCGATTTTTTTTAACGATAGAATAATATATGTAGAATATTTTCCCAAAGTTTCAAAGCAAAATTCGAAAAAATTCAAACGTCACAGTAATTCGTTATCACAAGTACCTAGTGCAATTTAATTCAAATTCTATGTAAACTTTAAAGGCGTTTTTCGAAATTGGAGTGCAGGATTACTCAAAAACTATCAAGCCGATTGAGCTGAAACTTGCTAAAAATACTGATAATATTGCTACCTTCCACTTGACAAAAACTGTTTTTAAAAAATTATTTTTAAAAACTACTTTTTTCATCCAAATTTTGCGTGAAATTTTTCTTTTATTTGTAAAAGCGTGCCATTCTCCGAAATTTGCATTTTCTTCATTTCAATTACTGTCAAACAGAAAATATATTTGTCCTAACTGAATTTTTTGCACATCAAGATCTACAGCAGGCTAGAGTGCCGCAGCTCTGCCATTTAGTAGATGAAAGAATTAAAAAAAATTGTTTCGTACCCTCAAATATACAATTAAAGTATACCTACAATTTGATAAATGTAGAATAATTATTCCGTAGTTGAAAAAATCCCTCAAAATTGGTTAATTTTTTCCCAGTCTAAATGTATATCCCGCCTCCACCATCATCAACGTGCATTTAGCGCTTAAACAGATTGAGCAGCCTTCCGATCATCGAGTATTCGTGTTCGCACCATCGGAAATTGCGTGCACTGCCAATGCCGCGAGCTCCGCATCGACAACACGACGCTCTTTCAAAGTCGAAAGAAATCGTTTATTGGCAGATGGAAACAATGATTCGTTGAAGACATTGACTAGATTGACGATTTGAACGGCATATTCAAAAAAATAAAAATAAACACGCGAGCATCTACAACGAGGCAGTATGGAACGTAGAACGAAACTACGAATAAATTAAAGCATTACGAGTGTACGCGAGTATTAACGGATATATGTACAAACTGGTACAATCTCTTGTTTCGTCTCGTCCTACTTGGGCACGAGTCCTCGTGTTTTCGGATAAACCGGAGCGGGAATTTGTGGAATTTTCCCGACGCTTTTGGGTCTGGCGTTGGTTCTGGCTGATGGTATACGAGGTTTAGGTCTGAGTCTGACGTTGGAAGCGTCGACATCGATGTCGCCTTCGTCCCGGAGGGCTTCCTCGAGAACGGCTTGAATCGTAGGAGCAATGGCGGGTCCCTCGTAATCCAAGGTCGTGCGAGTCGGCATATCGAGCTCGAGGCTCAGAATATTTTCGCCGGCGTACCGATAGCCGCGGCCCATGGCGAGTGCAATTTTCGCGTATTCGGAAACGGGTCGTCTCGCACCGGGCGACGATACGGGCCTTTTTATATTCTCGACAGTCTCGTGTGCGGACTCTCTAACGAGCCAGCAATCCTCGTCCTCGTCGAATCTCAGACGCGTCAATATTTTGTGCTTGTCCTCGACCGGTATGAAATTGTCGATAATGAGATACTTGAGCTTGAGATCCTTCATCAATTCGTGTTGGGTCTGCTCGAGATCTCGTCGCTCGCGATTGAATTCCTCCTTCTCGTCGTCGACTTCTTGCTTGAGTACTTGAAGTTTCGCGTAACATTTGCGCAATTTTCGCGATTTAACGTCCACTTCCTGTTGGAGTGTGGTATAAGTCTCGCGTACACCGAGTGTCGTCATTTCCTCGTCCTCGAGTTTCTGTTGCATTTCGACCTCGCGTTTCTTCCTCTCGGCGATCTCGGCGGCCCGTTGCTCGAGTGCCCTCTGCTGTTCGTTCGTGTGATCGACGATGTTTTTACCGCCGCACAGCATTTTCGACTCTAAATCGGTGATTCTCTGTACGAGGCACTCGGTCTCTTGTTTCTCGGCGCGTATTTGCTCGGCGATGAATTTCTTGTCGTTGTCGCTCATGCGATTGTCGTCGCGGCTGCTGCTGTCCTCGGCCTCGGATTCGGACTCCTGATACTCCTCGGAGTCGGTGATTCTTCGTCGCTGTTTGCCGAGGCGTTTGGTGCGCGTTGCAGCGCCGCTGCCTTTCATCGCGAGTTTCTCCTTTAGGCGACTTATCTCCTCCTGGTATTGTCGCAGGAGGGCGTCCTTGGGATCCTCGTTGACGCGAGGCTTGTTTTTGATGTTTTTCGCTCGATTGGCGTATCGCAGAGTGGTGAGAGTCTCGTCGTAGTTGTACGAGGCGGGACCAACGTTGGCGACCATTATGGTCTTGGAATTGCCGCCGAGAGAATCTTGGAGGAGGCGCGTCAGTTTGGAATCGCGATAAGGCACGTGGGAGGTTTTGCCGTCGACCAAGGCCGATATGACGTTACCGAGGGCCGAGAGACTCAGGTTTATCTTGCTGGCTTCTTTGAGCCTCTCGCCGGACGAGCCGGTCTTGCTCTGTCGCTCGCTGCCCGCTAGATCGACGAGGTTCAAACGGCCCACGCGTATACCGCCAGCCGCATCGTCGCCCATCGCGCTCATCTCTATCGTTATTAGGAATATCGCGTGAGAGCGGGAACTGTGCTCGTTCATGTTCGTCGCCCCTATCGTACGATTCTGATTGCCCGTCCTCATCAGCTGCTGTATCTCGCTCGCGTTTTTGCATATGGCCGACGATAGGTCCTTGACGAAGACGCCGCTCTCGGGCTTCTCCTTAAGCTCGAAACGCAACGTCTGGTCGGGATGCAACAGGTCTCTTATCTCCTCTTGATATATCTCGAGATAGCTCGCTCTCACGAGATACTGCATGTTCTCCGAGCGCCCGATGTGATTGAATATGTGCTCGAAGCTTCGGGGAATTATGCCACGACGCTCGGGGTCGTTCTTAGCACCCTCCATCGTGTACGTTTTCCCCGTACCCGTCTGACCGTACGCGAATATCGTTCCGTTGAATCCGTCCAGCACCGATGAGACCAACGGCCTCACAGTCTCCTCGTAGAGCTCCGCCTGGCTTGAATTCCAATCGTACACCGCGTCGAACGTGAACACCTTCAGACTGTCCCGACTCGGATCCTCGCGCGGATTTCTTATCTCGACGACACCTCGCGATGGCGCTACGTCCACGACACGCGCGTAACCACGCGCTGTCTCCTTCTCGTCCATCGGACGACAACGCACCACCACCTGGACGCACTGAGTTCCGGCCTCCACACTCGCGGCGCTGCCTCGACTTCGACGCTTCGAGCCGCGACCGTGGCTCTCTGACTTGTCCATCCTGCGATCTACGGGCCGAAAAGAACGTTGGGAAATCGGACGTTACACGGCGGGAGGAAAGACTCGAGCACTTTGGGAGGAAGATACAAAAATGGGCGAATTCGCTTCGTGGGTGGGAAGTCGCCTTATGCGAGAAACCATTTTTTTCGTATGAAAAAGTGATTCACTCACAAAATTAATTACACATCTATTTAGTATGAATATCAAGCTGTTAGAAAATATATATTTTTCTTTCGATGTACAAAATGGCCGACTACTAATATTTTCTTTTATCTTTTTTTTGGCGCTCTGAGGCGTGACATTTAGCATCCACAATTTTTGACATAGAACAAAAAACAAAAATTCTCGTCAATTTACATTAGAATACCTAGAGAAGTACGTATGGAATTTAAAAAAATTGTTTTATTCAAAAGTTGTAGGTATTTGAACTTAAGAAATGAATTTTCAGTGAAAAATTTCGTTATAACTGCTCATAAAATGAAAAACTTTCGTTTAATCAGAAATTCCGTACGTACTTCTCTGCGAAATGCAATTAGGAACATAACTTTTTAATTTAAAGTAAATCGAGTGAAAATTGTTGAAGTTATTTGTCACGCCGATTGGAAAAAAGCTGTTTCGAGTAGTCGGCCATTTTGTACATCGAAAGAAAAAAAAAATTTCTAACAGCTTAATATTCATACTAAATAGCTGTGTAGTTAATTTTATGAGTGAATCACTTTTTCATACGAAAAAAATTGTTAAATTCGCATATGATTTTATACCCGTTACTGTGGCCCAACCCCTTAAGGGGTCTTCTCACTTTAGACGCTGAAAAAAGACTATTTTCATTATTTTTTTGTTAGGTTTATGTTATAGATATTGATATAAAGTTGTTACACTTAATAAGTACACTGTCGAAATACATTTAAAAAAATGATTTATTTAGGTCACTATTTATAGACGAAAATGGTGGTTAAAAAAATTGTAGGTCTGCGCTATTGATGAAACCTCGGAGATGGATCATTCGAAACAAAAAAATCAAACGGTTTTAGATTCAATATGTTCATGGCTATATCGCATGTCATACGATTTTTTATATATGCAAAAATAACAAAATGGCGGACATTTGTCGAGAAAAACCAAAAAAACGTGTTCTCTTTCACCGTTTTTAAAAAAAATAGTAAATATCAAAATTTGAAAAAAGCCTTTATATGTGCTATAGCTATCGTTGTAAAGAATATATCGTTTACATACATAAAAGAATTTTTTTATGTATTTCGAAAGTGTATTTTTTAAGTGTAACAACTTTTATATTAATATCTATACTATAAACCTATTTAAAAATTCATGAAAATAGCCTTTTTAGCGTCTGAAGTGAGAAAACCCCTTAAGGGCCTACACATCGGTTTTAAAAATATCGATTTTTTGTTTTCGAGGGATTGTTAAAGTGTAACATTATAGAAACATTCTTGCGAAATTTCAAATCGATTCGTTTGAAGTTGAGGGACTTGTGTGGGTTTATGGGTAAGTTTTGTGAATCGGCGAACTTCAAGTTTTTTTTTTCTCAAAATTACTTTTTCAAGATCGGTGACCACGATTCTCGAAAATCACTGCACCCATCAACTTAAAATCTTACAAGCGTTTTTTACATATCGAAAAGCAGTGCTTGAACGAAGGAATTTTTTTTGTTGGCAACGAAAATAGAGTTTTTTTGCCAAAAAAACTGTACTTTCACTGTGGACGGTGGGCATTGTTTTCAAAAATCAATATTTTATTAGGAAATCAGCTTTTTATCTGATTATCAGCTATGAAATCAATATTTTATTAGGAAATCATTTTATTGGGAAATCAGGAAATTATCAAAATGATCAATATTTTATTAAGAAATCATTAGGAAATCAGCAGTAGGAAATTTCATGCAAAAAATAGGTGCGTTTAATTTTTTATTCCGGATTATTTGTTTCTGAGCAGAAGTGATCACTGTGGAGAAGGTTTTTTAAATGACGGTCTGCACAAACCATTGTATTTACCACATTAATGTGGCGTTAAAGTTTGCGTCGTCAGAGTGCAACGGAAGTTCTTTTCGATTTTTTTTTTACTTCTTCGTTTATGTCATGATCGAGAATTTTTTTTATAGATTAAGGCTCTGGTCCTCTAGTGAAGATGGGAAAAACCGTTTGGGTGATTTCCGCACCATAAATCGACGAAAAAATGCAGGCAAAATAAAAAAATTATCTTTTGTTGCATTCCAACAACGCGAACTTCAATATCTTACATTTATAAATATTCTTCAATACACAAATTGTAAAAGATACTAAAAACCATACTATTTACTGCAAAAAAAAAACATTTCAAAACCTGCGCACGTTTTTCCTGATAAAATTCACGAAAATTCCTCTTTTTTCCGGCCACTGGATGTGACCCATTGATCGATGAAGCACCTCGAGAATTTTCAAATTTTTAGAATAGAACAGATTAAAGGTAAATCGAACATCTCTATCGCTAATTCTAGTTCAAATTTTGAACGCGTTTTTCTCGAAATGATGTCTTTTAAACTGACCTGAAACGTACCTCATTTTTCAAACGTATCCTCTCAGATGCATTCTTCATTATCTGCATACGGAATTCGCGATTCGTTATCAACTTTTTTTTTCTATTGAACAATTCCTCGTGGATTTTTTGCTCAAAAATAAAAGTTTTCATTCAAATCTGTACTACGTTTTTTTCCAAACGTCATTTTCTAATTTCCGTACGCAGTTCGTAAGCTTTTTGTATATATTTCAATGTTTTTTTTGTTTTCTGGTCTATGTTGAAAACTACAGGAGAAATCCAGCCGTGGAATACTTTGTGCAAGAGGTACTTGGCGGTCTTAGACTCTGACGTCGCAATCTTCAATTCTAAGTTGCAACAAAAACATTTCATACACTCAATAGTATGCATAATAAAGTTTTCTAATTCATTTTTGTACTGCTTTCGCTGTACCCTTTAAAAAGTCTTAAAATTAGCCTTTTTTAAGAACTGGAGTGATTTTAATGTTTAAAGCGGGATATACATTCAGACACGAAAAATTAAACAATTTTGAGGGATTTTTTAAACTACGAAATAATGATTCTACATTAATCAAACAGTAGGTGTACTCTAATAGTAGATTGAAGGGGCTATGCCAGTGTGACACTTTCAAAAAATCGATTTTTTTGCCTTTTCCGACAGTTTATACTTTCAAGAATATCATTATCATTTATATCAATATCACTTCATCTTGCAAAAATCGATAGGTAAATCTTCCAACGCGTTTTTCTCGAAATGAGATTTTTCAAATTTGCTGACATTGTAACTCAAAGAGCAATTATCCGATTAACTTGAAATTTGAGTTGAGTACTCTTGAATATATTTACTCTACAATGACGTAGGATATTTTTGATTGGATGAAAATTGACGATTTGGCATTGAAAAAAACTACCATTTTATAGGCAAAAAACGGTTTTTTTTCATAACTGCGCCATTGTGATAGATTTTGATATTTTTCGAAAATCCTACGTCATTGTACAGGAAATACCTTCCAGTTTAACGACAATTTTTCCTTTTTCGGTTTCAGCTACGAAATCAGCCGGAACCATGTCAGCAGTGGAGGAACTTTTTTTTTGCGCCTCCAAAGGCATAAGTCGCTTGGACCTCAATATCTTTTTATGAAAAAATTATGTAATATAGGTCAAATATAGCGAAATAAATTCTTCATTTTCCGAAACATTTAATTGAATATTTCTCTTCCAGAAAATTCCCAAAAATCACCCAAATTTTCAGCGTTCACACTGGTACAGCCCCTTAAGTATACAAAACAGCTATTTCAAATTAAGGGGAAATATAGACCTAGATGGTCGAGGTCGAGGATTTAGAAGCTATGAACATTCCGTCGACTGTAGAAGACCTACACTATGGGCCTGGTATCGATGATTCCATGTAAGTTGACAAATTTCATGATTTATTCATTCCCAAATTTTCAAACGCGTTTTTCTCAAAACCACGCTTTTCAAATCGGTACCAAAAATTTCTCGAAAACCAATGAACCGATTGCCTTGAGGTTTTCTGTGGGTATTCTATATACCATTATCTAGTACTTGTCACAGAATTTTTTTTTTTTCCGTTACTTAGTTTTTGTTTTATAGGCAAAATAATAACTAATTTTTGGCCCAAAAATCACTATTTATGTTCAAACGTCCACCATTTTGTCATAAATCGATATTTTCAAAATCGGCTATGACAAGTACTAGATTATAGTATCTAATTTAATAATCTTTTTGGATTTTTTTTCAGATGTTTTTTGAAGAAACGCCAGTGGGTACCGTATACACAGATTTTTTAACGACGCTCCAAGGATCATACAATATCCTTGTATATTTTTGATATTTTTAAATAAAGAAAATTAAACATATTTTTGAATGTATATACTTTTAGATAATTAAAACCCCAATCCGAAATTTCAAATAGTTTTCCTTGAAAAAATTCACAAAAATGACCTTTTTTCCGGCTTCTAGGTGAATATCTCCCCTTAATTTATCATCAAAATAGTGGAGCTGCGACAGATTGTTACAGCAAGGTTTCCGCAGTAGTTGCGAATGAGTGGGCAGTCTAGCTTCCCATACTTTCATTTGCGTACATGTATAGTTTCTATTTGACAGTAGTTGAAATTACTAAAATGCAAGTTTAAGAATATTTGCAAAAAAAAAATTCACAAAACACTAAATTTACAAAAAGAAATCAAAATTTCTGTAAATTTGGATTCAGTCGTTTTTTTCTTCTAATTTTTAAAACACAATTCTCGTCGACTAGAAGGTAGAAATATTATCAATATTTATACCAAGTTTGAACTCATCGGCTTAATAGTTTTTGAATAATCCTGCCCGTCAAATTCGAAAATGCAGTTTCAAGAAAAACGTCTTTGAAGTTTACATAAAATTTGAATTAAAGTGCACTAGAAACTTGTGGTAACTAATTACTCAAATAATCTGTTACAAAGTAATTAAATTATCAATTACAGTAGTAATTGGTAATTATTAATTCAATTACTTTTTGCCTATCTGACTACCACACTGCGCTCTCGCTTCTACCTGCGGCTTGCTTCAAATCCGAACAAAGAGGCACAGCGCTGACAGGCCGTAACGTTTCAAGTTTCTCCAATTTTGGTTTAAAACTTTAGGAAAATATTCCACGTAGTTCTATCGTTAAAAAAATAGTTTCTTTTTTATCGTTGTAAATGAATATCCAGCCTTAGAGAGTATTTTTTTTCCATGATTGTTTCCCCGCTAATTTTTTATATCAAATTCCATCAGGGCAAAGTTGTCCACAGTGAATACTCTCGTTCGTGACTGCCGCAATTTTGTGCCGTCGAATGTAAAACAAGCAGACATTTTTCCACGTTATGATTAATTACGCGATAATTGCACGGCGACTAATCTTGAAATTCTCTTAAAAGCTTCTCCGGTCTCTGAATTAGCGGTACAAAAATTGAAAGCGTTCCGCACAGTTTTTTCACTCAGCTCTTCCCTGTCGTATCCGAGAGTGAAAAAGCGACCCGTACGACGGCGTGCTACGTTGCGAGATAAAAGAGTTAAAATTCTTCAACGGCTCGGCGGACCGATTTGAAATTTCGCCCACTGGCTTGGAACGAGCGAACTGAGGTGCCGTTTTCATCGCCCTGGTGACGTTTCCGTAAGATTCTCGTAACGAGCGACAATAAATTCTTCGTTGCGTCCGATTGATAACTTTAGAAACAAAAAATCGTAAATGCTTGAATACTCACGTCTCGCTTGTGAATTCCGTGCGGTCGATTTTTCCTCGCAGTCACCAGGTGACAACGAATAAACAGTTCGCGCTTATTCGATACACGTTACTTCCTCACGTGTATTGATCCATTGTTTGACTCATTGCCCGCCCTCTCCCGCGGCGCCGAGACCCGGGTGCACACCCCTTATCGATTGAAATTTTTTAACCTCATTCGAGCTTCGCACCCCGACTGAAATCCAAATTTTCGCTTGTGCAAACGACTTCTATGTGCGAAAGGCCGGGATTTCGAATTTTTCGGGTCTCTCAGGAGCAACGCCGTTTCACGGGGATCGAATGTCTTTGTCGAAATAACGCGAACTTGACATGTATACACGGACGATCGGGGTTGGGATCAGTTGGGAGGTCGTTCGGTGGCAACTTTAGTGGCGGAGATTTTCGTTCCTAGCGGCGCCGCTGTGTGGCGCTGTCGGCGCGGAACGGCAGCGAATTTGCCAATCGCTAATATGTTGAAACATTATAATTCAGACTTTTTCTACTTTGAAAATGAACATTTGGATTTGGGAAAAATAATATTGTAGCTTTTGAAGTTTCGAGAGAAATTAAAGGAGGGAGATTTAGGTGGTTGAAAATAAGTCTTAGTTCAAGATTTTTTTGTGTCGAAACTATTTGTTCTACGTAACTAAAATTTTATGTATATGCTTCTTTGAATTTTTGAAAAGGAAATTTCTTTTTTTTTAATATTTGCAAAATGGCAGCTGTACGGAATCGGACAAATCGAAAAATCGTCATAACTCGGCTAATCTTTGGAATTTTTAGAAAAACTTTGGTGCAATTTAAATATTCCTTTCACGAAGCCGAATATTTGACAATTAACTGATTTTCGTTTACAATGATGTAAACATACATCCCAGTATTCTATTAAAATCACAAGGTGGCACTTTGTGGACATGAAATGCTGACCAGATTTCGATCTAATAATTTATAGACCAAATAACTCTGAATGTCCGATATAAAATGCTCTACGCATGTAAAAAATTCGAAACATTTCGTAATGACGGCAAGGTACCTTTAGACGAGGAAATAGTTTGCTGATTTTCATGATTTTTTTAAAAGGAAGGTTTTGTTTACCATTTTTGAGACTTAGGGTATGTTTTATTACTACTTTTGACTGGTACATGGTATTTTTTTTTAATCTTGAAAAATGGCAAGGATATGGCACGATCTTCTAAACTGCATTTTCAAAAGTGTCCTTACTGTATCGTCTAAAACATACCCAGGTAGCAAATTCCAAACAGTCATCCAGAAGTTGTCTAAATGGGTACCAAATGTCTGCTTGGAAGCTACCTATAAGTTACCATGTGTCCAACAGTTATCTTTTTAGATGGTTGTTAACTTTAAGATAACTTCCGGGCGGACATTTGGTACCCACTTAGCCAACTTTTGGACAAGTTTTTAAAAATTGCTACTTGGGTAACCCCTGTTTTTGAAAATGAAGAAAAAAGGATATTCTGATTACAAAATGTAGTAATATTTGTCGTAAAATTTAATCTTTTTATTTTAAAGCGTACCATTTGATCAATTTTCAACGTTTCTCCGTTTTTATGGTTCATATTCTGCATATAAGTGTTAATGAAAAAAAAAATCTTCGTTCTTTTTTTTTTAGGTTAATCCCGCCGACGCTACATATCACGCCGTCTGATACATCCGCCACAACCAGTTTAGAATACCTCCGCCATTTTTGAATATTAATTAGAAATAATACCATGTAAGAGCCAAAAGTAGTAATAAAACATACCCTAAGTCTCAAAAATAGTGAAGAAATTTTTCTAAAGAAAATAATGAAAGACAGCAATTTTTTCCTCGCCTGAAGGTACCTCCCCCTTAAGGCGAAGTAGAAGATCTACCACGTGACATATGCGTGCGAGAGAGATAGCTGAAATTTTCGAACAGAGATTTCTCAGAGATGAATAATATTTAGGGCAAAAGGAAATCATTAAGCTCTGCGTCACGGAATTATCCAGAGCCTAATGCTTTGTTTTTCCTAAAAAATATAACCGTCTATGAGAAAATTGGGGTGGAAAATTTGTGAGGTTATGTTGACTCGTTACTGCCCTCAGGGGGTTAGGTCACAATAACGGGTATAAAATCATGAGCGAATTTAACAATTTTTTCGTATGAAAAAGTGATTCACTCATAAAATTAAGTACACATCTATTTAGTATGAATATCAAGCTGTCAGAAATTTTTTTATGTACAAAATGGCCGACTACTGGAAACTTCTCGAAACAGTTTTTTTCCAATTGGCGTGACAAATAACTTCAACAATTTTCACTCGATTTACTTCAAATTTAAAAGTTATGTTCCTAATTGCATTTCGCAGAGAAGTACGTACGGAATTTCTGATGAATCGAAAACTTTTCATTTTATGAGCAGTTTACGAGCAGTTATAACGAAATTTTTCACTGAAAATTCATTTCTTAAGGAGGTACGGTGATGACCATGCTAGTAAACTTAGAGTCTATTTCACGCCACAATACCGCCACGTTTTACATATATGGCCTATTTTTCGGGAAATATTTTTTAAGTATTGAATTTCGAGTTTCCTATTATTTGTATAATATGGAAACAGCCGTAATAATCTACTACTCGACTTCACTAGTACGCCATATCGTTGACGTTTAGCATCGTCGCATTTTCGGTGGCTATCATCGGTTCCACCCCTGTCATTTTGGTCAACCGGTTGAAAAAGACAGTTGAGTCAACGTAAAAGTTCAACGGTTGAATTTGGACAGCTTCTCAACTGTTTATCTTTGAAAGTCGACCATCCTGTGTTTTCTGTCGATGGTTGACTCGACGGTTGATTGGATGGTTGACTCGACGGTTGATTGGATGGTTGACTCGACGGTTGATTGAATGGTTGACTCGACGGTTGATTGGATGGTTGACTCGACGGTTGATTGGATGGTTGACTCGACGGTTGATTGGATGGTTGACTCGACGCAATATATTTAATGATTAATCAAATTATGCTGTCTTGATAATTAAATGGATTATTTGCGGAGAATTGAGTAATGAAACACAGGGGGGGAGAGAATATCCGCAGCAGATTGTGCGACGGAGTGAGGAAATGGGCGGTACATTTACTTTTATTTTTTTTACATTTAGTGTACATGTATGGTAAATTTATTTCTATCACGAGCACAATTCTTATCGCTGTTTATGTACGATGCATTGTGGCCCCAAAATACAATAAAAAACAAAATGCGACGGTACATGTTTGTTGCAGCCGTGCAAAAATATATATTTTTAGCATACCGTGTTGAAGTCGGGAAAAGCCGGCACCTACCACTCATTTTTCGCGCTTTTTTTCAGCTACTTACATAGAGATTCGCGAGATCTGTTAATCCGCTTCCCAAACATTGGGCATTTTTACACCGTACGCATTCTTTTTTACGAAGATCATTACCACCGGGACGTCAACATCATTCGTTCCGATGAATACCCTGTTATTTTCCCTTGGTGATAGTTTCCGAATGTGCTGTGCTCCACCGAAGATACCGTCATCGGCAAGTACATCGATGATCAGGCCGCTGACACTGTGTTCGTCATGGCGGAATTGGATAATATTTAATATTTCTCCAATAACGTTATTGGTGGTACAAACAAATTTGTTGCATGATCGTGTTTGCTCTCGATCTCCTCGACATCTGTATTCGATCCCGTTTATTTTCGCTCCTTTGAAGAACATAACGTTTTGCGGTAGATGATGCGTTTCGAGCAAAATTCGCGATTGCCAAGCACTTGGTTGTGCCATAATCACCTTTCCGAGGCCCTGAAAATTATTAGCAATTCGGTGCGGTTCATTTTCTTCATATTGCGCAGGTTTAAGTCTTTTTCCACTGTTCAATATCGAATATACAAGTTGTCGCGTCCTCGGCTCTACTCTTGCATCGTTCATATGGAATTGTATAAATCGATGCATCAGAAATCTCGTTACAATTTGAGTCGGCCTCGAATTTGCGCTCGTTACTGAATCGATGATTTTTTTATTGAATGACTCGAACGGGAAAGCGGTATTGGACCACAGCGGTCCCCAATCCTCAACCGACGTCGCCAAGTGATTCAGAAGATGTATGTTGTACGTCATGTTGTCGACTGTGTATTCCTTTTGAAATCCATTCACGTACTCGAACAGTAACGATTTCGCTTCTTGGAGATCATCGATGGATATGCTATTCCGGTACAATAAATGTGCTGCTCTCGACAGTAGAGTCAACAATTGAAGGTCACACGGGCGAATTATACCGTCAAAACACAATGGGCTGTAATACAGGAGCATATTGCGCCACTCGGATGCCTTCCAAAGTTTTGCATCTTTTATCGACCTAGGTTTTCTCGATATTCTGCCAGGCGGACGAATCTTCAGCAATATGGCATCCACAGCAGACAACTTATTCGGTTGACCGCTGTACCACGGATCAGTAGCTGTACCGTACAACAACAACATTACGTGTTGACGCAAAACTCCCTGGTTGATATTGTGCATGGGATCGACAGGTGCGCCCTTCGCTAAATCATATTCGGGTAGTACAGTCATTATGGTATATCCTCGCACACCACAGACTCTTTGTCGCGTCTCGAATGCTTGGTCTATTTGTCGTCGAATTTCTTGGTCGGTGCGAAGAGTTACGTCTTGGACAGGGTAAACTCGTTTACCGCCTCGTCCGATACCTTTGTGCAAACAATACGTGCACCCAAATTTACCATTAAACTGTGTCATTCGGAGAATCGCACATCTGGCAGGACTGTCGGCGATACAAATCGGTGTGATAAATCTGCTCGTTACTTCATCGGTACTATTCGGCCTCCACGTTACGCCAGTTGTGTATAGCGTTTGCAATTCGGTAACGATCGGAGAGAGAAGTATATTCATATTGGGATGTACCGTTTCTACCCACACGCCTGCCAGTAGTACGTGTCGTTTTCTCAGATGAGGGGGCAGTTCGTTGATAGTGAACAGGACTGGCCAAGCGCTGGCATTCGACGATTCCGAAACTTTACAGCCATCCGTATTAATCGTCAAGGAAAAGTTATTTTTGTCGTGCAAAAAACCGCCTGGTCGCGATAGTTTACGATACTCGAATCCGTCATAAATGTCTTCGATATTTTCATCTCCTTTCTTTGTTCGTTCGTACCGGTATAAGAGAGAATCAGCAATCCCAGGCTGAGCTAAGAGTTGTTTAAGCTGCGGAGTTAATGGTACCTGTATGAAGTAAGATTTCAATTTCATTCGATTTTTCTCTGAATCATTTTCCTTGCACGAACACGGCAATGGTACCGTTTGCTCCGTTCCGACATACCATTTGCAGCTACGACAAAACCAATGACGCACAATGGCCAATTCGTCACCGTTTAGTAGAATTTTCCACAGACCACGCATAGTTGTCGGGAGTTTGCTGCCGTTGGTGATGGAAGCCATCATTTTCAAAAACGACACAGTTGTTTCGTAGGTTAAACGGTGTCGCGTACTTGTGGCAATAATCATGGCCAGTAATTGACTTTCCGGTACATGAGGTCTCATTGTCGCGATTTGCGATAAATTATCCATGCCTTGTGCGTTGAAGTTTCCTTCCAAGTCATCGTTTTCCGATTCTTCCTCTTGACTACTATCGTTTCTCGAGACCTCGGAACTGTTATTCGCGGACCCTCGTGAACTCATCGAAATGTCGCTGCCGCTCCGATCATTGAGATCCACGCTTGCATTATCGTTCGTGGCATCCGAAGACGTTAAGCTGTTACTGTCGGACGAATCCGAAATTTCCGACCCGTTCTTATCGGTACAATCACAAATCATCGCATTGTTGTCTTCGCCATAACACCGTGTACTCTCCGCGTTGTCATTTCCATCGGTATAAGTATTCCTTGCAATCATATCGATTTCCAACCGCTCAGCGTTATTTCCTTCTTGCGCAGAACTGGTTTCCGAATCATCATCGATGCTCTCCATTATTCTCCCACTGGCGACGCTTTCGCGCTCGTCGTCGTCGTTCTCGTCGTCCGGTATTTCCGGTCTTCGGCCCCGCTGCGTCGAGGAAACGTCATCTCCGTCACGTTGATTCGACCGTACCCAACGAACGGGATTTTCTTTCTGAGATTAAAAAAAATTGGTTTATCTATGTACTTTTTTTATCCTGTATCGCATTGAACGACAAAACAATTTCTTTATTTTAATGAGTAGCGTGTAATTTTAAACTTTACTTTTACTTACGGATCTCAAATTATCGGGTAATGTCACATTTTTCACAAAATCATTCCCTGTATATATCAATCCTTGCAGTGCAATAAATCTTTGTCGTCGTCTCTTCATGGTCCTTGCACACACTGGCCTTTCACCATACGACAGGTCTCCATGTTCAGACGGACCTGGTTCGATGTCATCGGCCATTTTTCAGTTGCAGCTATGCACATGCAATCTTCGATGTTTAGAGTGTTCTGGAATAAACGAACAATTGTTATGATTTGGCGTCGCAAGCATATACTGGTCCAATCTCCACGCGACAAAGTTTAAATTCATACCATTGCAACTTGACAGTTTTCTAATTACCGTATTCATAAATGCATTTTTCAATAGGCTATAAAACTATGTCTTCAAAAACGAATAAATGCCGTTGGACACATAATTCGTATTGTGTTATTTCTTCAATACAGTAATGTTTTTTTTTCTGAAACGCTAATTTTCAAAATTCTTTACCCGTCATATATATGGGTAATTCCACCAATTCTGTGTCAAAGTTGTACCGGGTGGTCTGAATTTAGGAAAACTAAGATCATCTGAGAGGTCATTAAAACAAGCATCCATAATTTCCAAATTTTCAAATAACCATAACTTTTCTTCAACTATAGCTAGACTTTTTTTAAAAAACGATTTTTTAGAGAAAAACATGAACTACTTGAAAAAAATGCTGAAATCTAGGTTGTTTTAAAAATTACAAAAATCACGTTCAAAGTATAAAAATCGATTTTTCGGGCCTTGCCCCATTTTTCCCGGTTTTGAAAGTATTTTTTTCGAAAAGTTCAGAATTTTTTACATCGAAATAGATTTTAAACGAGATGGGATCTCTAAAACATCAGCCTCAGGAAAATTAAATAAAAAATTTCATTTTCCATAACATTTGTTTAAATCAACCTTAAATTTTTAATGGTATTTTTATTACGTAAATAAACATTCAGTGTTTTTATAAGGTAATGCCATGTCACATAAGCAAATTAAAAAAAATTATCATTTAATTTTAATAGCTACTGTTGGTTTTGAGGTTATAAAATCTCTCACTTACAAATTCATAAAATAATAATGATAATAATGATTTTTATTATCAAATAAAATTTAAAAAATTGGAAGAAATGACTATTTAATTTTTCTGAGGCTGATGTTTTAGAGATCCCATCTCGTTTAAAATCTATTTCGATGTAAAAAATTCTGAACTTTTCGAAAAAAATACTTTCAAAACCGGGAAAAATGGGGCAAGGCCCGAAAAATCGATTTTTATACTTTGAACGTGATTTTTTTAGTTTTTAAAACAACCCAGAATTTCAGCATATTTTTTTTCAAAAAGTTCAGGTTCGTATCTAAAAAGTGTTTTTTTCAAAAATCTTCCAGCTATAATTGGAAAAAAGTTATGGGCAATTGAAAATTTGGTGTTTTACAAAATTTGAAAACTGTGAGCCGACATTACTCAAAAACTATTGGATAAAAAAATTCGAAAAAAATCATGGATGCTGGTTTTAATATGACCTTTCAGATGACCTTCTTAGTTTTGCTAAATTCAGACCACCCAGTACAACTTTGACGCAGAATTGGTGGAATTACCCATATCTATCAATCTGTACGCGTAGCGCGGTACAAAAAAATGTTACAAACGCGTACTCACAAGCAGACGGCACGACCGTGGGGTCGGGGATTTGGCCGAATTTTTTTGTGGTGAAAGAGGACCTCTAGCACCTCACGTGGTTAAAGTAGTAGGGCGCACTACTCGGAAAATTCCGAAAAAAATCGATTCAATGTTTCTTAGGCGCCTTATGAGTTTAAAATGTCAGGCACTTGTCGAGCCGCCGTCTAGTCTAGACGGTAAGGGCTCGGTCTTTTGCGCCGAAGGTCTGGGGTTCGATTCCTCCTTCGGATCTTATTTTTTTTTTGCTATCCCGACAATTATTCAAAACGTTTCTCATCCCTACATTATTTAAAAAAATGTATTTACATAATTTTTTTAAATTATTTTCATTTTTTAAAATTTATTTTCTTTTTTTTCCCAATAAAACCATTCATAACGGTGGATTTTTTATTTTTCATTGTAAAGTATATGAGGAGGAAGATTGGGTTTTTAATGAGAATAACAAAGTCGATTAGGAAAAATTAAATTTTTATTCATATAATAATTATATACAAAAACCGCAGTGGTAATTATCGTAGAAACAAACAAAGCAATAATTTTTGCGACATCTTGCGCAACATATAAAAGCGGATTTTTCACAATCGCAGGGAGTTTGCAATACATCTGTACAAAAACTAGCCCATTAACATTCATGAAAATGTTTCTAGTAAATTGCAGCGAATTGTTAGAGCAGAATCGTGAAATCAATTCCCGGGAAGATTGTATAAAAATAGAAAAATTTTTATGAATGTTAATGGGACATGTTTGTGTACAGATGTATTGCCAACTCCCTGCAATTGTAAAAAGTCCACTTTTATATGTTACACAAGATGTCGCAAAAATTATTGCTCTGTTTGTTTCTACGATAATTACCACTGCGGTTTTTGTATATAATTATTATATGAATAAAAATTGAATTTTTCCTAATCGACTTTGTTATTCTCATTAAAAACCCAATGTTCCTCCTCATATACTTTACAATAAAAAAAAACCCACCGTTATGAATTGTTTTATTGAAAAAAAAAAGAAAATAATTTTGAAAAAATGAAAATAATTTTTGAAAAATAATATCGGGATGAGAAACGTTTTGAATAATTGTTGGGATAACAAAAAAAAATAAGATCCGAAGAATCGAACTCTAGACCTCCGGCGCAAAAGACCGAGCCCTCACAATCTAGACTAGACAGCGGCTTGACAAGTGCCTGACATTTTAAACTCATAAGGTGCCTAAGAAATTTTGAATCGATTTTTTTCGGAATTTTCCGAGTAGAGCGTCCTACTACTTTCACCACATGAGGTGCTAGGGGTCCTCTTTCACCACAAAAAAAATCGGCCAAATCCCCGACCCCACGGTCGTGCCGTCTCCTTGTTAGATTCACACATATGAAAAAATTGTTTTTCGCTTGCCTGGTACACAATGAACATAATTCTCTTACGCGAGATACCGATGCGTCCCTCAGTTCAATAGCTTTCAACGGCGCAAGACTTGCAGCGATGGTACAACAGCTGACGGTGGGCGATCCTCGACATTGGGAGTATTCTGAAAACAGATAACAATTGTTATGTTCGACTTTGCTAAATCATGGTGAAGGACACATGCTCATCGGTCATTGCGTAAATCATTACATATATTTCGAATTTGCACAAGAGCGACAAGTACAAAAGTCTTTACTTTTGGTTTCATTCACACTATGTATTCTCTACAAAATAAATCAAACATAATGGTTTGAGAAGTCTGTACGAGGAGCACGGTACGAAAACAAATGTCACAAATGCATTCTTGGTTCCACAGACATGAAAGAAGTTTTTTCAGCTCACCCGGTAAATGACAAACACAGCTTTCACGATTCTTTTCCGTGAAATACCAATGCGTCCCTTGGTTTAACAACTTTCGACGGTGCGAGACTTGCAGCATGGTTACGACCCAGCAGACAATATGGAATCCTCAATGTTGGGAGCGTTGTGAAAAAAGCGAACAATTGTTATGTTACATGGGCTTCGGCATATCATAGCCCTGTTATGCGATGAAAAGATGATACTTTTTCTTACAACTTATCACATCTGCGACAAGTGTGAAAGACTTTCTCATTCAAGTCTTACGCATTTGCTGCTGATATGCAAATTTGTAAAGTATGAACTTTTGTTTGCGTCGCCATACGTTAATATCAGAATAAAAAATATTCATTGATTACTAACCTTGCTCCCTCGTTTTCATATCGCCAGCCCAATTTTTCCACAGTCGGGAGGAATTGAAATAATGGTCTTGTTACAAAGTTGTTCGTACGACGATGACGCGAACACCAACAACGACGAGTTTATAACGAGCGGGCGACACGCAGCGATTTATAGGTAATTTTTTTTCTTTTCTACGCATAATCCCGAAATGTCACGTTACTTATTGTTGGCATTTGCTGTATTGATGACACCGTACACACGCTCATCGTCGATATACACGAATTTATCGCGATATTCTCCTCGTGATGAAATTTTCCACACGACACGACTGTACTTATGGCGGGCTACCCGTTTCGCGGCTCTCTCTGTTCTGGGCGCGATCAACTTGGGCGCTTATGGCCTCTGCACACCGCGCACGATTTGCGATTAGCGATGAGCGATATCCAATGGGAGGTCAGATATTCTAGAAACCCCCTGGGAAAGTCAAGCTCCCATTGGATATCGCCCATCGCTTGTCGCAATTCGCGCGCAGTGTGCAGAGGCCATTACAGTGCCTCTCTCTTTCTCTCACTCTCACGCGTTTTTTTTCTCGTATCGTTTCTAGCCACATACGGGTCTGTACACCGGTCGTATACACGGTAGACTACGCGTCGGTCGTCTACCGTGTATACGACCGGTTTCTGAGTAATAAGAGACTTTAATATAGTAGTAAGTAATAATCTGAAAATAAAGTAATATTCTGAATAATGAGAGACAGGAGATAATTGTGCCGACGAGTGGGGGAGAGGATTGTGTATGTGACGAACACGGAAGAACAAAAGACGTCGGAAAAAAATTCCATTGCTACGACGCGCTTGTCGATATCGCCATGGCGGTAAAGAAACAAAAGCGCCCTGCATGTACATGGCAACCAGTTTCGCAATACCGAAGTGCCGTGTTTATTTTGAAAATAAAGTAATATTCTGAATAATGGGAGACAGGAGATAATTGTGCCGACGAGTGGGGGAGAGGTTTGTGCAACAAAAGATGTCGGAAACAAATTCCATTGTCTACGACGCGCTTCTCAGTGTCGCCATGGAGGTAAAGAAACAAAAGCGCCCCGCATGTACATGGCAACCAGTTTCGCGATACCGAAGTGCCGTGTGTATCCATAAAGTAAGAGAAAAAACAATCTCGTGTCACAGGAGATTATTAGTGCCTTTCATCGTTTTTACCGGCATTATTGAAAATGGCAAACCATTTCTGCGTCGTCAAGTACACCCGTAATTACGAAAATGTTGTTACTGCCTGCCGAATTGATGAATTGCGGTATCGAATAGCAGGCGTCGCTGATGTGACTTATGGAAAATGTACGGAAAAAATAATATTGGATGCAAAATTGGGTTCCACCCATACACTGCGATACCCATTGGAGAACGGCGATACGCAATCATTACACAAAGCTGTCGTTTTGAGGTTAACAAGTAAGTTCGCAATTTTTATTTCCATTCATTGTAATGATAAGAAACCACGACCACGAGATTTCATCAATTTTGAGATTAAATTTGTAGGTTATAAAAATGATATTAAACTCGCACAAACATCTAGTGGTGCGAGTCGATTGGGATTATGTGTTTTCATGGTACGGTACATTAAGCTAACGGTGCAATCATTTTTTCAACCTTGTTATATGTCTGCTGAACAGAAAACATGGAAGAGGCGTCAACGTTGGCAACGGAAGAAATCGAAATCGCAAGGAGTGGTCGTGGCCAACGCTTGAGACAGCCAAAGACGTTGAATCATACCCCCCCGGTAGTGACCATCAATTCTCAACTTGAAAAGGAGACGACTGTGGCATGCACGCAGAACAAAAAGAAATACCACCAGAAGGCAGCATGGAAAGCCAGCGAGGTTAGTCTGAATATAATTTATCACTGTAATCCCTGTGAGATGTATCGATGCAGACACCACAGTTTTTTTACTTTTGGCATGAAACACTAACAAAAATATCGATAATAGCACATGAAATACATTTCCGTTTGCAGAAAAAGAGAAAGATAGACGAGGCAAATGCGTTGATGGCGCAGGATACATGGATAAAGGCTGAAGCGATGAAAATGTTGGCCCGAAAGGAAAATGCTTTGACAGATAAACCGGAAAAAAAAAAAAGAAAAAAGTTTCGCTACACCACAAAAATGGTTAGTATCAAGTTGTGTGACATAGAATTTGTATGATTATAGATCCCCACAAAAACAGATTCTGTGTAAAAAAATGCGCCAAGTACACTCCGCACAGAACATATCTTTGCCCCTCACAAAAACATTAAGTAAAAAAAATATCTTGTGCCAATAAATATTTAAAATCAATTATAATCGCTAAGTCCAGTATCTATTTATGAAAAAGAAATTATAAATTGAAATATAATTTTTTTCAAAAATAAAAAAAATTTATTTAAATTTAAACAAAATTTCTTTTTGCATACAAAAAAAAATTGACGCCTTTTACTTTTCACGTAAATTCTTACATTTATTGTTGAAATAAAAACACGCCAAGTTTTTTTGGTGGGGATTTTTTTTTCGTACGCTACGATATGATAATTTGAAATTATCTTTAAACGCAGAATTTTTTCTATCGAAATAGATTTTAAACAAAATGGGATCTCTAAAACATCAGCCTCAAAAAAATTAAATAAAATTATTTCACAATTTTTTAAATTTTAATTGATAATAAAAATGATTTTTATTATTATTTTTATTTTATAAATTTGTAAGTGAGAGATTTTATAACCTCAAAACCAACACTAGCTATTAAAATTAAATGATATATTTTTTTTTATTTGCATATGTGACATCACATTACCTTATAAAAACTCTGAATGTTTATTCACGTAATAAAAATGCCATTAAAGATTTAAGGTTGAATTTCATTTTCCATGGCATTTATTTAAATCAACCTTAAATTGTGAATGGCATTTTTATTACGTAAATAAACATTCAGAGTTTTTATAAGGTAATGTCACATAAGCAAATTTAAAAAAATATCATTTAATTTTAATAGCTACTGTTGGTTTTGAGTTTATAAAATCTCTCACTTACAAATTTATCAAATAAAATTTAAAAATTTGGGAAAAATTTTTATTTAATTTTTCTGAGGCTGATGTTTTAGAGATCCCATCTCGTTTAAAATCTATTTCGATGTAAAAAATGTCAACTTTTCGAAAAAAATACTTTCAAAACCGGGAAAAATGGGGCAAGGCCCGAAAAATCAATTTTTATACTTTGAACGTGATTTTTATAATTTTTAAAACAACCCAGAATTGCAGCATATTTTTTTCAAAAAGTACATGTTTTTCTCTAAAAAATCGTTTTTAGAAAATGTTTCTAGTTATAATTGGCATTTGAAAATTTGGTGTTTTACAAAATTTGAAAATTGTGAGCCGCCATTATTCAAAAAATATTGGATAAAAAAATCGAAAAAATCATGGATGCTTGTTTTAATATGACCTTTCAGATGACCTTAGTTTTCCTAAATTCAGACAACCCAGTGAAACTTTGACACAGAATTGGTGGAATTACCCATATATAACGCTGCAGCCATATATTCCCTTGGTGGATTGATGACGTACGAGAATTTTTTATCTAGCACGTGAATTTGGTTAGGCTGGTACGAGAAAAACTGGAGAGCCATCTACCATCCCTGGATGAGACACTGACGCAGTTGTCATGTTTCCACGAATCGAGACGACTGCGAAAAATCCGCGAGGACCGATGCATATCGGTTCAATAAATATATGTTTTCCCATTTTGCGATTGGTTCTATAAATGTTTTTTTTTCTATTTTGAATACAGAATTGTACCGAACCGAATGGGGCCGAACGTCTGCGATCGAGCCCGAAAACACCGATATCAGAAACGAAGTCGGTCGACGGTAATACCGCAGAGACGATTGTCGCCAGTGAACCGAGCGAGCGTTGCAAATTGAAAACGAATCTCAACTGGTACGATAACAATGCAATAGACTACTCTGCCACCGCGCCAACAACGAGTTCAGTCGACGAAAAGGCCAACGAAACAAAGGTAAGATATTTGAAATATCTTAAAGCAAATAAAATCGAGATAAAGCCGCTACGCAGTCATTACGTTTCAACGAAAGGAGACGACTGCGCAAAATCCGTTGTCACAGAGGCGTTAATCCTGATTTATTGTTGACAAGGGGACAGTACGGCAGTCGGATTTTTGTAATTTTTCGTACTCGTGGTATGTGATGTTCAGAGCTCGAATATTAATATCCCAAAGCAGATCGACGCCATATTCAGAAATTTTCTAGAAAATTGACTTTGAAGTTTTCGAGCGCACTCTTATCCCACAAAGATGCAACGATATTCGAACCGGGCTCGTGGCGTACCCGGTAGCGCTCGAGTCTAGTAATCGCGGGGTCGCTGGTTCGAGTCTCACTTCGAATTTTTTTTTTTTTTTTTTTTTTTTTTTTTCATTTTTTTTTAAATTCGCATACCTCCGTCATTTAAATATCCCGATAAATTTTTGTTGTATATAATCACATATTATTATATATAATTAATATAATATATCTATATATGTTTATATATGGACAAAATCCATATATAGTTATTAATGTACAAAATTCATTATAGTTATACATAATTATATATTTTCTCATATATGATCATATATTATTTATATATAACAATAGGTGATTATAAAAAAATAAATAATTAATCCCGGGATAAAAATCATAAAATCTATGCTAATTCACATATATGTAATTATAATTGTCACTGATAAATGCAAGTCTTATTTTTGATTATTTCTTGCTTGAAATTGCGAATAGGCGACGTAAAAATATCCAGTAATAATATTTACATAAACTCCCTTGTAGATTAATAGGAATATAAATAGAAGAATAAATGTTGAAATATGTGAATATAACTCACATATTTCAACATTTATTCTTGTATTTATATTCCTATTAATCTACAAGGGAGTTTATGTAAATATTATTACTGGATATTTTTACGTCGCCTATTCGCAATTTCAAGCAAGAAATAATCAAAAATAAGACTTGCATTTATCAGTGACAATTATAATTACATATATGTGAATTAGCATAGATTTTATGATTTTTATCCCGGGATTATTTATTTATTTTTTTATAAATAATCACCTATTATTATATATAAATAATATATGATCATACATGAGAAAATATATAATTATGTATAACTATAATGAATTTTGTACATAAATAACTATATATGGATTTTGTCCATATATAAACATATATAGATATATTATATTAATTATATATAATAATATGTGATTATATACAACAAAAATTTATCGGGATATTTAAATGACGGAGGTATGCGAATTAAAAAAAAAAATGAAAAAAAAAAAAATTTCGAAGTGAGAGTCGAACCAGCGACCCCGCGATTACTAGACTCGAGCGCTACCGGGTACGCCACGAGCCCGGTTCGAATATCGTTGCATCTTTGTGGGATAAGAGTGCGCTCGAAAACTTCAAAGTCAATTTTCTCGAAAATTTCTGAATATGGCGTCGAACTGCTTTGGGATATTAATATTCGAGTTCTAAACTTCACGTACCATGAGTACGAAAAATTACAAAAATCCGACTGTCGTACTGTCCCCTTGTGAGCCTTAAAATATAATGATCATTTGGCATGTACGTGAGGAGTGGGGGTAATACATTATCTAACCGTACATGATCAAGCAATAAATAAAAATCTTCTTACATGTAATTGTGCATGTCACGAAGTCAACATCGTTGTTGTGAATTATTTAATTTTTATTTAAAAAATGTTACCGTAAATTGCTGCACGTCCGGTGCACGAATATCGATCGCGTTTGTGTGGGAAAGAAAATTCATGTTGAAGCGGATCCAGATAAAGGAGATTAATAATGAGGCGTTAAAGACATTATTGTGTGTTGTACAAAAAAAAATACCACCAGCCGGTGGAAATTTCTAAACGGCTACATGCGGAATTCGGTGCCGAACGATACAAACGTGCCGTCCGCGTGCGAAAGCTTTTATAGTCATCTACATACCGGTTCAATAAATATATGTTTCCATATATGAGGCATTCCACGTCATTTCAGCGAGTAAAAAAAAATCCACAAATAAATTTGAAAAATCGAGTTACTTTATTGAAAAATATTCGCTGAGTATCGAAATTAAAAAAAAAATTTGACATTTTTTCTCGTTGATTACCATTTTTTAACATTTTTCCATTGAAATGGCTGTATTTTTGGCAGGATTTGACGTATTCACATTCGTAAAAAACGAAAATGTGCGTCTTTTCATAGCCCTCCAGAAAAAGAGTGTGGAGCACCCCAAGGCGCCATTACACATGACATATAGTCATATGTATTTCAAAAACCTAGTAAACATACAGCGAGCGCTCCACACTTTTAAATCGAATATTAAAACAAAAATTAAAAAAAAAAACAAAAATAGCTGTTACTTCACGGTATTTAGGAATCCCATAATATAAAAAAAACCAAAATGCCGTTTTTCGTATTCACAATTTGGGGAAATTCTTAAGACGGAATGACACCTCATCGCGGTCGGTATGGTAGGACAATTATAGATAACCAAAAATCTCTGAAACGGCTCTTCAGATCCCGTCGAAACTTTGCCAAACGACGTCAAATAGGTAGACGAACACCTGTCTGCCCTTTAATTTTCTGAATTTGCAAAAAAAAAAACGTGGATTGGCTTATCATAAGCCAATCTCCGTTTTTTCGTCTTCTTATTGTTTTTCTTTTTTGTTTGTTATCCCAACACTTATTCAAAACGTTTCTCATCCCTACGTTATTTTTAAAAATCAATTTACATTACTTTTTGAAATTACTTTCATTTTTTTAAATTTTCTTTTTTTTTAATATTCTTAACACAGAATTGGTGGAATTACCCATATATAACGCTGCAGCCATATATTCCCTTGGTGGATTGATGACGTACGAGAATTTTTTATCTAGCACGTGAATTTGGTTAGGCTGGTACGAGAAAAACTGGAGAGCCATCTACCATCCCTGGATGAGACACTGACGCAGTTGTCATGTTTCCACGAATCGAGACGACTGCGAAAAATCCGCGAGGACCGATGCATATCGGTTCAATAAATATATGTTTTCCCATTTTGCGATTGGTTCTATAAATGTTTTTTTTTTCTATTTTGAATACAGAATTGTACCGAACCGAATGGGGCCGAACGTCTGCGATCGAGCCCGAAAACACCGATATCAGAAACGAAGTCGGTCGACGGTAATACCGCAGAGACGATTGTCGCCAGTGAACCGAGCGAGCGTTGCAAATTGAAAACGAATCTCAACTGGTACGATAACAATGCAATAGACTACTCTGCCACCGCGCCAACAACGAGTTCAGTCGACGAAAAGGCCAACGAAACAAAGGTAAGATATTTGAAATATCTTAAAGCAAATAAAATCGAGATAAAACCGACATATGGAAATACATATGCCATATATGTCATATGTATTTCAAAAACCTAGTAAACATACAGCGAGTGCTCCACACTTTTAAATCGAATATTAATACAAAAATTTAAAAAAAAAACAAAAATAGCTGTTACTTCACGGTATTTAGGAATCCCATAATATAAAAAAAACCAAAATGCCGTTTTTCGTATTCACAATTTGGGGAAATTCTGAAGACGGAATGACACCTCATCGCGGTCGGTATGGTAGGACAATTATAGATAACCAAAAATCTCTGAAACGGCTCTTCAGATCCCGTCGAAACTTTGCCAAACGACGTCAAATAGGAAGACGAACACCTGTCTGCCCATTAAATTTTCTGAATTTGCGAAAAAAAACGTGGATTGGCTTATCATAAGCCAATCTCCGTTTTTTCGCAAATTCAGAAAATTTAAGGGGCAGACAGGTTCGTCTATCTATTTGACGTCGTAATCGGCGAATCGCAAATTTTTCCACGTCCGTAGATTAAAAAAAAACCAAAAAAATTTCGAACAATTTTTTTCGGTGGTTTTCTTATGATTACTCGAAAAATATTTTCAAAAAAAAATTTTCAAACTCAGATCCGAAAACTAGACACTTAGAGCTACAATTTCCTTTTTTTTTTTTGCTGTACGACCATTTTTGTATGAGTTACAGCCTGTTGAAAATCCCCCAAAAATTTGGATTTTTTTCTTGCTCCTTTAATTTTTGTGCGAAGTGTAGTAAGACGCACTACTCGGAAGATTCCAAAAAAAATCGATTCAAAGTTTCTTAGGCGCCTTATGAGTTTAAAATGTAGAGCCCTTGTCGAGCTGCCGTCTAGTCTAAATGATTAGGGCTCGGTTTTTCGCGCCGGAGGTCTCGAGTTCGATTCCTCCTGTGGATCTTAATTTAAAAATTTTTTTTTTGGTTATCCCAACAATTATTCAAAACGTTTCTCATCCCTACATTATTTTTAAAAATTTATTTACCTTATTTTTTTTATTTTCTTTTTTTTCTATAAATCAATTCGTAACGGTCGGTTTTTAATTTTTCATTGTAAAGTATATGAGGAGGAACATTGGGTTTATAATGAGAATAACAAAGTCGATTAGGAAAAATTCAATTTTTATTCATATAATAATTATATACAAAAACCCCAGTGGTAATTATCGTAGAAACAAACGAAGCAATAATTTTTGCGACATCTTGCGCATCATATAAAAGCGGATTTTTTACAATCGCTGGAACTTTGCAATACATCCGTACAAAAACATGTCCCATTAACATTCATGAAATGTTTCTAGTAACTGATAGTTTTGAGGTAAACCAGGCGTATTGAATCATGTCTCGGAATATTGGCGACGATAATTGATGGTGAATTATTGAATGGATTTTTATACAATCTTCCCGGGAATTAATTTCACGATTTTGCTCTAACAATTCGTTGTAATGTTGCAAGCGCTTTATGCAATTTTTAACTTGTCTGTAAACATCTGTCTCGCTAGAAAGATTTTCATGAATGTTAGTGGGACATGTTTTTGTATGGATGTATTGAAAACTCCCTGCGATTGTAAAAAATCCGCTTTTATATGTTGCGCAAAAATTATTGCTTTGATTGTTTCTACGATAATTACCGCTCCGGTTTTTGTATATAATTATTATATGAATAATAATTGAAGTTTTCCTAATCGACTTTGTTATTCTCATTAAAAATCCAATTTTCCTCCTCATATACTTTACAATGAAAAATAAACAAACCCACCGTTATGAATTGTTTTATTGAAAAAAAAGAAAATAATAAAAAAAAAAATAATGAAAATACATTTTTAAAAATAATGTAGGGATGAGAACCGTTTTAAATAATTGTCGGGATAACAAAAAAAATTTTTTTTTAAATAAGATCCGAAGGAGGAATCGAACCCGAGACCTCCGGGGCAAAACACCGAGCCGTAACCGTCTAGACTAGACGGCGGCTCGCCAAGTGCCTGACATTTGAAACTCATAAGGCGCCTAAGAAACTTTGAATCGATTTTACTCGGAATTTTCCGAGCAGTGCGTCCTACTACTTTAACCACGTGAGGTGCTAGGGGTCCTCTTTCACCACCAAAAAATTCGGCTAAATCCCTGACCCCACGGTCGTGCCGTCTCCCATGAGTTAACGGGTCTATAAAAATCTGAAAAAATGCCACGATCTGAAAATATATCATACAAAAACATCACCAACTTTGAAAAAGTTTGGAGAGGATCAGGCTTTTTGGCCGTTCGAAGTCACGTGGAATACCTTATATATTTTTTCATATTGAATGTAGAATTGCACCGAATCGAATGGTACCAAACATGTGCGATCGAGCCCGAAAACACCGACATCAAAAACAAAGCCGGTGAACGTCAATACCGCAAAGTCGACTGTAGCGAGGGTACCGAGCGACGACAGTTTCGAATCGATAATGAATCTCAACTGGCACGATGACAATACAATGGACTCCAGTGCTAGCGCGCCAACAACGAGTGCTGTTGCCAAAGGGACCAACGAAACAACCGTAAGATATTTAGGATAGTGTGAACGCAACGATAAACGGAAATAGAATCGAGATGAGACACTGACGCAGTTGTCATGTTTCCACGAGTCGAGACGACTGCGAAAAATCCACGAGCACCGATGCATATTGCTTCAATAAATATATGTATTCCCATTTTGTGATTGGTTCTATAATTCTGTTTTTGTTTCTATTTTAAATGCAGAATTGTACCGCATCGAATGGGACCGAACGTCTGCGATCGAGCCCGAAAACACCGGCATCAGAAACGAAGTCGGTCGACGGTAATACCGCAGAGACGATTGTCGCCAGTGAACCGAGCAAGCGTTGCGAATTGAAAACGAATCTCAACTGGTACGATGACAATGCAATAGACTACTCTGCCATCGCGCCAACAACGAGTTCAGTTGAAGAAAGGGCCAACAAAACAAAGGTAAGATATTTGAAATATCTTAAAGCAAATAGAATCGAGATAAAACCGTCACGCAGTCATCACGTTTCAACGAAACGAGACGGTGTTTAGGAATTCCATAATATAAAAAATAGCAAAAATCCGTTTTTCGTATTCACAATTTGAGGAAATTCTTAAAAATAAACTAACGAGTGTCTTTCCTTGAGAAAAAAAATATTTTTGCATATTTTGCCCTTAAACGGACGTTCGCCTTGCTCAATAAAATCTAAATTGAGTATCTCACGGAATCTCACGGTATCTCAGTGAATAGAATTATTTTCATTGTGTATCGGGCGAGCGAAAAACAATTTTTTCATATACGTGAACCTAACAAGGAGACGACACGACCGTGGGGTCGGGGATTTGGCCGATTTTTTTTGGTGGTGAAAGAGGACCCCTAGCATCTCACGTGGTTAAAGTAGTAGGACGCACTACTCGGAAAATTCCGAAAAAATCGATTCAAAATTTCTTAGGCGCTTTATGAGTTTAAAAGTCAGGCACTTGTCGAGCCGCCGTCTAGTCTAGATGTTAGGGCTCGGTCTTTTGCGCCGGAGGTCTCGAGTTCAATTCCTCCTTCGGATCTTATTGTTTTTCGTTTTTGTTTGTTATCCCAACAATTATTCAAAACGTTTCTCATCGCTACGTTATTTTTAAAAATTAATTAACATTACTTTTTGAAATTACTTTCATTTTTTTTAATTTTCTTTTTTTTCCAATAAAACAATTCATAACGGTCGGTTTTTTAATTTTTCATTGTAAAGTATATAAGGAGGAACATTGCGTTTTTAATGAGAATAACAAAGTCGATTAGGAAAAATTCAATTTTTATTCATATAATAATTATATACAAAAACCGCAGTGGTAATTATCCTAGAAACAAAGTAATAATTTTTGCGACATCTTGCGCAACATATAAAAGCGGATTTTTTACAATCGCAGAGAGTTTGCAATACATCCGTACAAAAACATGTCCCATTAACATTCATGAAAATGTTTCTAGTAACTGATAATTTTGAGGCAAACCAGGCGTATTGAATCATGTCCCGGAATATGGGTGACGATAATTGATGGTGAATTATTGAATGGATTTCTATGCAATCTTCCCGGGAATTAATTTCACGATTCTGCTCTAACAATTCGCTGCAATTTTTGAAGCGCTTTATGAAATTTTTAACTTGTCTGTAAACATTTGTCTTGTCTAGAAACATTTTCATGAATGTTAATGGGACATGTTTTTGTACGGATGTATTACAAACTCCCTGCGATTGTAAAAAATCCGCTTTTATATTTTGCGCAACATGTCGCAAAAATTATTGCTTTGTTTGTTTCTACGATAATTACAACTGCGGTTTTTGTATATAATTATTATATGAATAAAAATTGAATTTTTCCTAATCGACTTTGTTAATCTCATTAAAAACCCAATCTTCCTCCTAATTTCTAAACGGCTACATGCGGAATTCGGTGCCGAACGATACAATCATGCCGTCCGCATGTGAAAGCTTTCATAGTCATCTACATACCAGTTCAATAAATATATGTTTCCATATATGAGGCATTCCACGTCACTTCAGCCAGTAAAAAAAAATCCACAAATAATTTTGAAAAATCGAGTTACTGTATTGGAAAATATTCACCGAGTGCCGAAAAAAAAAAAATTCTGACGTTTTTTTTCGTTGATTACCCTTTTTTATCATTTTTCCATTCAAATGGCTGTATCTTTGGCAGGATTTAACGTATTTACATTCGTAAAAAACGAAAATGTGCGTCCTTTTATAGCCTTCCAGAAAAAGAGTGTGGAGCACTCCAAGGTTCCAATATATATGACATATATGTCATATGGATTTCAAAATCTGGTAAACATACAGCGAGTGCTCTACACTCTTCAATCGAATATTAATAAAAAAATTAAAAAAGCTGTTTCTTCACGGTGTTTAGGAATCCCATGATATAAAAAATACCAAAAATCCGTTTTTCGTATTCACAATTTGGGGAAATTCGTAAAAATAAAATAACGACTGTCTTTCCTTGAGAAAAAAAAATATTTTTGCATATTTTGCCCTGAAACGGACGTTTGACTTGCTCAATAAAATCTAAATTAATTTTTTTCTGGAAAGCTAGAAAAAGACGCACATTTTCGTTTTTCACGAACGTAAATACGTCAAATCCTGCTAAAGATACAGCCATTCGAATGGAAAAATATTAAAAAATGGCAATCAACAAGAAAAAACGTTAGAAACTTTTTTACAAATGTCGACACTCGGTGACTATTTTTCAATAAAGTAACTCGATTTTTCCAAATTATTCGGGAATTTTTTTTACTGGCTGAAGTGACGTGGAATGCCTCATATATGTGTTTTTTTAGAAGGAATGTACCGGTAGTGAAAAATCCGAAGGAAGGACTGAAATCAGTAGGAAGGACAGCCGAGACATGGATCGTTCAGAAGAGACTGGTGCAACGGAGTCACGCGCGTGCATATGTACTGAAGACGAGAAGGTAATAGATGATGCATAAATGCGCGGAGGTTGCGATGATATACGAATACAGTAGAACTTCGATTATCCGAACCTCAATCATCCGAACGATGACTTAGTTTATCCGAACGCTCTATTATCCGAACGTTGGCGTGAAAGATACGTTGTTGCTCGCTGCCACCGCCGTGAGCAACAATGAGCACCCCAACGCAACTTCTCCTTCTCAAACGGCCGCAAGACTTAGCCGCTCAAAAACGCGTTACAGCCGTTCGTCAATTAAAAATGGACGATTTTATAAAAGGTTATATCTTTTTTCATAAATTTAAAATACACATACACACGCACACATTCGCACGCACGCACGCACGCACGCACACTAACGTTAATATGTATGTCAAATTCTAATATATATGTATGTACTGTTTTTATGTAGAAAGGTGTTGTTTATGATCTCGTCACAAGAAAACCACGTTGCGATTATCCGAACTTTTGATTATCCGAACTAGTCTCGGTCCCAATTGGTTCGGATAATCGAGGTTCTACTGTATGTCAATCCGGATACTAAATTGTTTCCACTTCTTCCGTAATCAATTGCTGCGGAGTGATTGATATTGAGACTGAAACGAGTAGCAACTCCTCCAGCTGCGCCCGTCCGAATACTAGGTCCAGAAACGCAACATCTGTCCTGACCTGTTAATTTCATCAACGATGCGATTCTCGTGCGGCTCTGCCGATTGTTTTTTTTATGCATTGCTGCGCGCGACAAGCAGAAGCTAAAAAGGTTAAGCATGTTTCATGCATAACAATGGTCCATATGTCACAGCACATCGTGGAACAAATAACAGCAGAATGAAGCTCCTTTTATAAAGTGTATTATCATGCATTACGCGAACTTGCAGTTAGCTTAGCATAGTCCCGCGGCGGAGTTCAATTGGGAAATGCAGTTGTTGTGGAGAACGTCGACAGTTACTACCACCGCATACCGATACTTGGGAATTGGGGAATGCAATGTATTTTTCATTTCAGCGTAATAAAAAAATACGAGTGGCCGCAGATGGCATGAGAAGCCTGTACCGCCGTGTGGATATCGGAGCACGGAACTGGAAGCCGTTCGGAAACTGTACACGTAAATGTAGATGCACTTGAAAAAAACTCCGACATTTGAAACCGAAAAATGGGCAATCGGTCATGCAAACTGCTGGAACATTTACAATGTCGTGGCCCTGGAACGGGGACACTGGAAACAATTGCCAATCTTACCGTTGGAGAACGCAAATATTGTACAATCACTGCCAAAATATCGTTGCTATGCATGTTGCTTTGTGATGTTCATGCGCGAATTGAATGTTCAAAGCGGTACTCGCTGTCACGTTGTTGCATGATATTCTTTTTCACGAAATTGAAGTTCGCCGCAACAACATCGCAGGGTTCGTCAATCGTAGATTTGCTGGATGAGGGAAATTTGCTAATGAGCCAAAACAGCAATGCAGAGGACGAAGAAGAACCGGAAGCACGTATGGAATTACAGATACCGACAACTCCCGATGGCTCGTCGAATAGGCCGAAGTACCGTTCCGAGACATCCGCCCTCGATGCTCATCGTACTTATATGGCAGTGAACACGGTACGGAGTCAAATGTGGGAGATAAATATTTTGTAGTGGTACAAATTACGATTATTAATTGTCATTGCGACTTTCAGGTGACCACCAGCGAACTCACGACGAAAGTGAGAATTCGCAACATCCGTCAACTCGCAAAGGAAGAGGTGCTGGACGGCAAGGCCCTGAAGCGTTCTAGGAAAAGACCAAACGACCGGAACGCCTATGTAATGACCCTGATTGAAAAGCACTCTTCACAAGTATTACCTGAAAACGAATAATTAATGGTGCTCTGTTCGCCTACATAGGAAATTGAAGACACGCCGCAGAGAGATCTTGCCGTTACTTCTTGTAATGTATTTGGGACAACAGCCGCAGCAAAAGACGCGTCATCAGAATTCTCATCTCCCCAAACACCAGAGAAATCATCCACGGAAAGCGGGTCGGCGAGTCCGGACTGTCATGTACCGCGGGTACGTCATGATTTGTAAATAAATGCCAGAGCGGCAATCTGTTTAATAAATGATCTTTATCCAGTATTGTGTGCAGAAAGCAGCTTGCGCACCGCAAGGCGAGCCTTCGCTGCCAAAGAAAAATAGGCGCCGTCGCATTTTCAGTGAAGATTCGTCAGACGAAACGGTAAACAAATATATTAGCTGACCTCGTATGGTAGGTTTCAAATCGGTACAATATTATTGTATAGGACGATGAATCGCTCGGGAAGAAGAAGGAGAAGAGGGATAAGAAGAGAAAGAAGCATGGTACGGAGCATCGTGGATACCGGTCGTCAGAAAAATACCACACGTCCGAGGATATTGCTCGTTTAGCGAGATCCGTCAACGTCAAATGGGAGCAATTGTGGAAACGGACCGCGGCATTGGCGACTTCAATGGCACGATCTGACGATGGCGTGCCAGTAAGGATGAATAAACTAACTATCCCGGCCGCCGATGAGGATAATATGGTACGATACACTCATTGCGATACTTACACCCCGAAATTAATATATTACTGCAAAACTTCATTTTCAACAGGTGACTCTCGTACCGGGAGGACGGTTCAGCCGCTCGTGCGTCGCACGGGCCGTGGAAGCCAAGTGGATGAGGAAACGAATGAACATTCTCGTGGAAGATTTTTGGCCGTTGGAGCAACGTTGCAAACTCACGTTGATGATGAAAAAACCAAATACTGAGTACCGGACGATAACTAAAAAGGAAATCGATATTTTGACTGGTAAATGGACAGGAGGCACATGTATACGCTAAACATTGCCGACGAAAACAATTTTAATACAACCTAGCCTTCATTCCTGACATATAAAGAGGCAGCGAAAATTCTGGAACGTACTCACCCTCTCAATGACGGAGACATTGACGATTCAAGAGCGGTTCGAACGTGGATTTCGGCGAAAATCAAATCCGATCGAAACCGTCTGAGTCGAATAGGGAGTACTTCGAATGAATCGCGTTCAGGAACGGATGTTTGACAAAATGATTTTTCGGATGTTGACAAAAATTGTATCGACAAAATCACGATTTTGTAACAAATGTATAATTTACGGAGAGAAGAAAATATTTTGAATGCACGCGCCAACATTATAGTTCTCTATTTTTATCAGCGTCACAATAATATTCGGCATATTATGTGTAGAATGTATATAAATTCCGCACTGTGTGGTTAAAATTGTAAAACAGTGGCGGAACAAAAATTCATATAATACATAAATATTATTTTTCCATCCATCCCTTCTTCTCTCAACTCGCTCCGGGAAAGAAACGTTATTTCCACCTGCAGTTCATCATCGGCAGCCGAAAATCATCGATTTATTGGATTGCCCGACGTTCCATCGGGCAACGGTTGAAGCAATCATTGAGTTAACCATTGAGTCAACCATCCAGCGAAAACAAAATAGCCACGGTTGAGCAACCGTTGAGTCAACCATCCAGCGAAAACAAAATGGCTACGGTTGAGCAACCGTTGAGTCAACCATCCAGCGAAAACAAAATGGCCACGGTTGAGCAACCGTTGAGTCAACCATCCAGCGAAAACAAAATGGCCACGGTTGAGCAACCGTTGAGTCAACCATCCAGCGAAAATAAAATGGCCACGGTTGAGCAACCGTTGAGTCAACCATCCAGCGAAAACAAAATGGCTACGGTTGAGCAACCGTTGAGTCAACCATCCAGCGAAAACAAAATGGCCACGGTTGAGCAACCGTTGAGTCAACCATCCAGCGAAAACAAAATGGCCACGGTTGAGCAACCGTTGAGTCAACCATTGGGATTTTTTTCACGGTTGACTTTATAGTTGTAAAGCTGTCCAAATTCAACCGTTGATATTTTCGGTTGACTTTGCAGTTGCCAAAATTGCTAGGGACGCGCCCGGCTTATTATTTTTTGTAGCCGGTTAACATGGAGAATGAAAATACTGTGGAAGTTTATCAAAAGAGTAACGGGATTGTACCTGAAGTCCACTTTAGAGAAAAATGTGGATTCTGACGGACAAGAATTAGAAAATGAAAAGATAATATTGCGATTGCAAATAAAAAACGTCGCGTTGAAGTTAACCTCAATGTCCAATGTCCAATCTGTCCAAAGTCAAAACATATTTCATCGATTGTTATGTTATTTTTCCCTTTCCCAATTTTCACAATATCTGCAGGTATAAAAAGAAACGTTTATTTTATATGACGGTTCTCCCATGCTGAATTTATATATAGATGTGTTGTATAGGTACATGTCGCCAGAAGAATTGAGATGCCTTTGCTGTACGTAAAAGAACTTCAAGTAAATATCGACGAAAGCCCCTTTATAACCCATTAAAAAATGTACGGCTTCGCACAATCATATTTTTAATTCGCGTCGAAAATATCCGATAGACGAATCAAATTTGCGCGGGTATCCGGCGTTGCCACACGTCGAGCAAGATGGCTGCTGTTACGTCACGATAAGTCTCGCTCTCCGAAAACTTCGGTTTTTGCGACTTTATTTCTAAATTTATTGCCTATTTCTGCGATGAGCTTTCCAATTCAAGGTGCCTTATCGATCACAAAGATTCAACGAACGCAACCATCAGTTTTTTTTACGTGTTTCTCGGCTCCAAGTAGCACAAAAACATCGATATATGAGAGGACAGGCACATTTTGTCGTCTACGTGTGACTAATTCACCAACTTTAACAATTAATAACTCGGAAAGTGTACGGTAAATCTCGTGGAAACTCTGCATACGCATGGACGAAGATCTCGACAAGGCTATAAAAAAATCGGGCTTTTATCTTGAACTCGCTCCAATCACTGTACCTCCTTAAGTTCAAATACTGACAACTTTTGAATAAAACAATATTTTTCAAATTCCGTACGTACTTCTCTAGGTATTCTAATGTAGATTGACGATAATTTTTGTTTTTTGTTCTCGGTAAAAAATTGTGGATGCTAAATGTCACGCCGCGGAGCGCCTAAAAAAAGATAACAAAAGAAAATATTAGTAGTCGGCCACTTTGTACATAGAAAAAAAAATTATATATTTTCTAACAGCTTGATATTCATACTAAATCGATGTGTAATTAATTTTACGAGTGAATCACATTTCCATACGAAAAAAAATTGTTAAATTCGCACATGATTTTATACCCGTTATGTGGCCTAACCCCTTAAGGAACGCAGCGCGCGCGCTAAGCGAGCGATTCGAAGCGGGCACGTGCGTAAGAGAGACAGGGTTAGTCGAACTGGGGGTAGAGCGAGAGAGAAAGCGCGACACGTCACTACAACAGCGCTCCTTGCGGCCAAGATCGCAATCACGAATACGTACGCCGGAGAAACTTCCCCTCCAGCGTCTTTACTTTTTTGCAACACCAACGAATGCCTCGCGATTGGTCCCTACGATGCTGAGGAACTTCCACTAGAAACTAGAAATATCGTACGCGATCGCGCGTGAAACTTGCCAATCGAGCCGATCGCGTAATCTTCGACGTGAGCACCGATGCTCGGAAAGCCGGCAACCGTCATCGCCTCGTTGATGTTACTCTCGCTGGTGAAGAACTTCGGAACAATTGGCCAAAGAGTGATGAGCAATTCGGCGGGCGTTTACTCCGTCGCGTACGTGACGGTGCCAAGCGAGGAGCATGCGAAGAACATTTCGCGGTAGGAAGATTCGAACTAAATTCAAAATTGCCAACAATCAAAACGATCGTACAGCAATAATGACTCTTTCAGCGGCCTCGTGCAAAACAAATTGGCGGCGTGCGTCAACATAATTCCCCGGATAACTTCCGTGTCAGTAGGAACTTACGTACGAGCGCAACAAAAAAATACGACGGCTCATTTAACGCGTTCCGTTGCACATTTTAGGTACGAGTGGAAAGATGAGATCAAGGAGGACAACGAATTGCTGCTGGTGAGATCCATGATCATTTTACCGAGCAAAGCGCTAGGAGTTTGCAAAAGATCGCCTGCGGTCGCAGAGGAAGGTTTACCCTGGAATGTCGTACCCTGGTCCGAAGGCGGCCAAACTCCTCGATGCAAAAAAAACGCAACTTTGGTCCAGAAATTTAGATTCCCGCCCGATTTTCCTCATCGATCTCTGACGATTTTCCAATCGATTTCCTCGAATCGTAATCCTTGTGTCTTGACCTGAACGATTGCGCCTGTTCGCAGATGATCAAGACGAGAACGGAGACGATGGAGGCCCTGACCAAATACGTCAAGTGAGTGGAGCATTTCAGAAGGCCTATCACGGTTCTCAGATGAATACTCTCACTTTTTGCACTTTCATCTTGCGTGAATTTTGCCAATTATGGATCAGTCGGGTGAAAATGTAGGATCGCTGGATACTCTGGCTCTTAATCCCACATTTTTACACCGTAGAATGGGCATACTAGCACACCCATTGATCTCAGCCCGAAATAAAGTACGCGTATTAAGGGGCTGTACCAGTGCGAACGCTGAAAATTTGGGTGATAGTCGGGAAATTTTTGGAAGAAAAGTACTCAATTAAATGTTTCGGAATATTAAGAATATATTTGGCTATATTTGACCTATATTACATATTTTTTTCATACAAAAATATTGAGATCCAAGCGACTTATGCGCTGCCTTCGGAGGCGCCAAAAAAAAAGTTCCTCCACTGCTGACATTATTCCGGCCGACTGAGTAGCTGAAACCGAAAGAGGAAAAAATGTTAAACTCGAAGGTATTTCCTGTACAATGACGTAGGATTTTCGAAAAATATCAAAATCTAACAAAATGGCGTAGTTATGAAAAAAAGTCTGTTTTCTTGCCTCTAAAATGGTCGTTTTTTTCAATGCCAAATCGTCAATTCTCATCCAATCAAAAATATCCTACGTCATTGTAGAGTAAATATATTCAAGAGTACTCAGTTCAAATTTCAAGTCAATCGGATAATTTCTCTTTGAGTTACATGTCAGCAAATTTGAAAGATCTCGTTTCGAGAAAAACGCGTTTAAGGTAGTACCTCCACAGAAGAGTTGAATTAAGAAATGGTTGAAATTTGACATATATGTTATTTAATACATTATCCAAACATTTGTGCAATTTGAATAAGTTTGACCATCCCAAACCTGAGATATTTACACTTAAAGTTGGCTTGGTTTACACGTAACAAATGCGTTATGATGGGCAAACAGAGCATCATTAATTTTACCGTCAAAACTAAAATTAAGAAATTGATCAAAAACGAGGATAAGCTAGAGTAAGATATCACGAATAATGTGAAAAAAAAATGAGAATGATTCACCATCTAGTTTCCAAGATATAACCATGAAAAGCCCTCACAATTTTGGTGCAAAGCCTGGAAAAAAAACAATTGGGGCAAAGCCTCGACAGTCCCGGCAAAAAGTTTACTGGCAATGGTAGATCAAAAACACAATATAAAATATATTTTACGGCAATAAATGATATCCATCGTATTATCTACTAGTACCGTGTCAATATTGCGTAGTTTTTAATTTTATTTATTACTAATTAAACCAATTATCAATCTTTTAAACACGAACATGGTATGTAAACTTTTGGTTGAGATTTTCGCAGAGGAACTACCTTAAAGATTTAACTATCGATTTTTGCAAGATAAAATGATTTTGATATAAATTATATAGATATTCTTGAAAGTATAAACTGTCGAAAAAGGCAAAAAAGAAATTGATTTTTTTAAAGTGTCACTCTGGTATAGCCTCCTAAGGAGTTTCGAGAGAATTGGTGGAGCGTTACTATTTGATTGAAATTTATACAGGGTGGACCATTTTTCTTCTGGGCGAATTAAGAAAAAGCAGGAAAAATCGTGAAATTATAACTTTTCTCAGGTTTGAAAAAACACGTTAACGTGCTATAAAAATTGAAGAAAATAAACTTTAGTTTGATTCAATAGGTCGTTTAGTTGTTTTCGCTATCACGTCCGCCAATTTAGAAAAATCGCGAAAATGAAGATTGGGGAAAACGCGCTTCAAAGTGTTCAATCGGAGAAAATATCAATATCAAATATCAATCGCTTCTCTGCTTTTGGCCTTGTATCTTCGAAAATATTTACTATTAGTCTCTGTAACTTTGTAAATATATTCTTGGATAGTTTATCTATAGATTTATGCAATGAAAGAACGATTTTTTCGAACCTTCTGGTCAGGCTCCCGCCTTAACCCTTTGCGGCACAGTGTAACACTGGTTTACAACTAATTCAATTCATATTTTGACCATTCACCAGTGTTTTTAAAATTAAATATGGCGGTTGTAAATGCGTTTCAAGGTTCCTAGGACTCCAATAACTACTACAGGGTGTCTACCGACCTTAAAAGTCATGAAAAATCTTAATGTCATGAAATTACACTCGACCCTGAAAAAGTCATGAAATGTCATGAAAAATTACCAGCCTACCTGAAATATTATACCCTACTAAATTATCATTGAGTCTATATTCAATATGAACTAACTTTGTGATACTTTTCGATAGAGAATGGAATATCGAATCGATAGAAAATAAAATAGAAGAAAGTACAAGAAAATGATGCGTTATCTCAACACATATTAGTTTTTCTTTGATATTCGTGTAAAGCGACTAGATGATATTACTCAAAGTTCCTAAATGTAATATTTGTCTAGATGTTCCCAAAATATATTTCTTTACAGCAATCTTGAAATTATGTTTGTCTCACACTTTTTACTACATATGGAATTGTACAGTTTGGTGACTTTTCGTTTATTCCGTATACTTTTTATTGGCATACAACACACATCTGTTTGAAAGAGCAAAATAAAAATATAAAAATTTAAAAAATCGGTCGCACTGTAGAATCATTAAGTATACTTCTATGCCAGAAAGTCATACTAAGAGTCATGAAAAAATCCCCATTCCTTGCCTTAAAAATCCTTAAATGTCACGCAATTTCAGTTCAGGTCAAAATTAGACACCCTGTACTAAAACATACCTGTTAAATTTTTATTTTTCACGTAGCGGGTGTCATCAATAACGAAAATGCAAAGAACCGTGCACGCAAAGAAAAATGTATGCTTTAAAGGGTTAATGAGACATCACTTATTTACTAAGATAAACAGAAAGCTAAGTTAGTGTATAAGATCGCAACATGAACGTTACCGAAAGAAAATACGTATATATATTAGATTCCACGAAACAAACGTGGACTTAATACAAGGCAGATAGCGGTACGTCAGTTCAAATGAAAAAGTCTCAAGTTTTGTTCTAAAATATCGATACCGCTTGCAAATGAACGGCACGATCGTGAACACGAAATTTCATGCCGAGTAAACTCACGCGCATAATCTCACATTTTCACTAGGTGAAAAGAACCGCAATAGGGTGAGATGTTCACTTTTGTCATTTTCACCAAAACTTAGAATCGTAAAAGGTAGGAAAATAAAACGCTTCTAGTCCGAACGATAACGCGTCGATTTATTTTGTGTCGCAGGGAGAATCATCCGTACGAGGTGTGCGAAGTGATATCCCTGCCCGTGAGTATTGGACGTTTCTATCGCCATAATTTGTATATCATGTTATGTATAAATTTGCCGTTCAATGCGCATCAATGGGAGGGTGTTTTAGATCGAAAAGGGGAACCAGCAGTATCTGGACTGGATCGGCGAGGTTGTACCAGCCACCGTTGGAAAAACGGAGTGACGAGCCTTCGATGCTTGTGAGCTCGCGTGAAAAATACTTGTTACAATGGCGAAAATATTATGACTATGGCGTTGCCGCTCAAGCGATAACTTCTCTTCCTTTCTCGGACAGCATGAAGAAATAATAATAATAATAATAAAAACAAAAAGATGAAGAGAAGCGTGCTATCGTCCGCCACCGTAACCCGGAAGCAGTCGTTTCAGTGCCGAGGAGAGCGATTCGTTCACGACCATCGGATAATTCTTCTTCATCTCGTGACGACACATCGGACAGCAATGAACACCCGCGCGGAAACTTCTCTTCATGCACGTCAGGCATATATTGTGGGCGCAGGGCGTCGTCACGGGATTGCGAACCACTTCCTGACAGCACACGCACGTGTATCTGAAAAAAAGAAAATGCTCAGTGCGCGATCGAATTTTTATCTCGGAAATTCAAAATTATCCGAAATATGAAGAAAAAAAATATCGAATTATTCCAATTTCTATAAATTCCGTACAGCAAGAAGCAGGGAAATTAAGGGGTTAGGCCACAGTAACGGGTATAAAATCATGTGCGAATTTAACAATTTTTTTTCGTATGAAAAAGTGATTCACTCATAAAATTCATTACGCATCTACAGTAGAAGCTCGATTATCCGAACTCCCGTTATCCGAACAGCGATTTGTGCCATCGGAACCTTCCATTATCCGAAACATAGCGCAAACTTTGTTATATACCCTTTGTTGATCCGAGCTTCGCGGAACAACTTAGAAGACCGTTACAGACAAAATGACACTGAAGACTCCGTCATTTCGTTCTCGAAGTCATTAAACGTGAAGCATACCTGCTACATGCTAGCGGTTGGTTGGGGATCTCTTACGAACGACAGTTTGAGACAAGCGTGGAAAAAACTGTGGCCTCGTTCGGAAGAGCCAAACCGAAAAGGCGAACGAGGAAATTCCAATGACGATAACAATGAACTGACTAACTTCGCTGCATTGTTCGAAAGTATCCTGGGATTTACGAACTGCAACGAAGACGATTCTGCAGTTTGGTTTAGCTACTCTGCAGAATCGTTTCTTTAGGGACGACGTTCTGATATCAGATCCTAGAAGACAATGCGATCATTTCTACATTGACAAAGCCGGAAGATGTTAATGACGAGAGTAGTAACGAATCAAGTAAATTTCGCATTCTGACGCGTCTTCGACCTTCGAGACAGATCTCGGGTGGTACGAGAAAGAGGAAGAGTGCTTTACTATGCAGCTCCTTCTGCTTAAGCGACTGCGCAATTTGACTACTAAAAATTGCGTAGCATCCATACGGCACCCAAAGACTGAACAGTTCTTAATTTTAAAATCTTAGAGCGAATGTTGAATGTATATGTTCTCTGTTGCCCTTCAAATGTGTATATTAGAAATACGTAAGCAACATATGTAACATCGCTTAAAAATAACTTCTTTTTCAATTTTTCCCTATGCAATATGTACCCAACCACTCTTGTACCTTTCTATTATCCAACCTTTCGATAATCCGAACAAGGCTCGGTCCGGATGGGTTCGGATAATCGAGGCTCTATTGTATTCAGAATGAATATCAAGCTGTTAGAATTATTTGTTTTTTCGATGTACAAAATGGCCGACTACTCGAACCTTCCCGAAACAGCTTTTTCCAATCGGCGTGACAAAAACTTCAATAATTTTCACTCGATTTACTTCAAATTTAAAAGTTATGTTCCTAATTGCATTTCGCAGAGAAGTACGTACGGAATTTCTGATTAATCCAAAACTCTTCATTTTATGAGCAGTTATGACGAAATTTTTCACTGAAAATTCATTTCTCAAGTTCAAATACCTACAACTTTTGAATAAAACAATATTTTTTAAATTCCGTACGTACTTCTCTAGGTATTCTAATGTAGATTGCCGAGAATTTTTGTTTTTTGTTCTAGGTAAAAAATTGTGGATGCTAAATGTCACGCCGCGGAGCGCCTAAAAAAAAGATAACAAAAGAAAATATTAGTAGTCTGCCATTTTGTACATCGAAAAAAAAAATATATATTTTTTCCAACAGCTTGATATTCATACTAAATAGAGGTGTAATAAATTTTGAGTGAATCACTTTTTCACACGAAATTTTTTTGTTAAATTCGCACATGATTTTATACCCGTTCCTGTAGCCTAAGGCCTTAAGGATGTTCGGTACGGGCGATACAATGTTGCCATGCTAAACCATGTTAAAAACATAAAATTAAAAAAGTTCAGAATTTTATAAAATTTGGTGAACATATTCTTTAGTGCCAAATTTGACAATACAAATTTTTTCAGATTTTTCTTCTGCAGTTATCGAGTAAGTTAACACTAAAGTTCACGTATATAAGCATAGCGTTTCCATACATGTAGGTATACATTGCGGGCATAAGAAATCTGCTTTTAAGCTTAATTACTCGATAACTAAGTAGAAGAAAATTTTGAAAAAATGTGTTTTCGCACTTAATTTTGAAGAACATTATCACCAAATTTGATCAATTTCTTAACATTTTGACTTTTGTACCGAAACTCCTTAAGTTTCGAGTGTGAAAAACCGAATATTGGTTCGAAGATTTCCCGTTTTTGTCGAAAAAAAAGTGTCCCTGTACCTTTCGGTGACGATCTGGAGAAAAGCGATTTTCCCATCAGCGAGAACGTTGCAACACTCGTCCCACATTTTCGAATTGGCGGTATCCTGTTTGATGAATTCCTCGATGGATTCGTCGAGTACGTAAGATTCCCTCTTGGACTTTTTCGCTTTCGGTTCGTCCTTGGGCTGGTCGATTTTGTCGGCGGGCCTCTTGGTCGATTTGGTGGCCTTTTCGAGTGTTTTGGACTTCCTCTTGGTGGATTTGGCTTTGTTGCCGGTGTTCGTGTCATCGTCGCGGGCGAGTTTCTCGTCGTCCCGAGCGTTTCGTTCGCTGGGTGTCTCGTTGGCTGCTTCGACGGGTTTGTAGCGCATCAATTTCAGTCCAAGCGATTCCATTCTTTTTTTGCCCTCGGTGGTCCAGGGTGCGGGTGTGGGATCGTCCCGTCGGAGAAGGTAACGCCAAACGCTGAAGCCGCTTTTGCCCTTCTCGGGGAAATACTTGACGACCTTGTAGATGCCGTCGTAGCGATTGCCCTCTACGGGTGCGTACTTGCTGTGCTTGCGAAGCTTGCAGCTGCGCACGACCCTGACGGGCTTGCCGTCGCGCCAATTCGTCGCCGTTGCGCCTTTGACGGTGTTCAATTTAGCGCTGCAATTAAGCGCGAGAGCTTTGTTCATGCGAGTCAGGGTTTGATCGCAGCTTTGAACGGCGGTTCTTTTGTTGCCGGAAAGATCGCGACCACCCGAGCCCGTGTACATGAACTCGTCCCCGTAATCGACGTCGTCCTCGTAGCCACCGGAGAGAACGATCGAGTAGGCGCAGTGGGCCTCGCGGCCGTGTATACCGGCCACGTGGGGCCTGTGCACGCCGGACTCCGAGACTTGGAGTCTGTACTCCCAGCTCATACCTACCTCGATACCCGGTATCGGGCCAACGTGATTCTGCGGCACTATAGTGCACTCGGCCATTCTACCCAGACACGCCATACCCATGCCCCAATCCTTCTGGCCGCGCTTCAGCTCCGTCGTCGTCATTCGCTTCTTCGTAGGCTTCAACTTGTCGCCCGCCTTCACGATCTCGTTCTCGTCGTTTTTGCAACTCGGACAGTACCAATTGTCGTCGTCGGGTATTGACTCCAATGGCGGCACCAGGCAACGCAAGTGATGCGCCTTGTTGCACTCGTCGCAAAGCAAAAGATTCTGGGGCTCCTGCTTGCCCGAGCACAAACAACATCCGCAGTCCTTGCACGGCTCGTTCGGGTCGTCGTTGCACGTTTTGCATATCAACGCCACACGCCTCTTCTTGTCGCTGAGCACGAGACTCTCGTCGCGATTCTCCAGCGGGGTCTTCTCCTCGATCGCGTATATCTCGCCGCGGGGATTCACCTTGCAATTCTCCACGGCCGTGTGGTCCCTGGGGAGTCGACAATAGACTTACTTTTCGGTCGAGACGGGAGAACGGTCGTAGTGTTTGGGCTTCGGAATAAGTTTGGGGTTGCGGAATTATCGGAATAGGCGCGGACTGGCGATATGCGATCGTTGATTATTGGAATCTATCGAGGGGCCTTGTCACTTTACACGCTAAAAAAGGCTATTCGTGATTTTTTTGTTAAGTTTATACTATAGATATTGTTATAAAAGTTGTTACACTTAAAAGGGTTAGGCCACAGTAATGGGTGTAAAATCATGTGCGAATTTAACAATTTTTTTTTCGTATGAAAAAGTGTTTCGCTCATAGAATTAATGACACGTCTATTTAGTATGAATATCAAGCTGTTAGAATTGTTTTCTTTCGATGTACAAAATGGCCGACTACTCGAAACTTCTCGAAACAGCTTTTTCCATCTGGCGTGACAAATAACTTCAACAATTTTCATTCGATTTACTTCAAATTTAAAAGTTATGTTCCCAATTGCATTTCGCAGAGAAGTACGGACGGGATTTCTGATTAATCGAAAACTTTTTATTCTATGGGCAGTTTACGAGCAGTTATAACGAAATTTTTCACTGAAAATTCATTTAAGTTCAAATACCTACAGCTTTTGAATAAAACAATATTTTTTCAATTCCGTACGTACTTCTCTAGGTATTCTAATGTAGATTGACGAGAATTTTTGTTTTTTGTTCTAGGTAAAAAGTTGTGGATGCTAAATGTCAGGCCACGGAGCGCCTAAAAAGATAACAAAAGAAAATATTAGTAGTCGGCTATTTTGTACATCAAAAAAAAATATCTATTTTTTCTAACAGCTTGATATTCATAATAAATAGATGTGTAATTAATTTTATGAGTGAATCACTTTATTATACGAAAAAAAATTGTTAAATTCGCACATGATAAATACACTTTCGAAATACATTAAACATTTTTTAAATGTATTTATGTAACCCAAACAAACTTTAGACACGTATTTCTCGAAATATTTTTCGACGGCTTGTTGATAAAATCTTCGAAACTACTGAACCGATCCTTAGGAAATTTTAACCACATATTCTTTATAACTGCAGTGATAGCACATATGAAGGATTTTTTTAAATTTTGATATTTACTATTTTTTTGCCAAAAATGGTGAAATTTTTTTTTTTCCGAAAAAATGTCCGGCATTTTGTTTTTTTTGCATATATCAAAAATCGTATGATAAGCGCTATAGCTATTAACATACTGAATCTAAAATCGTTTGGTTTTTGTTTCGGATGATCCATCTCCGAGATTTCACCAACAGCGCAGACCTACAATTTTTCAAGGACATTTTCTTAACTACCATTTTCGTCTATAAATAGTGACTTGAATAGTTTTTTTTTAATGTATTTAGAAAGTGTATTTATTAAGTGCAACAACTTTTACATCAATATCTATAATATAAACCAATACAAAAAATTCATGAAAATAGCCTTTATTAGCGCCTAAAGTGAGAAGACCCCTTAAATATCAACTTTTCGCTTTCGAGGGATTCTCAAAACTTTTGGAAAATATTTTCCGGAAATTTCAAGCCTAGCTCGTAGGTAGGCTCCACGGACCACCGAACTTTAAATGCGTTTTATGCAAAACGACTTTTTCAAAATCGATGAGCACGATATCTTTAAAATCACTGCACCGAACAACTTTAAACTTCACAAGCTTCTTCTACATCTAAAAAAGCAGTGCTTTTTTTATCGACGAAAATTAAGGGTTTTTTTTTTTACCAAAAATCAATACTTTCACTTTAAACTGTAGGCATTTTTTTCCAAAATCAATATTTTGTTCAATCCAAACCGGTGCGATGGTCTAGTGGTTAGCGTGCTCGCCACTCAACCAGCGAACCGGAAGGTCCCGGGTTCGAATCCCAGTCGCGTACATTTCGTCGTGAAATGTTTTTCTTCGGCATTTCGCGGCGAAATAAGACTAGTTCCACGACGGGGGGCGAACTCGATGACCGGCTGTATTGGTATAGGTTTTCCGCAGTTTCCCTATACCCATGACAGAAATGTCATGATGAATATAATACAGAGGGGGAAGTCGGCTGCGGCCACAAGAGGGGGGAACAGGGAGAAAGATGGAGAAAAAAGGAGTTAAACAGTAGAGGAAAGAACGGCTAATGATGGGAAAAGAATAGGTAACAAACGCGAAAAACGTGTACCTAAGGAAAAAAAAATATTTTGTTCAATCCTTAGTCCAAGCATAATTTACGAATTTCAATGAATTACTAAATTACTACTTGCAATTGTTTAATCATTTAATTTGAGTAATAAAATCAAATCATTAAAAGAAGTAGAACAAAGAGAGAACAGACCCAAACGAATAAGAGTAAAATTATTGTAATAATATTGAATTGATTAACAAACCCAAACAAATTAATCATTCATTCATTACATACGATTTGGATGCATACGTTCGGGAAACCCAAATTTCCTGACTCAATTTACCAGTCTGAGTAAATTACTAAATTACTAATTTAAATGATTCATCAATGCAGATAAATTTAAGTAATCAGATTCAATTCTTTTAAAAGGGACAAAAAAGACCAACAAATTCAAACAAATTGGTTTCTCACTCTTCGTTTATGCTCATTTGTGTAAAAATTAAAATTGCTTGTATTAATTTACTAATTTAATTAATTTACTCCTTTAAATGAGTTTGATCAATACCCCAAACAAATTGTTTTCCATTTTTTGTGTACGATTGATTTGGAAACATTAAAATTTCCCGTATTTATTTAATAATTGGAATAAATTCCTAAACTTCTGATTTTAATAATTTACTCGTTCAATTTGAGTGATAAAATCAATTCATTGAAAGTAAAAAAACAAAGTGAACAAACCTAAAAAAGTGAGTAAAATTATTGAACAAATATATATTCCTTAACAAACCCAAACGAATTAATTACTCATTCTTTGCATATGTTTATGTTCGGAAAACCAACATTTCTCGACTTAATTCACTAATCTAAGTCAATTACGAAGTCTCTAATTTAAATAATCAATTGAGATAAATTAACTTAAGCAATTTATTAATTCAGACAAGTTGCATTAAAAAAATTAATTAATTTAACCAAGGAACAAAAACGTCCACCAAACCGAAACAAATGAGAGTAAAATGGTAGAAAAAATCTATGTGCCTTAACAAACCCAAACAAATTAGTATTTCATTCTTTCTTCACGCTCATTTTTGTAAAAATCAAAATTGCGAGTATTAATTGGCTAATTCAATTAATCTACTCATTCAAATAAATTTCATTTTCAAAAAATCCACAAGATTAAAGTGATTGAAAAAAAGATGGACGCCCCTCAACAAATCCAAATTGCTTTTCCATTCACCCTAGATAATAAAAAAAACCTAAACCTCCCCAAACAATTTTCTAACCGAAATACATCAATACACAAATTTGCATAAATTGCAGTTCTAAAAATTAAAAAAAAAAAATGTTATAAAACGAAAAACACTCAAATTACCCTCCGACATGAAGAGTCCCGGTGAGTTCTTCTGTGGTCCTGGTCTTCTTGATCTTAGCGATGGTGAAGTCGTACCAGAAGCCGTCCTCGTTCGGCGACTCAGTATTATAATTGATCATGACTCTGAGGCCATTGTCCAATTGTTCGTAGGACAGTAATTTTCTCGCTCTGGGTCGAATCATATCTTCGGCGACGTCGAAAGGTTCATTGTCCTCGATGAACTTCCACTGGACTTTGTAGATGAGATCTGAGGAGGCGTCCCTGCGTAGAATCTTGAAGACGGTGGCTTCGAACCAAGCGCCGAACGAACGGTCCAGACAATCGACCTCATCTCCGATTCGGCACCAAGGGCTCTGAGCTTCGATCAAGCCGTCGTTTGTCTTTTTGGCGCCTCTGTCGCTTCCGTCCGTCGGGCACTGAGCAGCCGCCCCCTCGCCCGTGGACGTGCCCGCCGGGCTCGGCTCCTCTCGCACCTTCGTTCTGACGACCAATTGCAGAACGTCGCCGGGTCCAACGCCATAGTGGAATATTGTGTAGCCGTTCTCGAGCTGCTTGCCTCGATAGAAGAGACGCTGGAGGTCCGGCTCTACCGAAAATTCCTCGCTGACTTTTTTCTGCAAGCGAAATAACACACGTGTAGACGAAAATTGAAGGATGCTTTTATTATTTGGCTCACGCGTGACTTACCTTGAAATCTTCGATGCTGATGAGCTTTGAGATGTCGAAAGATCGCTCGGTCTTTCCATCGATCGTACGAACTTTCACGTACATTTTCCGGTCGCGATGTTTTATTTGGAAATGAAAATTGATCGATCGCGGGCGATCGTTGGAGAATTCGAGACACGCGAATCACAAACAAACGATACAGTTGTTTAACGGAGAACAAAAATGCACTTGTGGACGATGAAGGTTTGATATTAGCTTGACAAAGAGACGAAATGTAAGTCGCTCTGGTGACGGACGCGGGAGCACACACACGCGCCACTTGTTGGTCGGCGACTGTTGGGAATTGAGAGGAGGGTTACCGAACCAAGGACAAAGAGCGGCATTTTTGGCGGGATTTTTTCGCCGCGCGTGATTGGTCGATCAACGGAATGGGAGAGGACGCGATTGGTGGTCGGGGCTTCACGCCGAACAGGTGTTCCGCATTCATAAATGTTTTTGTACTCGTAGCCGCGGACCAATTCGGTGGTTCGAATTTTTCGAGATTACGGCGCTCAGGTAAACTCGACGGAATTGAGACTCGAAGATTGCAGTGTTATCCGTGGATTGGAGAGTTATCGACGAAGTAACGCGTGGCTCAGTGCGTAGCGTACGAGGCTCCCGATCGCAACTCCGCGAGTTCAAGGCTCGCTGTCGGTAAATCTTTTTTTCAATAAATTCAACCACACACGCCGTCTGCGTGCGATATATTATCAAATTGTTTATCAACTTGAAGTTTCGGAATTGTAAATAATTTATCGAAATCTCACGAGCGTGGGTTCCCGCCGACGAAATATTCTCCGCTCATCGTAAATTACACTTGTCTCTAAGAAATTCGACTGAAGATGGCAATTTTCCACAAGCGCGGCGAATCAAAATCTTACGAAAATCTAACAGCAAAATAATTCTCGTCCCAACGATTTGAAAATTGCCGCGCTTGACCGTTTCCGGTTGTCAACTCGCGCCGGGTTGCGAAATCGCTCGCGACCGTTGCACGAAGATGCCCAAAAAACAGAAGCAAATTTTCGAAAAAGTACAGACAAGTACATCGCTCGAAGGCATGCGAGACAATGGCTCGTAGCTTGACCTCGTGGGTGTTTTCGCGAAGCAGCGAAGAGACGCCGTCGGCCATGTTTGTTGTACACAGTTTCTCGCGGGTTAACAGCGCGACTAGGAGTGGGGAGAGGGGGAACATTCGAGATCGCGCGAGTCCTCCCGAGTCGCGGCGGTTGGTGGGGGTACACAGTGTGGAAAACCGTACGCAAGGACGGTTCTATGCACAACGGTGTTCCCTTTGAAAAATTACGCTCCGTTGAAAAAGAATAATCGTTCAAAACAAAAGTTCCTCGCGGAGTGTGAAGTACGCGAGAATTGGCAGTGTCGATAACATCGCCGTATACGTGAGATTCGGAGAAATGGTGAGTGGATTTAATTACGTTTACGTCGAATGCGAAAAAAAAACTTCCGAGAATTTTGTTCGCGTTGAATATTCGGCTCCCGGGCAAAAAGAGATTGTGTATGCGAGATAGCGAGAGAGAGAGAGAGAGACCGAGCCGCCGCAACGAACACCGGCGTGCCGTGTGTCTGCTGGTATTCCGAGACGCCGCTTTCAAAAAAATAAATATCGTTTGTCATACCGTAAAAAAGAAGAAAAAAAAATATCTTCGCTTCCCCGATAAATGGCGGCCACCACGGCGTATAAAAATTTCAAAAAAATAAACTTTCAACGTTTCTCTATGCTGGAAATAAATTCTCGAAAATGCTCAATTCTTCGGTTTCGATTTTACGCAATTTTTTTCGACGAAGCGTCCTTTCTCGCTCGCACTCGCGCCACAAGAGAGCGCGGCGCGGGGGGACTCTGGCGGAGCCTCGCAACACGAATCGATATCTCGTGTACCCAGTGGCGTCGCGAGGCATCCACTTCACGAAACGACCGAGGAACGCCCCGCTCCGTTCACTTCTTCGATCGCCACCAGCGATTTCCCGCTATTATTTTTGTTATTCCAAATGCCTGCGTGCACACGCACTTAGTTGCGTATTTTTGTTTGAGCGCGCTGAGATCCGTTCGACTTCAAAGCGACGATGTCGCGAGGAACTTTTTCGGAGCCGCCGCTCGTATATATTTTTGTTTATACGATGCTCCAATATATATGTATACATGTATGCGCTAGTGACGAAGCAATTTCTGACGTAATAACGAGAAATTTGTGCGTCCGTCGTGATGCCAAAAATTGGAATATTCTCGAGAGATCGACTGGAAAACGACTTTTTCGATATTTGAAATTAAAAAAAAAAAAAAAAATATACTCGGGACCGCGTTTTTGAGGTCAAATCGGAAAACAGTGTATATTATTGACATTTATATTTTTTTGAGAACCTTTTGGAGCTTTGATTCCTCGGAATCGACAATAAAGACGAGTAGTCAAAAAATGTCTAGGCCTACTCATTTTTTCGAGATTCGTCGACCTCAAAAATCATGTGTTTGGATTTGTTTAGGTTATTTTAGGTTTGGATGATCCCCGATGTCTAAAAAAATTTTAGTTCTAAAGATCGCCGAGCGCCGAAATAAATTTCCCGAGTTTGACATTTAGATTTTTTTTAAAACTTTTTGTCGTTTGATTCCTCGAAATGGACAATAAAGACGAGCAGCAGAAAAATGTCTAGGTGTACTAATTTTTTCGAGATTTCCTGACCTCCAAAATTATATGTTCGAGTTTGTTTGGATTTGTTTAGATTCTGACAATCCCTGATGGCTGAAAGGTTTGGGCCCCAATGATCACCGAGCTCCGAAATAAACTTCCCACCTCCCAATCATTCTCGACCCCGAAAATAATTTATTTGGGTCCGAGAGATCACCTCTTTCTCTTGTCTCTCTTCTATGTTACTATCTTCCTTAGTTTTGTATCTTGTTTTTGTTCTTATTTCATTTCACTGCGTATTATTTTTCAATTTGCGCTTCTGCGTCTCATTTTCATTATTTTAATGTTGTTTTTGCCATATCACCTATTTTTGTTTTTGTATTGAGTTGATCTTTTGTTTTATTTTTTGTATTTTGTCCTGTTAGATATACGAAATATGAGGATTCGGTGGCAGAGGACTCTGTTTGGTCCTAGCGCCCTAATAAATCTATCTATCTATCTCCGTCGTATGTAAATAGAATATAGAAGCGTCGTCCATTCGAAAGATTCCGAGCAAATGAATATTGAGGTGACATTGGTTTTAAGTTACACGTAGAGAAAAAATTCAAGCTAAGGCGATAAAATTGACGTACTTTTTTTATTTCCATGTGTCTGCTCCGTACACAGAAAAATCGTGAAGGCTCCTGAGATGTGGCTGAGAAGCGAGCATGTGAGTAGGAGGCTGCGAGGCCGCCTCAGCACTGGGAGCAACAATTCTAGCGGCACGAATCGCACTACGTCCACCAGAGTGCAGGGAGGCGCCGTGCGCAAGGTCACGGCGGTTAACAACTCTCAGCGAGTCAACGCGTCGAGTAGATGTGCAAGATTGACCCGTTGGAGGCGAAGGTCCCCTAATTTACTCAAAGAAGTGAGTACCCGAAGCGGGAGTTTTTTTTTTCGTGATCAAAGACCGTTTGCGTTTGTTTGGGTTTGTTTGCTTAAAGAAGTCAGTACCAGGAACGATCTTTTTTTCCTCGAGATTGAAAATAACAAAATAAAAAAACACCTCTGCGTTACACTGAACCTAATCGTCACGTTTTTGTTTCCAGGCGTGTAAAGAGAATGTCTTGCATTTTGCGAAATCGCCGCCGATCAGACGAGGCGAGAGAGGGCCGCGTCGTCGAAAATGCATAAAACGCTCGATGATAACGTCGACCCCCCTGAGGCGCGCACCGCCTCCGAAGGACGTCATTGTCGTAAGTCCCGTCGTCGGTAATTTCACCGCTTTGCGGAAAGTATCTAGAAAAACAATTGCCCACGTGACAATTTCTCGATAGTCATTGCCCGAATAAACAATTTCTCAAATACAATTAACCGAATAAACAATTTCCAAAATGAACAATTTCTCGAATACAATATCCCGAATGGACAATTTCCCGAATGAACAGCTCGAACAAATTCGGGAAATTGTCCATTCGAGAAATTGTACACAATGTGCGAAATTTGAGGAATTGTACACAATTTATAGAGAATTGAAATTGATAAACTGTGTTCAGGAAATTGTTCATTTGGGAAATAATTCTTTCGGGAAATTGTATCAGAGAGATTGTCATTGGGGCAACTGTTTTCGAAGCATTTTCCGCAAACGAATTTCACCGTGCCAATATCCCGATCGACCGAATCGGCGACCAATGTTTTTTTCCCCTCATTTCCTGCTCTTGGTCACAGCCGGCGAAAGGATCGAAGGAGGAATCTAAGGAGAATTGGCGAAGCGGCCTGGCGAGCTTTCCATCGAGCGATGCGACGATACGCTCGTCGTCGGTGAACGCGCAACAGCAGGAGCAAACGGCGAACAATCAGCAGAGTCAGGAACAACGAGAGGAGGACTGCACGACGAGCAGTCCTTGCCCGCAGGAAGTTTTGGCCGAGCTGATGCCTCCCATTCATCAGGTGGATTCATTGGTCGAAAGCGTCGTCAGCGGTACAACGAATACGGACGATATAACTCGTCTCCTCGAGGACGAAGGAAATCGCGGTTGTTCTGCAGGTTTGTTCGGCTTTAAAGTACTACATTTACCTAGGGGTCCGAAATAATGGCCAAATTTTGAATTTCTTTACTGGGAAACGATTGGTGAAATAGAAACGCATTTTTTAAACACGAACATACATACAGTTGCATGCAAAAGTGTCTGGCCAGAGATAATTTTATTATTAAGTAACTTTTAATGGATGCGAAATGGAAACACAAATATATCATCCTAAAGTCATTTTATTATGCAATCAAAATATGTCATTCAAAAATTGTTCATAACGATTAACAAATATTTATAAGAAAAATAACACGGTTTGCTGCTTCATAAATGTCCGGTCAAATTCCAAGAAGATATAATTCGCTTCGCTTTGTTTACGTTATCAGTCGCGAAATAATGTAAGCATTGAGAACTCCGTTCCTTTTGCATTGTACGATCAGCAACACTCAGTCAAGATGTCGAAACGCACGTCTTTAGATATACGTAAAGTGGTTATCAAGTTGCACAACGAAGGAAAAGTTTCACGTGAAATAGCTAAAATTTTGGTGATTGGAAAATCGACTGTTAACGATATAATAAATAAATTCAAGACTACAGGTACTCTAGAAGATAAATACTGTCCTGGGGGACCTAGGAAAACAACTAATCGTGTCGATAAAGTGATCAAAAGAAGGGCTGACGCAGACGTAAACAAGAATGCTGCAATCATCGCACGTGAATTACGCGAAGAAAATTAGCTAAAGTACTGTTTCACGTAGACTGACAGAAGTGGGACTTTTTGGACGTGTTGGAGTTAAAAAAACCGCTCATCAGTAAAAAAAAAACAAGGCCAGATTAGAATTCGCGAAAAAATACCAGAGCTGGACTGTTGAAGATTGGAAAAAAGTGCTGTTCTCAGACGAAACTAAAATTAATTTGTTTGGAAATGATGGGAGAAGGTACGTTCGACGACCAAAAGGAACTAGAAATGATTCGCGATATCAAACACCAACTGTGAAACACGGTGGAGGTAGCATTATGCGATGGGGTGAATTCTCTTGGCAAGGCGTCGGTCCAATCTTTAAAATTGAAGGCACTATGAACTCTGTTATGTATAGAGATATTATATTAAAAGAAATGCTGCCTTATGCTCGTCAGAATATGCCACGAGGATGGATTTTTCAGCAAGATAATGATCCAAAACATCGATCACAGCTCCTTCAGCAGGTTTTTAGCAAGAAAAATATTCGAGTTTTAGAGTGGCCGAGTCAATCTCCGGACTTGAATCCCATAGAACATTTATGGCAAGAGTTATAACTAAGAGTAGGAACTGAACATTGTGCCAATAAAGCTGCTTTGTGGGGAAAAGTTCAAGAAGAGTGGAAAAATATATCTCAAGATAGAATCATCAAACTTATTGAATCGATGCCTCACCGATGTGCTGCCGTGATAGTTTCGAAGGGCATGGCTACCAAGTATTGATGAAAATCTTTCATCTATTACCGTTTTCAATTATTTTTCTTGAGTTACTATATTTTTTCTTTGTATATAGTGCGTAATTCGTACTTGGCCGCATAGTTATGAAAAAGCGAAAATTGTTATTTTGGTTATAAATCATTATGAATAGTTATATATAATTTTTCAATAATACGTTTCGATTGCATAATAAAATAACTTTACGATATGTTTGTGGTTCCATTTTGCATCCTTTAAACGTTAATCCATCATAAAATTATCTTTGGCCGAACACTTTTGTATCTGTATATTGAGAGCCTTTAAAGAAAAATCACCGAAAAGCCTTAAAAAGAAAATCACAATGAAACATTCAGCGAATATAGCTGAAAGTGCAATTTTTCCATCCACCTAGGTACATGTAGCCTGTTAATTTTGTTTTCCATCAAGACATTTCGGTGATTGAAGCGCAAGCCCACATGTAGGGAGCAAGAACCGAATGTGTGTAAATTTAATTGAAGGATTTCGCGTGAACGAGTCGACGGACTATTGGCACGAGTCAGCGGCCGTGTTATCGTCCGTGGTGGACATCCTGTCGCTTCATTATTCGACGATTTGCGGTGGTAATCCGGATTCCGTCGCGGAGGAGGATTTTTACCCGACGACGACGATGCATCATCATGGATCGTCGGTGGCGTACAGCAGCGAGAGCGATTCGCCATCGCGCAACAACAACGAGAACGAGGCGAGTTACACGAGCGAGGAGACGCCCTCCTCGAATTCGTCGCAGTCGCACAACGCATCGCGCAATTACTTCGCAACGAGAAACGACGACGAGGATCCCGATGACGACGAGAAGTACGCCTACGCCGAGAACAATTTGGCGATACCGAAGAGCATCGATTACAATCAGCATCACGCGAATTTGCCGCAGGTCGGTACATCGCGATACGATGACTCGAGTAGCAACGGTTACGGGACGATCAACGATCAAACGGTCAAGTATTGCGCGTCGAGTATCAACGCGTACGCCACGGTGAGCAACAACGCCGCGGTAACGTTGACGAGAACGCCGCGAGATTCGTCGTCGTGCATGGTGAACGGCGCCGATACCAATGGCAACGTTGATCATCGATACGACACGGACAATCAACGCGGCTTGGAGAACAACGAGCATCAGTACAACGATGTCAAGTACAACATGGACGTTGGGGGTGAGGAGATCGTCGAAAGTTGCGACATGGAGAACATCGTTACCCAAGCCCCAGAGGACTGGCTGCCGTTTGATCCGTACGTCTTCATCAAACACTTGCCGCCACTCACACCCGCTATGCGAGCCAGATGTCCCGCGCTTCCGCTCAAGACTCGGAGCAGCCCCGAATTCAGCCTGGTACTCGATCTGGTGAGATTATTAGCTTTCTCTTCGTTTCTCGTAGGGGGGGGGGGGCGTACGCAAATTACGCAACGCAATTGGGAACGTTCGGCCAGGCGTTACGGTCTACGTACGTGGGGGAGAGGGGGGTCAAGGTTTGCGTTACGTCACGATTTTGGAACTGCCAGAAATAGCAAAATTTCTGCATGTTCAAGTTTCGAATTTAAAACTCGCGCACAATTTTATTGCGGAAAGTCGACAGCTTTCCATACGAAATGTCAGTTGAGGGGGAAGTCGCTGTGCAAGAACTTGCACAGTAGCTTTCCCCAAGTGAAATTAAAACACTTTTTTCGTTTTTTATAATCTTTGAAAGTACATATATTCAAAAATATGTTGGCAACATTTTTAGTCACAAGTCCGAAAATTGGCGGAGTTACACTTTAGTGGGAACAGGTAGCGCGACCGGTTAATGCCCTCAGTCCCTACAGGTGTGGCATCGTTCACAATAGATTAAGTGCAGGCTCTTATTATTTTGTGAAATATAATGGATATGAACCGTTATAGCGCCCGCGACCAGATACTTTAATGTAAGTATCAATATTGTCGAAAAAAAAGCATAACTTTATGTCAAGAAAAACGGAAACTTTGAACGCGTTTTTCTCGAAACTACTTTTTTCGACCTTGTCCCAACGAATTCTCCAAAACTTATTAACCGATTTTCAATTTTTTGGTTTGACATCTTTGTAATCGCAGCGACTAAGGTTGAACGTAGTCGATTTTTTAAATGTTGATATTTACTATTTTTATAGACTGCTCGAATACAAAAGAGGGCCTTGAAAGTAGAAAAAAATGCCCAAACTGTCGGCATTTTGTTAAAACAAAAACAAAATAAACGAACGGCTACGCATACCGATAGCTAGATTTGTATAGATATCGATAAATTGTCGAGTTTTTATTTACGGATAACTTTTTATAAAGATATCTATGGGATAAGGAAGAGAAATTTTTTTTCGTCATCAAATCATGGCATATATCTCGGTTCATTTTAAAGATTTTTTCATAAAAAATGGTATAAAACTAGATGAATAAATAGTTCATAAAATGAGTATAAACCGGATCCTTTGATAATTAGTTATGTCTCTGAAAAAAAAATCGCAACTATTGAAGACAAAGCACCCGTTACGTAACGGAACAGAGGGGGGGTCTGGCCAGGCGTTACGGTCCCGTTACGTGGGGGGGAGGGGGGGGGGGTCAAAAATTGGGAAATTTAGCGTTACGTAATTTGTGTACGCCCCCTAGCTGTGGACTATAAGGGGTCCAGGCACTCGCAACTAGGCTGATCAGGGTTCTTACGCATATAGAAAACCGGAAAAACTCAGGGAATTTCTTTTCTCCTGGAATAATCAGGAAAAAGTCCCGGAATTTTGGAAATTGTCTGGAATTTTCTTAGAATTTACTTTTTGCAAGAATTACGAAAAATGAAATCGCCTTGACAAAAAAAACTGAACAATATAAAAATAAATATTTTTGTATATTTTTAATATTTATATTATTCTTCATTATACGCAACAACAAAAAGTTACGCCAGTGCCAAGTATTGAAAATTTAAAAAACTAATTTACTGCAATGCTCGATACATTTGCATTCGATCTGTCGATACAGAACCACATCATCATTATCATAGATAAGTGTTTGTAATTATTTTTCATTTATTGTCACCAGTAAAGGAAGTCTGTTTATAATAAAGAACACGTTCTGTATTTGCTTTTAATGGATTTTTTTTACTTTACAATGTTGAAATTATTTTTAGAATTTCAGTTTTGTTTTCAATTTTTATTTCAATTTTTAACATTCCCATATATTTGATCTTGAAAAAAATTATGATATCCAGTTCAACATAATTTTTCAATAGCAGGATCGAATTGAGAATTTCCGTTGTTTTTTTCAAGTCAGTTAAAAATCTTATGTTTTTTTTAATGATTCATTGCTATTTCTACGTATATAATTTTTCCCATATAGTTTGTAAAGTTTACAAATACTAGTATGGTTGAAATGAGACGTAACTTGTGGTCTTTAACTTTAAAAATATATATATTTGGTAAAAACAGTATTCTTTATTTGACGCTAATCTGGGTCGGTATTTGCAGGCTTTGCAAAAATCTGGAATTTTTGCAAAGCCTGTATGGAGAACCTGGAAAAGTTAGGGAATTTCTGAGTCAATAATGTGTAACAACCCTGCTGATCCGAAATGAAGTATCGTGAAAGTTACAAAAGTTTCAAAATTTTCAATCAATCGACGAATTATTTCAAGATTTTTTTCTTATTAAGAAGTGATTTTGCGTCAATTTTGAAATTTGTTTAGATAATGTTATACGTTCTACATCATTTACAGTCAACTGTGTAGACTTTCGCTGGCATGATCTTGAAATGAGGGCCGGGTTGAAATTCCGAACTTTGAATGCGCCAACGGTTTAAAGGGTGAACGCTGAAAATTTGGGTGATTTTCGGGAATTTTTTGGAAAAAAAGTACTCAATTAAATGTTTCGGAAAATTAAGAATATATTTGGCTATCTTTGACCTATATCACATAATTTTTTCATAGAAAAATATTGAGTTCCAAGCGACTTATGCGCTGCCTTCGGAGGCTCAAAAAAAAGTTCTTCCACTGCTGACATGATTCCGGCCGATTGAGTAGCTGAAACCGAAAAAGGAAAAAATGTCATTAAACTAGAAGGTACCTGTACAATGACGTAGGATTTTCGAAAAATATCAAAATCCAACAAAATGACGTAGTTATGAAAAAAAAGTCTGATTTCTTGCCTATAAAATGGTCGTTTTTTTCAATGCCAAATCGTCAATGTTCATCCAATCAAAAATATCCTACGTCACTGTAGAGTAAATATATTCAAGAGTACTCAGTTCAAATTTCAAGTCAATCGGATAATGCTCTTTGAGTTACAATGTCAGCAAATTTGAAAAATCTCATTTCGAGAAAAACGCATTTAAAGATTTAACTATCGATTTTCGCAAGATAAAATAATATTGATATAAATAATAATGATATTCTTGAAAGTTAAAACTGTCGAAGAAGGCAAAAAAAATCGATTGTTTTAAAGTGTCACACTGGTATAGCCCCTCAAAATTCCGAATTTTAATGTTCCGAAATTACAAGTTTCGTCAAGATTATGCCAGCGAAAGTCTACACAGTTGACTGTAAATGATGTAGAACGTATAACATTGTCTAGACAAATTTCAAAATTGACGTAAAATCACTTAATGAATAAAAATGCTTGAAATAATTCGTCGATTTATTGAAAATTTTGAAACTTTTAAAACTTCCACAGCCGAATTATTTTGACGGTGTTCGAATTTTTGGAGTTCTGGTCTTTCGTGTAAAATTCTTTCGGAGTTTTGATCTTTCGGGGTAGTATTCTTTCAGAGTTTTGAGCGTTCTGATAATTCAAAGTTCGGAGATTCAACCCGGCCCCCGAAACGCCGCAAAATGTGCACATGTAAAATTATACTCAATCGCATTACGATTTCTTCCATTCACAGTGAATCTTCCTACCAGCTGTGCGTTCTTTCTTACCGTCAAAAAAAAAAAAAAAATACTCCACCGATCGAAACTCACCTCGTTTTCGTTCTCATTTCGCAGGACGAGACTCTGGTGCACTGCAGCCTGCAGGAGCTGTCGGACGCAGCGTTTCGTTTCCCGGTCGTCTTTCAGGACGTCACTTACACCGTGTTCGTACGCACGCGTCCCTACTTTCGCGAATTCCTCGAGCACGTCTCGTCCCTCTACGAGGTCATACTGTTCACGGCGAGTAAGCGCGTTTACGCCAACAAATTGATGAATTTGCTCGATCCGACGCGTCGTCTGATAAAGTATCGGCTGTTTCGCGAGCATTGCGTTTGCGTTAACGGCAATTACATAAAGGATCTGTCGATTCTGGGCAGAGATCTCTCCAAGACGGTTATAATCGACAACAGCCCGCAGGCGTTCGGTTATCAGCTCGAGAACGGCATACCGATCGAGAGCTGGTTCGCCGATCGCTCCGACAGCGAGCTCATGAAGCTTCTACCCTTCTTGGAGAATCTCGTTAATCGAGGAGGCGACGTGAGGCCTCACATTCGCGAGGAATTTCGTCTTTTCAGTTTTTTGCCACCGGATTAAAGCGCGATAAACCCGCCACGAGATCCGTTCTAGATAACGCAAATTTCTAACGTCAGAAGTCACAACAACAAAAATCACAATTCTACACACAAATTTAACGTAAGGATCTCGCTGCGATCGGTGTCAGGGTAAAAAGGCAGAGTCCCAGCTAGAAGTAGCGAGTATCGAGGAAACGCGCACCAATCAAACGAGCGCACGACGTTTTTACTCGACTTTTTCGTCTTTTTTTTACACTATACCCTACGTTAATCGAATCGTTTTATCTCGTCGTTGCAGTCACGAGCTACGAGCGAAACGACTGTTGACGATTTTTAAGGGGAGGGTAGGGGTTTCAGCGTGAAAAAAAAACACCTTTTTGCGATTTTTTTTCATCTATATGGATAGAGTAAATTTATTGAAACCTTTTGTACATTGTTAAGTGTCATTTCAAGAACATTCCGTGAAATTTGTACGCGAAAATATCCACAAACAAGCCGGTGACAAAGCTTTTCCAAGAACGCCTTTGGAAAAACACGATTTGCGGTGTTCAGTGTATCTCAGCTAGAAATTATCTGAAATCAAGTACCATTAAAATTTAGTCAAAGTATCATCAAATCCTCCCCCCAACGGCCTTTGATAATTTTTTTTTCATTTCTAAATTTTTGCTGTTCATGTAAAGTGAAAAGTGCTATTTTTCACGAAAAATTCCGCCATTTTGGAGGTGGAAAACCCCCGAAATGTAAAAAAAAATCTCAAACTAACCGTTGGCGGGAGGTATTTTATATGTAGAAAGTGTGTACCAAGTTTGAAATAAATCGGTCATGTAGTTTTCAAATGGCAGTGAACACGGACTTTGAAAAAGTGGTTTCGAGAAAAACGCGGTCCGGGCTTGTTTGTGGATATTTTCGCGTACAAATTTCACGGAATGTTCTTGAAATGACACTTAACAATGTACGAAAGGCTTTAGTAAATTTACTCTATCCATATAGATGAAAAAAAAATCGCAAAAAAGTGTTTTTTCACGCTGAAACCCCTACCCTTCCCTTAAATCTTGTCCGCTCGTCGTCGGAACGAATGTAGGAATTGGTCCAACGACGTAGCGAAAATCGACACTATCACTGTTGCGAATAATCGTATTGTCAGGCACCCCGGGCAAGTAGAAGCAGCAAACTCCGAAGAGCGATAAGTTGTAATTAGTGGTCGAGGAGAGAAACTCTTGTGACGTCGAGCAATAGTATTGGGAGGAACAAAAATTGTGCCGAATTTTCTCGACTCTCCAACTCGAGTCCAATCAGTGATATATTGGCTTTTACTCCACGTTTTATTTACACGGGAAATCCGCGTTTTGCGTGCACGTTCGAAAAACCCAGCAACTAATTCATATTTAACTGTTTATTTTTCACGAAAATTGCAGCTGTTTGAAAAATGAAGGTTATTCCTGCTGAAAAAAAGGATCTTTTTTAATATCCATTTTGTGTACAAATAAGAATTTAAAGCTTTCATTATTAAATTATCATTCTTTTAATTTTTGTTGTATAATGAATAATAATAATTTGAATTATCATTATATAAAAAGCTGACAAGTTTTTCAGCGCAGACAGCAAATTCTCCGTGTAAATCAAACGGGGACAAACATTTATTGAGCCCCGCTATTCAAGACTCGAGTTGCACAGCTCAAATTTGGCATTTTTTTTCTCATCCCGAATTGTGAGACGTCGTACGAGCGGTATTTTTCTTCTCCGCACACTCTAATAAAGATATCAATATTCCAAGAGCAGTAGCGAAAGTCCTACCTTAATAGCAGGAATCACGATTCCGTCGACTCTTACTATCGTTGGGTTTCTTTTCTCTCGACTGTTTTTTTGCCTCACAAAACGAGTACGAAGTTTCACCAGAGAGACACTAAATATAGCACAAGAATTAAATAGTTCAGTGATTATTCGTCGTAAGTGAATTTCTAATCGGTAAGAAATGTAAACGTTACGAACGAGGATGCGAAAGAAGGAGAAAAGTCGGTCGGTAGAGTAAGAAAGAAAAGAAAAAGTGAAGCGAGAGTCGCTAGGACTCGGAGATCTATGCAGAAAAAAAACATAGAGATTCTATATACATACGAACACATATGTTATTATCGATTGATTGTTTTTTTATATTACCGATACTATTATTTTATCGATTGATCGTGCGAGAGTCGAAAAGAATGTTTTCCAAAAACTCGAGAACACAGATTCGAGTTAGCAACTTGCCGCACGCGAGTAAGGGAGAAACGTTCAGCACGAACATTTTCTTAGCCAGATCTCGTTTTTTTTATCGATTTTTTTCTCTACACGATGAGATCGAAACAAGCTAATCATGAGTAATAGAGATAGTCAAGCGTAACAAAAGTAAAGAGAGAGGCACAAATTTGTTTATCGCACTCACGGAATTATTTATTGGCCCAACAATTATGAATTTTTTGCCTTGAATATTCCTTTTAATTTTTTTACCAACGACATATATATATATATATATATATATATATATATATATATATATATATATATATATATATATATATATCGAGCCAATATTGCAATATTATACGATATTTCTTTCGCAGCTCGCACAAGACCCGATCTTTTTTTTAAAGACCGATCGAAAAAAGTGCATCGCGCACACGAATAAAAAATGGTGGAAAAAACGAGGCAAAAAGTACAGTGTTGTGAGGAAAAGTGTAGGTGGATGTCCGATGGCACGATCATTTTATTTTTAATCGAAGCCGATTAATACGTATGGAATCCGAGGGATATACGTAACGTTTTAGAGAGAGAGAGAGAGAGAGATGGCAGAAGTTTTGCTGCAGCTTTGTTTCTATACGTTTGAAAAACTGTTTTTCAAACCGTAGTGTCTGATTTTCAAAAAATCAATCATTTTTAATTCCCACAAGAATATTGAACTAGGCAAATTTTATTTTTTTAATTCCCAAGGTCACGTGAAAGTGAGGAAAAAGCGAGCGAGACGAAGAATGTTTCACGCCACCTTACCGTTCGCAAGTGAATGAAAATCGTGCGTACTTAGCTTGTAATCGGGACATCCACTTGCCGTGTATGAAAACGATCAATTCTTCCTCGTCGATCTTCCGAATGTAAGATGAAAAACCAACAAGAGCGAGAACGAGAGGAATTTAATTACAGAACAAATGGAGAGCGAATTTTCCGAACGAGCGTCTTTTTTTGTTGAATACGTTTCGTCGATGTGTATCTAAAAAAAAAGAATGGCTGATGGACCACGTTTAATAGTAACGAGGGAGGAAAAAACGATGAAAATCAAATAAAAAGCACGAAATACGATAAGTCCGGAACGAGCGATGGAGAGATTGTGGTTATGATAGTATGCAGTTGTTCAGCGATTAAGAGACGGCGGAAGTGTTTTGTTACAGTTTTATTCGTAAATAGTGTCACGATAATTGAGACGAGAAGATTTTAAAAAAACGGTACGAGAAAAAAAGAGAGAACAGTAAAGAAGAAGAAAAAAAAATCGTAGCGTATGAGAATTTTTTTCTCGCGACGAATCCCCCATCACCCACGGATCTTTTTTGTTTTATCATTGCAGGAAGCGTCGAGAGGAATTGTTTCGCGGGTCATGAAATTATTCGATTCTCCCGTTTTTGAGATGTATATTTACAAAGGAGATAAATAAATAATTACGCAATAAACAGATATACATATACGTATATGTGTATATATGTATATGTATAAAAGTAAATAGAGACGATGAAAATGCCTCTCGTATCAAAAGCGCTCCGTTAGACCAATCTTCCCTTCTCGTTGAATTTCGTCCCCCGACGACACAAATTAATACGCTGATCGGTACTCTCTTATCGAGAGAGAGAGTGAGAGAGAGAGAGACCATTTTGCACGCGGTAAATTGTTGTCGCGCGTTATATATCACTTCGCGGTCTCTACAAACTCTTTTCTACATTACTACTCGATCGCTACCGTGTGAAGGGAAAAAAAGCTGAAAAAGTTCGACACCATGAGGCCAGTGCTGTTAACGTGTATTTTGTACTATGCTTACCAAGTATGTTTCAACGATTGATCAATTAAAAATAAAGTAGCATGGAGATGTCATTTCAACAGAATATAATTAGAGCCAACGATAACGATAAATTCTGCATGAAGATAAATAGAATATGTATTATAGGGTAAGCCGGAAAAAATTAACTCTCACCTCCGAACGATATTAGGTATAGGTAAATGAACGCCGAATTTTATAAAGTCTCAATGGCAGCGCTCGTTTCCAAAAATCAATACTTTGCGAATCCAGCCGAAAATCTTGATCCTTGCAGCTTTGAGAAACTTTTTTTAATCTCGATATTTTTACACAAGTTACAGCTGTGTCGAATAATGAATTTATTCTTGTGGAAAATCGAAGTCTTTTTTCATTTAGCTGCGTGTGTAAAAATATCGAGGTTTAAAAAACTATTTTTATAACTGCAATGGTCGGATCAAGGCGTTACATCTGAGTGGAAAAAAAAGTTTACCTTTTTTATTGCCTTAAGGTAGTCCTAACGCCAGGCTTGAATCCATAGGATTTTCATAATTTTTTTTTTTGAGCTTCACTAAATATCCGTAATCGTCTCTGTAAAATTTCAGGGTCGTTTATCGACCTAATTACAGAGAAAAGATATATTGAAATTGCGTATTTTTGTTAAGGAATTCCGAGACGACGTACAAAAACCCAATTTCCGGTCGCTACAAAAGTGTATATAGTAGTGGGAATCCGTCAGATTCTTGAAAATAATCAGATTTACATACTTGACACTTGTAGTAATCCAGTGCTCTCGGAAAAAATTACGCTTATTGACCGAAATTTTATGCAATATCAAGTTTAATTTGAACTTCCGGTATTGGATTTATTGCCACTTGCTACGATAAAGAGACGTAACAGCAAGGCAACAGCTGACTGTACTCCTAACCTCATCTCACTCATTCGAATTTCCACACATATTTCATTTTCAACCGACATATTTCGCCGACACAAATTTTCCACGCTTTTTACCAGTCGTGGCCCGAATACGATGCTTTATATTTCCCGCACCATTGTTTCGATAGATGGACGTTGAAAAGCATGGAGGTTAAACTCGCCTGGTTGAGTAAAAAGGAGATAGAACCAATATTGCCAAATATCAAACCTAGAAATACTGCGCGAATCGTTGGAATAACTTTTTTTCATTTTTCTAATTAAATGTGAACATTCATTGAACAGTTTACACATGAAACATTTAGTTATTACAATTTTTTGCATATGTTAAAAATATTAACTGTACAAGTCTCAAGTATGATCAGTGGTATGACTAGTGTGAAGCGATAGGACTACCTTAAATGATGTATAAACAAGAATTATGCGCGAATTTTTTTATTTTTCGACCTCATTTTCTGAAGCGCTTCTGAGCGCTCCGAAATGCACGAAACAGTCTAGACGGTGAAAGTAACAATTTGGAGTCGTTTAGTCCAGTCGTACAAAAAACCGACAACGTCCTAACTGAAGAACTACTATCAAAATGCCTCCGTGTGTACACGCGAAATTCCAATGAGAACTTCAATTCCGCCAGTTCTAAATCAGTTTTGAAACTGTAACGCGTTTTTTTCTTCTCGAAACGACGTTTTTGACATTGGGAGGACGCATAATTCGGACCGTTTTCGTACGATTGACTTGAAACTTTAACAGTAGCTTCTTACGAGGAAAATCACTCAAGTGTCCGCCTTCGATTTTATTGAAACTCATATATGAGGGATTCTCCGTCAATTCAGCCACTTTTTTTCGACCATCTCAGATCTGCCCCATTATGGTTATATCAAAGTACTACTAAAAGGCATTCGATATGAATTTTTTCAGATTTTTTAATTCAACATTTTAGAAAATGCCGTTTTTTCTTCCAAATGAATATATCTCGGAAACTAGAAGTAACTGAAAAAAAATGTCTGTACATAAAAGTTGTACTTTTGTGTTAGCTTTCGAGCAGACAACTTGAAATAATTTTTACGTTCCGAAATGGCTGATTTTTTACCAAAAAAGGGGAAATTATTTTTTTAATCAAAAACGTCCATTTTTTTGGCTGAAAAAATTACAGAGTCTTTCAGTATGTCTGACGATATCGGAAAAAAAATCGCCAGTGCTGCTACTCAGGCCTGAGCTGACGTTCAAATTCGACGAGCGTTCTTTCATGCCAATATAAACTAAAAAGGGGTAAGAGGTGAGTGTTTTTTTTTCTCGACACAACCTATCAACAATAATACGGATAAAATCGAGTAAAAACTATTCACTCGACGTTATTTTAATGCTCTCTCGTCTATAGCGACTATTTACCAAAAAATCCTATAGGGACTTTTAACTTTATTTTCTCGTTTTTTTCGTCAGAGTTACTCGGGCTTCCGGCGTATCGGTCATTGCGAGCGCGTGTAATTTCATCGCTCGCCACGATTGCGAGGAAGAATACGGCAGCGCTCATTGCACGGAACAATTGAGCCCACGTGGCGCGTGGGACTTCCGGTGGTCGTTGGACACGTCGCCGTAACAGAGAAAGCGTAATTTTTCGCAATCCATGTAGGTGATGCCGACACGACCGAAGCTCGAGTAGCTCTGCAAACCCTATTCCTCCTTCTCAACGAAATACCTATTCTCGATCCTCTTGCAAAACTCGACGAGTTCCGGAAATTCGTTGACTATCTCGCCGAGCCTGTTGTCGGGCAGCGGTGTCGTGATGATCGTGAAGAGATGACCGAACACGAGAGCGTCCAGTTCCTTCGGGCCCCTGTGTTACAATGACCAAATCACAGTTTTACGAATATCGAAAAATCTCTGAGGTCACATCCGGTTAAAAACTAAGGTCACATCCGGTCCACGAACGAATCAAGATGGCGATTTCAATTGATATATTAGGTGGTTGCATATGAAAGCGTCCGCTGGCCATATATGGCGCAACATAGCCCTCGCATGCCTGATTCAGGCCTGATCAGTTTGTCTTTATTACACCCGTTCTCCGGATTCACTGATCCAGTGGATATCCGTCATTTCTACGGTATTCCGGAACGTATCTTGAAACCTCCCTGATCAGTGATCCGGCTGCCGGAACCCCATTTCTAGTCGGGGCCGCATCGGGTGGTTGTGAGAAACCGACTGCTGGCGATAGGTGGCGTCGGGTGGGCTATTTTCTCGAGATACAAGTAGGCAATCCACATGATAGGTCCATAGAATCCCGCTAAAACGCTATACGTGACATTTATGTGACGCGTTAACATCGTTCATTTTAATTGTCTTTACAATGGTAAGTTCCATTATTTCCTGGAAAAGAAGATACGCATAAACTTCCGAAAAGCCCACACCTCCGAATAATTTAGAACTTCGTGTACTTACTAGGTGCGCAACTAAGTTTCCGGGTTTTTTACCAATAAAAAATCGAAAATTTCAAGACAACTACGAAAAATGGTTCATTCGAAGTATTGTCCCTCGCTATTTTCCCATTTTTGCCATCTCTCTGGCAATATATAGATACCGCAACGATAAAAAGACACGTCTTTGGACTGAAACCATTCGTCCAACCAATTTTGTACTGCATCGTAATTGGCCAAGTGTAGCCCACCCAAGCCATGCGCCATCAACCGGAACAAGTGATAGTCTGAGGGGGCCAGGTCTGGCGAATACGGCGGGTCCGGTAGCAGATCCCATTTCAGTGTTTTTATGGTGTCCTGGACGATGGAACTGCGATGGCACGGAGCGTTGTCGTGCTGCAATATCACACGTTCGTGTCTCGTGTCCCATTCTGGCCGTTTTTCGAGCAATGCGTGGTTCAAATTGATTAGTTGTTGTCGGTAGCGATGCCCATTGACAGTTTCGCCCGGTTTCAGCAGCTCATAGTACACGATTCCTTTCTGGTCCCACCAAACGCAGAGCATTGTCTTTTTTCCGAAGCGATTTGGCCGTGTTGTCGATGTTGACGCTTCGCCAAGTGAAAGCCACGATTTTCTGCGTTTGGGATTCTCGAAATATATCCATTTTTCATCGCCAGTAACAATTCGATGCAGGAAACTCTTTCTGTTCTGCCGCGAAAGCAAAATTTCGGAAGTGGCTCTTCGATTTTCCATTTGTCTGTCAGTCAACTCATGCGGCACCCACTTTCCTTCCTTATGATTTTTTCCCATGGCGTGCAAACATTTCGAAATACATTGCCGAGTCACATTTAATGCCTCGGCAAGTTGATCTTCTGTTTGAGTGTCATCTTCATCCAATAACGCTTGCAGATCGGCGTCCGCAAATGTTTGCGGTCTTCCCTAGAGCTCCATGTCCCAGTCTCAAAATCGCCACTTCTGAACCGCTTGAACCAATCTTCACACGTTGTTTTTGATGGTATATGTTCGCCGTAGGCCTCCTCAAGTAACCGACGTGCTTCAGCTGCTGTTTTTTTTTAGGTTGAAGCAGAAAAGCAATGCTTCCCGCAAATGCTGTTTATTTGGCATAAACTTTGACATTTTCAAGGTTAGAAAAAAGGTCGTTGTGTTGCGATATTTGTTTATATTACGACTGGGTATTCTTAACAGATGTCCAAGCTATAAAGACACCCAAATTCAGACCTGTATGCCGACTACATGTGTCGCTAGCGCCATCCATGTGTGAAACCCGGGAGTTGCGCACCTAGTATGTATTTTGACTCGCTGATCAAGAATATGATAGTGAAAACACGCTCAAATTTGATTTTCCAGATCGACACTGACAAAAAATGTTTTTTTTTTGTAGTTTTTCTATTTTATTTTAACAAATTTTCCTCGTAGAGGAAAATGTCTTCTACGAGAGTTGTAGCCCATCAAAAGACTGATCATTTATGTTCTATACAAATTTGGTCTAAAACCATTATTTTCCAAGAAAAATGGGATAATACTCCAATAAGTATATTTCGCTAAACTGTGTTAGTTTCGACATTATCTACTTACGCACTTTAAGCCCGGTTCCACAACTCTCGGTTAACCGAGTTAACGGAAGTTCAAGGGCGACTGTACAAATCAGAACCACGCTGAGCTGGCTAAACTCCGGTTAACTCGGTTAACCGAGAGTTGTGGAGCCGGGCCTTACTGCATATGGACCCAAATAAAACCAAATTAAACCAATACAAACAGCAGTCAAAACAAACCCAAACAAACTCGGGTATGTTGAATCGTGGGGTGTATAGTTCACTGGGGTGGGCGGGGGGCACCTCAAAAAAGCGAAAAATAGAATAGAATACAAAAAAGCAAAGAAAAATACGCACTTTAAAGTCTAAACTGTAACCACCCCGTGGTAAAGTGCGTAAGTAGATAACATCGAAACTAATAGAGTTTAGCAAAATATACTTATTCGAGTATTATCCCATTTTTCTTGGAAAATAATTATTTTAGACGAAACCTGCATAGAACATAAAATATCAGTCTTTCAATAGGCTACAACTTTCGTAGAAGATATTTTTCTCTAAGATCAATATTTGTTAAAATAAAATAGAAAAACTACAAAAAAAAACCCTTTTTTTAGTTTGTACCTTGAAAATAAAATTTGCGGGTTTTTTCACTATCATATTCGTGATCAGTGAGTCAAAATACATAAGTCCACAAAGTTCTAAATTATTCGGAGGTGTGGGCTTTTCGGAAGTGCACCCGAAGATACTCCATCGAGTACAACGTGCAAAGAGTGCTTCCGCCGCTTGCAAAGTGGTGATTTCTCTATGGACAACAAGAACTGCGGAAAACCAGCCAAGAGAGAGCTGTCGTGTGTCACGAGCTGCTGGGAGGGTCGGAAAGCGTCACTGGGGATCGTTATCGACTGCAACTGACTCGTTTTAAGCGAGCTCTGCACGAGAAGAGGCCGGAATGAGAGAATCGCCATGAGAAGTTGATTGTGCAGCATGACAACACCAGACCGCATGTTTCCCAACCGGTTTACGGGCTACATCTACCTAGGTGGATCAAAAAATGGCATTTTCCCAAAATATTTTTTTTTCTATAACCTTCTAGCTATATTCCCTGAAAATTTCATTGAAAAAATCCTAAAATTCCTAAAATTCAATGAATTAGTTTCAAACTCAAAACGCGTTCTTTTTCGCAAGTTTTCAAACTCGGTGGACATGATATCTCGTGAACCACTCGATGGATTGTTGATGGAAAAACATTTGAAGGTCGTTGACGATCTCACTTTTTAAAAATCGATCTTCATTTTTTAATAGTTACGTAAAAATGACTTTTTTCATAGATTTTGTATGCTCGAGTTTCAAATCGTCGCCAGTATTAAAAAAAAATATATAAAAAAAATCGACGATCGTCAACGACTCGTGTGTATTGTTAACTTGAATAAACCGTTTGGTTTTTAGATTGCGGATCGATTGTTTAAGCTGGAGAGTGTCCACCGCCAAAAGTCGCGAAAAAAATGTAATCTGCGGGCGGCTATGTTTTTGTTGTTTTCCTGTATTTTTTGGTACTTTTTTTCAAATGCTCTCGATATATGTACCTTTGTATTAAAAGAGTGTTTTTTTTTCACCAACCGTTCCCCAGAAGAAAAAAATCGGAATTTAGCCATTTTACCTCTAAGGAAATTCTTTGTAAGTGAAATCCGATCGATGACCGAAAGATTGCCCAAAGTTGTCTGCTCCGACGAGCGATACTGTGAACAAACCAGTCGCTTCTTCCTCTCAAAAATTGCGGTTTCATATGCAACTGCCCAATGTATTTCAGCGAATAAACATTTTCCCGATGGATTTTACGGATACAGGTCAGCAAGGGTAATGGTTTTGCAGGAATACGAGGATATCGTCGGTATCTACGACCGATTCGTCCAAGGAGCACGCCGAGGACGAGGCGTCGTCCAAAAATTCGTAATCTTCGTCGAACGGAAAGTACTCGTCGAATGGTTCATTGAAGTAACGACTCGATATATTGATCGCGTGATTCACGAGCTCGGGAAAATTACGCAGGACGTTGGCCAGTCGACGAATGGAGGGTGTGGGGAATGGAAACTTGAGAATGGCTCTGACGTGACCGTAGATCAGGGCGTCTATCGCCGCAGGTCTGTTGGACAGAAGATCAAGAGGCATTTTACGATCCGCTCTAGTCTTCACCTGGACAATCTTCAAACGTTTACCGTCGAATATCAATACATCGTAATGAATTTCGATCTCGGCTCGTAGCGGCGAGTATCAAGCTCTTTCGAATACTCTATACTCACTTTTCGCCATAAAAGTAGAGCTTCCCGTCGAGTCTCTCGGTCAATGCGGTACAGCACATCTTCACCTGGTTGTAGACCTCTTCGAGGCTCTTGTTGGCCCAGCCGAGCACCTTCAGTCTCTTAGTGACCTGGCGCTCCCTCTCCCAATTGATAATGTGATTCAGCGGCCACGGATACACGCTGCCGTGTCGTTTTTTCGTCACCTCGTTCAATGTCAGCGGATCGATCCAGCAGATGTACTGTTCGGCGTTGGCCAGGCTGTTGTTTATCAGCGATATGTACGCCCTCATATCCGCTTTCTCCAGATCCGTCAGATCGTGCGACAAATTCGTCCCTTTGTTGCTCACGAACGTGACGATATTCTCGTAGTCGGAGAGAACGAAAACGCCGCACTTTATGAACGGCACACGACCGGACGGCGACATGTATTCGGCGTTCTTGCGCGGCTCTATTTGATAGTTGAGGCCGCAAATTCGCAGGAACGCCTGAACGGCGAGCGTGTTCGCGTTGTCCGGCAAGAGTATTTGCTCCACCTCGTGCGGCTGATAGACGTGTATCATCTGGGGCCACGGCTCCTGGGCTGGACGTTTCGACGAGCGCGATCGCCCCCGGAAAGAAGAAATATCACAGCGAAGCAAATTTTCAGATGCCGATCGAAAAATCGGATATAGACTAATCGATAACGAACAAAATTCGTGATAATTCACGATCAAGACGCTGGATATTCGACAAAAACGACATTTTTGAGGTTATGTTCTACGCGATTTACCGGGAAGCGTAAACAATAAAGGAAGAGAATGAAAAAATTCTCTGACATGTAGAAATGGTTGTTGAAGATAAAGATTTTACTTCATTGATCGAGCAAGTGCTTATGTTAGACGACTCAGCAGTGAATTTTGAGGTTATGCCGCCCTCGAAAGTTGCGAGTACCGTTTGTTAACTTAAAAACAAATTACCTCCGAGCTCCATTTCCATCGCGTCGGTTAACAAAACTTGCGGCATTTCGTGGCGCAAACTTTTCCTTTTTTTGTTGAAAAAACGCGATCTTTGGCAATTTTAAAACAGCGTTGTTTTTTTTTCATAGGACCAAATCCGATAGGAATGGAGCAATCATGTGTGTTGCGTGTGTATATTTGAGGAGCGGGCAGGGAACGAAGAAAATTCTGTTAACTATTTACCGTGATCATTTCGATTATTGCTGCCGCAAATTGCGACAGCGTCGTGCATGAATGCAAGGGGATCTTCATTCTAAATAAATAAACATTTCAACAATTTTTAAATAGTTTAAGTTGGTACAGTTGATAAAAATAAATATAGGTGACTAAACGTACATGTATACATATTTTATCATTATCGTCCAAGAAGTTTACAGGACAAGTATTTTACTTCCTTCACTAAAGTCAAATTGGCTGACATTGATAAACATATAATAATAGCAGAATAATAATTGCTTAATTTAAAAACTGATAACTGAATAATAAATTAACAGTTATTTGATAAACGAAATGAATTTTCCGGCATCTAACCTCGTGAAGTTTGATGGACGAAAAAACTGCGTCCTTGAGTTTAATCCTCAATGGAATTTCGTCGTCGGCTTTGGTCAAAGTTTCGTAAGCTTTTTTCAACATTTCACGATAATTGTAATGGACGCCTTTTCAAAAATGATGTTATACGTCTACGACGAAAGTTTTAATAATTGAACAAAGTTGAAGTCTCGACTTGTAACGCGTTGATTTGTCCTCGTTCAAATGAGCGGAAGTGCGCACGGGGAGACGACGATTAGGCCAGATAGTTCCGGAAGTTCGAGAGTGCGCGAATTTTGTTGCGCGACAGCCGCCTCGTTTCAGTCTCTTTCAAACACGCCAAGATGTCGAAGAGAGGTAGGTCGTTGAAAATTGTTCGTGTAATCGGTGATAATCCGTGAGAATAAAGAGCATCCACGTACGCGAGTGTTAAATACGTTTGTCGCACGTTACGACGTACAATTGTGGCGAAAGATTTTTTTCGTAAAACCGAGTTAACGAGATGATACGTGAAGGCAAAGTGACAAGGGCCACTCGGCTCACCCTGTGTCAATGTTGTTACGTGCTTAACCTAACTTTCGTACACGTATCGTCCATCCGTTCGTTACGAACTTGAGAGTTTTTCTTATTTTTTTTGTTCCCTTTCCAAGGACGTGGTGGTTCCGCGGGAGCGAAGTTCCGGATATCGTTGGGTCTTCCGGTCGGTGCGGTGATCAATTGTGCCGACAATACGGGTAAGTCGATCTTTGTCAATTTTACGATGAAACTCAACAAGCTCGTCACCGACATAACCTCTAAATGCACTCATATCAACCGCCATGTTTCTTTCGTATTTCTCTCTTTTTTTTTGGCCTTTTCATCGAGTTTTGCAAAACTTCGCGCTAATTCGCGTCTGTGCGCTTCCCGCGCGTTTCAGGAGCGAAGAACCTTTACGTCATCGCCGTCCAGGGCATCAAGGGACGCCTCAACCGTCTGCCCGCCGCCGGCTCCGGTGACATGATCGTCGCGACGGTCAAGAAGGGAAAGCCCGAACTCAGGAAAAAGGGTAAGGCGAAACGTGACAATGTTCAGAAAATGTCCGACTCGGTCGATCGTTTCTAAACGCATGATCGATCGAGTCGACTGCAGCTGGGTCGCTGTTCTTTCGTATCGATTTTTCCTCCTCAACGCGATATTTCGCGGGAAGAAACGGATACTCGACCTGATCCGTGAAACGGCGAAGGTCGAGGGAATTTTTCACCATCCTCGAGAAAAATTGATAATGGATTCTTATCTTCCGCTTGTATGGCGGCGGGCCTTAATGTCACGAGGTTTTTTTTTTATCTTACCCGAGGGAACCCTCGAATGTTGCCATTTTGGAGTAGAGAAGAAAAAACTTGGAAAGTTACTCCGATTTGCGAGAAGCCAGGAATGTTCACTATTTTTCAATCCGTCGCTCGCTTGGCGAATATGGAACAAACCCAAATGATAATTCTGAAGTACAGACAAACAAATCGAAATGACAATTTTCAAGTACAAGACAGAGCCAAACAGTATTCGTTGAGTACCGAACAAACTCAAACAATGATTTTCTGGTACAAGACAAACTCAAACAATAATGAATGAGATCCAAATGAACCCAGAGAATAATTTTCAAGCGCAAGACAAATCCAAACTATAATTGTTGAGTATCAAACAAAGCCGAACAATGATTGTCAAATGCAGGATAAATCCGTACAATGATAATTGAGTACCATAAAACCTAAAGAATAATTTCAAAGTGCAATACAAACCCAAACAATAATTTTCGAGTACAATACAAACCCAAACAATCATTTTCGAATACAATACAAACCCAAACAATAATAGTTGAGCTCCGAACAAACTCAAACAATAATAGTTGAGCCCTAAAAAATAATTTTCAAATACAAAACAAGCCCTAACAATTGTTGAGCTCCAAAAGAAACCCAAACAATAATATTGAAGTACAAGACAAATCGAACCACCAGTGGTTGAGTCCCGAACAAACTTAACAATGATTTTCAAATATAGGGCAAACACACATCCTCAGTTATTTTTTAGTACAAGATTAACCTAAACCATGCTTTTCAAGAAACCCAAACGATAATTTTCAAGTACAAGATAAACCCATAGAAAGTTTTCGAATACAAGGCAAACCCAAGCAATAATTTTCAAGTACAAAATACACCTCAACAACAATTTTCAAGTGCAAAATACACCCCAACGACAATTTTCAAGTACAAGACAAACCCAAACAATAATTGTTTAGTACAAGGCGAAGCCGAACAATAATTTTCTACTACAAGACGAACCCGAACAATAATTGTCTAGTACAAGCAAACCCAACCAATGATTTTCAAGTATAAGACAAACTCAAACAATAATTTTCTTGTACAAGACGAACCCGAACAATAATTTTCTAGTACAAGATCAAACAATATTTTTCAAGCACCAAGAAGCAGCTCCGAAAAATGTACCATTTTCACTTACCCTCCGTTGGTAAATAATATTTTTCCAATCCCTCGACTGTACTCCCGCGACGGTTCAACCGACAACTCCGTTCGTCAAAAGACCAAAATCTGCCTGAATTTATTTCTCTCTCGGCGTCACTCCAACTCGAATAATTTCGCCATTCACTTTTAATCGTAAAATCGTCATACAAGAAATGCCAACTCCGATAATCGGCTTCAATTTCGAGGCGCAATATTTCCCCGTGACCAGTAAAAATCCGATTGAGCCTCGCTGAACGAAAATACAAAGATCGTCGACAACTCCGTAAACTCAGCTGTGTGTTTTTTTTCATTGCAGTGATGCCCGCGGTGGTGATCCGCCAGCGGAAGCCGTTTCGCAGGAAGGACGGTGTGTTCATATACTTCGAGGACAATGCGGGCGTTATTGTCAACAACAAAGGCGAGATGAAGGGTTCGGCGATAACGGGGCCAGTCGCCAAGGAATGCGCGGACTTGTGGCCAAGAATCGCATCTAACGCGAGTAGTATCGCGTAATTTTACAAATACTAAAGTGAAATATCACACCCACAATCTCTTGTTACGAAAGCAGACCACTCTTCGCCCTTGTGAATAAAAAAAAAAAAAAAAAACAAAAAAACAAAAAAACGTAACACCTTTGTACACCGATGTCTTCGCATGAGAATTCCCGACGGCGTTTAGCAAAATGTTTCGTTTTGGAAGCATCCGGGGGGGGGTTCGAAGACCAAAAAATGGCCGATCCACTAATCGACAGTCGAGGAATCGCGATAAACAAAAAAACGACCATATCCGTTTTTTTTTTCTCTTTATTTTACAGACTCCCGCTCGCTTCTCTCTCTCTCTCTCTCTCTCTCTCTCTCTCTCTCTCTCTCTCTCTCTCTCTCTCCGGCGATAACAATGTGTTTTTTTTCTTTTACATCTATAAGTCTTTATTTTATTTATTCTCGTCAGGTGCGTACCTCAAAAAAAAATTTTCGTTTCACTCGTTCTCTTCGCGTATTTTTCGGCTTTTTTTTAAATCATTGTAATTTCTTTTACTCCCGCTCTCTCTCTCTCTTCCCCTTTTAAATCTAACTAAAAGCTTAACGCAGAAGCGAATTAGGCCTCGCCACAGAATTTCTCACGATATGCAGTGTCCTTAAATTTGTTTATCATTAGTTCTTCTTTTTTTGTCGTTTTCATTTTCCTCTTAAATCTACGAGCTCGATTAATTAAATCGATCGATTACAGGACAAACGACGAAGATCTCCGAGCTGCCACAAAAAATTTATTTTTAGCAATTTTTTTCTGCCTTTTCCATTGTTTTTTTATCGTTTTTTTTCTCTTTCGTATCACTTTTTTTTTCTCTCGTTACTTCGTATAACCAATTGCACCAATGTTAAATCGTGTTTCGAAATTGTCCACGCACACGAGCCACCGGCATATCCGTATGCAACGTTGAAATTGAACGCCTCGGGCTGTGCGCGTGCACTCTTTCCTGCTACATCGGAATTTTTCAAAGTTCCTATCTCATTGCCTCTCCCTTCGGTCGCAGAGTCTCATCCATTTGGTTTATTTTGGCATACAAAATAATTTTATTTACAGTGTGATGATAATATAATAATAATAATAATAATAGTTCAATAATCAATAATGATGGTTTATCGATAGTTTGAATTATACTAAGTGGCATATAGTATAATTGGATTAATCGCTACATTATAATGTAACTATCGTGTATGAAGGGGACCGGGGGGGGGGGGGGGCTAATAACGTTAAATATCGATTCTTCGAGGAATGAAGCTGAATATGAATGACTATGTACAAAACTGAAAAAAGGCATATATACGGATGAATAAATATTTTTCTCGAACCGACAAGAAAATCGAGAGAAAATGAAAATCTATTGACGGGGCGGTTTTTATTTTTTCGTTTTCGGGACTTCAAGGATGATTACGGATAATTCGAGTCCGCGCTTATTCGTTATTAGCGCAAAAAAAAACTATTTTCACCTGAGTAAGAGTATTCTCATTATTATAATTATTTATCCTCTCTTCGAATTTCGCCTCGAACGCGCGCGTTTGCTTCGTGTAATTGAGTTTTTTTTCTCCCCTTTCTCTCGCAATATATACCTATATATATTTATATAGTTTTTTTTTGTTCAAAATTTTTCATTTATTTATTCACGAGTTAATAATCATTTCGTTTATCTAATCGGAGACGTGTGGTTTCGTGCTTTTCTTCCAACTCTTATATAATTCCGATTACGTTGAACTTTGGCTAACGTAAGGCGCCAGCTTGCGTCTCTATACAATCTTACACGTGGTACGTTTTTTTGTCTTTTCTTTTTTCGTTTTTTTCGCGGCGCAAATTTTTTCACGGAAACATGTGTTTCGGGGCGGGGAGGGGGCGTTATGAATAATGCGAGCGTTTTAATTCGATTTCTATAATTTTTTTTCATTTCTCGCCCTCGTGTGTTTTCACTACCGGAAGTGTGTGTGTACGAGCCTGCGTTCCAGGGCCGGGAGATCTCGTTTCTCTCTCTCTCGCTTTAAAATTAAACTAATACAATAGTGTTGATTGATAACGAAGAAAAAGGAAAAAAAAGGAAACCTAAAGACGATCGTGGTTAAACCGGCACAGACGTTTGCACTCGGACAAGTGTGGCGTCTCATCGCGAAACGAGATTTGTTTCATTTTACTACTTCAATGAGGCGCGCGGGCCCGTGGACAAAATGGCGGACCGAAGCAAAATGGCGGTGCGCCTGTAGGCATAACCTCAAAGTTCTTCGTTACGTCCTTCTCCGCCGGATTCGTTTTCCGCAATAAATGCACGATTATCATAGTTTTTCGTCGTCGTAAATCTCTCTCCCTCCCAGTTTGGACGATTCGTTTATAATTTTTTTTCCTTCCCTTTCTTCTCTTGCTTTAGTTTTTTTGTGTGGTTTTTGTTTTCTTTCCTAAGCATCTTTACAGCGCGGCATATAGCGTCGTTATTACTTTGCGTACTACTACGTCGGATGCGAGTGTTGGTGGTGCTGCTGTTGCAGTTGCATTTGCAGTTGTTGCAGCTGCAGCTGCTGCTGTTGATGCTGCAACAAGAGCTGTTGTTGCTGCTGCTGCGTCAACTTGTTCGTACTCTTGTGATGACTCGACGACGACGACGACGTGTGCTTGTCCTGAAACATTGAGAGAAAAAAATTCTATGCTGGATTCGAGAGTTCAGGTGGCGTCGTCATCTCCGAGTGAAACTCTCTCTCTCTCCCTCTCTATTTTTGTTGCTCTTTACGCATACACACACAGGTACAAGTTTTCGATTGCACGATTTGCGAGAAAAAAAAAGTTATAGTGCGGCGCTTATTATAAACGATTAGAACAAAAATAAGCCGTCGCAATTCAACAAAAAACGTCCTTGGCACTTGACAATAAAAACTCGTATGAACTTATGTACCTATCTATAAATGTATATATACAAATTTGCCCATTTGAAGTGTTGCAAGCTAATATTTCAAAACGTACGCATTGCATCGAACGAATAATTTCAATAAAATGTTGGTTTTGAGGGGAAGAAAGATCGGACTCTGAATTATATATATATATATACTACGATTAGCACCCGTTTTCCCTAGTGAAAACTAGTTTTGACTGAACGCCTTCCTTACAACTACTTTCTCCTCGTGGAAACTAGAATTTACCGATAAGTGAATTTGACTATAAATAGTATTTTTTTATAGTAGTTGTAACTCACTTCTAAGGTAACTAACTTTAAGTAACAAACCCAAGCAAACTAGTTCTAATGAAATGAATCAGTTGAAAATGTTTGGGTTCGTTGAGTTTTTAGTTTAACGAACTGGTGGTCAGTTAAAATAAGTTTTAACAAGTTTGAACTACTTTTTAACTAGGGTTTTGGAGTGAAAGAAACCTTTAACCATGGTTTCGTAGTTGAAGTTGGTTAAAAATAGTCTTAACTAAGTTAAAATTAGTTTTAACTAAGTTTTAACCCTTAGTTAAAACTCGTTTTAACTAGTTAGAGTTTCAACCCTTAGTTAAAACTCATTTCAACTAGTTAGTTAACTAACTAGTTGAAATGAGTTTTAACTAAGGGTTAACTAACTAGTTAAAAAAAGTAGTAAAAAGTTTAAACTACTTTTTAACTAGCGCTCTTTTAGTGAATGAAACCTTTTGCTATGGTTTCTCAGTTGAAGTTAGTTAAAACTAGTTTTAACCTAGGGTTTAACTAACTAGTAAAAATGAGTTTTAATTCGGGTTAACTAACGAGTTGAAATTCGTTTTAACGAACTAATAAACTGACTAACTTTAACTTAAAAACTCCAAATAAACCCAAACTAGTTATAACGAAATAAATTAGTTGAAAATGTTTGGGTTTGCTGAGATTTCGGTTCGGTTTGTTCAGCTTTTGGTTTAACGCACTAATAAACACAAAGTAGTTCTAACGAAATGAGTCAGTTAAAAATGTTTGGCTTCGACACGAGTTTTAACTAACATTCAAATTTATTTATCAGCAAGTTTTTACTTGAAAAAAAAACTAGTTGTCATGAAGGCCTTTTTGTGGGAACTAGTTTTTACTAGGAAAAACGCGTTTTTCCCCTAGTAAAAACACACACACATATATATATGGGGAAAGAATATTTCGAACTCGTTACATCTATGCAATATTAGCCACCATCATGCCCGGTTGTTTTGCCGACAGCTCTTAAAGTGACCTTCATATAAAAATGTTCATATTTATCGAAATGTGATTTTTGAGACACAAGGGCTTATAGATTATTTAGTAGCTGGTCTTCTGAGCCACCCTTCATCGAGAACGAATGTCTTCAAAATCACATTTCCCCCATATATATATATATATATATATATATATATATATATAAACACTCACACACACATATATAGCTACACATGTTCCCTACACAACACAATCCCTTTTTAATCCCACTTGCCTCACAGCAACATTGCACAACGACTCACACTTCAAACAATACAAAAAAAAACCTACAAAATCACCGTTCCACCACTCCCACACTCACTTTCCGCTCTCTGGCGTACAAAAAAAGCCACCTCTACCGCACTTTCACTTCGAATAGCGCGCCAATACCTAAGAAAAAAAAAACGAATAAACAAAAAAGCAAGTACAAAAGCGGCAAGAGTGATCGAGTGAAAACATCCCACCAATATTTTCAAAGCGCTGATAAAACCAAAGCTCCATCGGCCATGCGTAATCAAGCAACACGTGCAAAAATTCATACCAGCCGTACAAAACGAAAAAAAAGCATTCCGCATTCTATTCGATCCGTAACTGCTAGGCAAAGAAAATATCCGATAAGCAAATACCAAGTGTCAACAATGTCAAGCTTTCACACCAAGCGAGCAAATGAAACGGCGCGTATTTTCGTAAATTATTGGGGGGGGCGCGATGGATGCGATTTTTCTTCCATGATCGGTGAATAGCGTGTTAGTTGAAATCATTTTCATAATAATAACAATAATAGTAATGATAATGTCACAATGCATCAGCGGTGCTACAAATCTACACATACATACGTACATATATATATATATATATATGCACATAATTGTATTATAGTATCCTTAAGATTTAAATGGATGAGTTAAAGAGACAAAATAATTACTAAGGCTTTTTTTATTTCGTTTCCACAGAAGGTTTATTTTCGTCTTTTGTTGTTACTGTTGTTTCTTATTAATTGTCGTTGTCACAGATCCTCGTCTGCTCCTCGTAGTTTGATATAACTATGTACGTCTACTATCTCACGTAAATTATAATTTGTTTTTCGACTCGCAAAATCTCTCACCTACATTCGTTTGAACATTACAACGAAGGTAGTTTTTTCGTCTCGTTAAATCCTCTTGCCTAGCTCGCGTTACATTTTTCTTCGTTTTTTTTTTAAAGCGAAAGAGTGAATTTTTCACGTTTTTCCTCGCTCTCATTGTTTTCGTCGAAATTTGCATGTCCACAAGTTTCTTTCACAGCTATCGCTGGTACTGTCTTCTACACAACAATTTTTGCTAATTTTATTTGCCGTACAAAAGCTAATATACATATATGTTTTTATGTTTATATATATATTTATTTATTTATTTATTTATGCATCTGTCTATTTTTTGTATTATGTATATATAAATCTCTTGCGCCCAACTCAGTTCGAAACACCTTAGCAATTATTTTGTCTTCCTAACACACTGTCGCCCGTGTGTATGTATATAGTCATACAGATTTTTTAAAATTACTTCGTCGCACTGGTCGTCGATTCCTCGACTATTATTTTTACCTAGCTATTCCCTCGAGAAATGAAAAAAAGAAAAAACAAAGAAAATTCGCCTTTTTTTTCTTCTTCGATCGCGATTTTTCGTTCTCTTGTTTATCGCACGTAAACGCAGTCGCACACACGCACACGAAGAATCGAACTTCATCGGAATATCTGACACTTAACACGATACCAAATAACGCTACAATCTTCGATTGCGTATGATTATTGATCAATGTCACGGTTGACTTTAGATGTATACTTTCTTCGTCTTTGCTGCTCCAATGGACGAACATTGGGGAAAAAAACAAGAAAAATAAAACTTTTATTGAGCAAATAATCTCTCCAACATTCGCATCTTAATATATTTTTTTTGTCGACCACTCGCACTTTTCATCAATATTATCTACGGTTTTGCCGCTCGTCTCTCTTCCTTCTCCAGCGAATTCAATTTTTTTCCTTTCAAGTACTTTCGCCCTCACAATTCGCCTAGAACTTGGCATGAAAACGACAAAGAAAAAAAAAACTAACGTGTAAACGTTCGAATTAGGCCGTGATAAAATTGTCCATCGCTGCAATAGCGAAATCGTTGGATGATCGAGTGAAAAAAAACAACAAATTCTTTCTCCAAGCGCAAAAAAATCGACGCATATCGTGAGGATAATTGCCGGACTGAGGTTTCTTTCATTTTTTTTTGCCTTTTTTCTTCCTTTCTCGAAATGGGCCTCGATTACTCCCGCGTCACGATAATATGAAAAATAAAAATAATGCCATTTGCGTCATGTATATATAGTCACAACATATACGACGATTATTACGAATGTAACAAATTGTTAGTTACGGTTACAAAATATCACTGATATTCAACGGACACACTCACGCCCACGCACGCACATACATACACGTATGTATAGAATATTCCGATCGAAGCGAAAACATCGACAATTTCGGCTCGTTGTATAATTGTATAAAAAAGAAAATCCATTGATTGGTCAATTAAGGGGTTGCGCTTAGTTGTAAAAATTGAAAAAAATCACCTTTTGGCAAAACCAATGTATTTTTACGGTATGTCTTATAAATGTTCCCTGAAAATGTCGAGGTCATCGGATCACAATTTAGGAGCATCGATCGAAACTTTATACCCTTTTTTTCTCGAAAGTACGTTTTCAAAGTCGGCGAGCAAAATATCTGAAAAAATCGCGTCGATCTTTCTGAAATTTTTAGAACTTTTTCCAGATGTGACAATATATTATTCGGGCGAAGGATTTTTTTTTCCGATGTACACTTTTGATTTGATGAACGAAATATCAAGACTCTGAACACACGCCATTTTTTTAAATTTGATATTTCGGAAATTCCCTCGATTAATCGTAGGATAAGCTAATATACTAACGAAATCTGTTTGATTTTTTGACGTTAGATAAGCTGCTTCAGAAGGGCATTGCTCACTGCGAAAGTCGTTTTCGAGAGGTGCTTCCCGGACATCGGCTGTAAATCGATTACAATTAAATATTTTTACACAAAAAAAATGACGGAGTGTTCTTGAGATGATATTTTTTCAAATACCTCATTTTTGTAGAAATTTATCACGATTTTCTAAAAAAAAAATTCCCAGAAATGAGGGAATCATTTTTGGGAAAAATGAGTGTTCTTCAGATATTTTTTTTCAAATACCTCATTTTTGTAGAAATTTATCACGATTAAAAAAAATCCGAAGAATGAGCTGCTTTCGACTTTTACAAAAGGCATAACCCGTTAAGACGCGATGAATTTTCTCCCACGACTTCTCCAGCTCTACAATAATATTCAATCGTTACAATGGCAATCGCAATAACAATATGCAACATACAGTGTCCTCAACACCATACACGTATTCATTTATATTTATATATTTATGTATGATATATACATATGTGTATGCATGTATACGACTCTTCTGTATACTTGTATAGTCTTTTTTTTTCAACAAAATTACTCACATGATTTTTGTCTTCAATCGTAAATCGCGAATTCTTTAATTCTCTGCTTTTGCGATCGTGGTTTTTGTAGTCTTTTTCTTTTTTTTTTAATCGTTTCAATTTTTCGTTCGTATACTCGTGTTAAGTCACGTTTCGGCGCGATTTGTCCCGCCTTTGATAAGTTTCAGTACTTTGTGTGCCACGAAGAAATTTCATATGTATTGTATATGCATACACATGTATGCAGGTAAAAAAAAAAACTTACCGAGTAAAGTGTTCACCCCTTAGCCGTTCCCTCGAGTCTGTTTCTTTTTTTTTCTCGCAAAAAAAATCTAATCACGCACCTGCTCGGTAGAACGACGCGCAATCTTGGCCTCTTTCAATTGTTCCCACAACTAATTCAATCGCCTCATTGAATATTCATTTAATTGAAATTTATAAAAACACGATGGTCTCGGTATGCTCGTTGGAGTTTTTCTCTCTTTTTTTCGAAGAGAATATAAATTGGCTTTTCGGACGAACAAAAATTCTCAGGTGACAGTCGAGTAATTTATGGACTCTTTGAGCTTTTTCGTATAAATTCGAAGTTACTTTTTTTTCTCTGTAATGTCGGGACCTACGTGTGTATGCATGTACGTATGTATATGTGTATGTGGGTGTTTGCGTATATATATGCGCACACATGAGCGAAACCTTCGCCAGCAAAGGCGTTTCTCACGTAATTGTAGTTTCGATTGTAAAGAAAAAATGCTCTCTAAGATTCTCGTCGTATTTTCAAATCGACGAAATCCCGCGACCTCGTTTCATTTGTTCGTTCGGCCCGCTCGGCATTTTTTTCCAATATGATTTGTAAAAAAAAAAAGTAGAAATAAAAACGAGAAAAAAAAATAAGACATGCTGCCCGAGAGTCGAACGAGAAAGAATAAAAAGTGTTTGGGGTTTTTTTTCTCTCTTTAAATTCTTCGCTCCTTCGACCTCGTAATACCCAACGCTATGTAGGTACAATAACAAACGGGGTAAATTAAGAAATACGGTTGCGTAACAGTGCCCATGCTTCATCTACACGTTCCGGCATGTCATTTTCTCTTTCTCCGCTACGCATTCAAGAAAAAGGAAAAAAAAAAAACGAATGAATAAATTTGTGGGAAAACCGAACAATTTTCTTTCGGTGGGAAAGGAATGATCTACGGAGCAAGAAGCGGAAATGCTCGCTGCATCGTTCGTTCCAAATGACAATAGCGAGGGTTCTCTTCTTTCCGCGTTCTTTTCTCTCCTTTGTAATTAATTACTTTGTTCGTCAATTCTTCTATTTTTATTTAATTCGATGCAGCTGCATTCCCGTTAAAATTCGTCAAGTGCAATAATTTTCGAATTATTGCCAACAAACCCAAACAAAATGTTCGTCTTTGAGGTCGCGACTGGAGGCCGCCTTGTTCCGCAAAAAAATTTCACCACGCGCGCGAGAAACGGGTAACGGAAACTTCCCGCGAACTCGAACATGTTTGAATTTCGCGCGGGAACGGGCGGGTGGCGCCGCGAGTTTCGTAGTGTCGCGCAATTGTACGAAGCGGCGCGCGCACGAAGGCGCGAAGTTTGAATTTTTTACTCGTACAGACTCGATGGAGCGCGATGTATGGGGCTCGAAGGGGCTTTGCGTTCTCCCTTCACTGGGGGTATTTGTACAGACGCGTCTGGCTACTGGGCAGTCAGATGGAAATATACTAAATTAAGGAGCTCCAAGAAAAAAATTAACGATATCAGAGCTGCCGATGGCGTGTTGAGCGTATGCAGGGACAAAGTTCAAAAAGAAAAGAGCTCACTCGGACAATGATTTCGACTTGAGCTTTGATCGATGAATCACTGGGAAAAGGGCAAGCTTTCCCATGTTTCTTTGCATTGATAAAACGGATAAAAAACACGGGACCATCGCACCGGTTTTTGACGAACTGACTCGGTCGTCACTCTCTGCAATCCTAGATGGGGGGAGTTCCCACGAGGAGTTTAAAATCGTAGGCTTCGCAATTAGGGTCTGAAAATATGTGCGCAGCCTTTCGGCGGATCGCCGAGGTCTTGGGCCGCGAATCAAGGTCGCTTCCCTTTGAAGGAAGACGCCCTCGAGCACCACGCCGCATCCAATTTATCTGGAAGCGAGATGCACTTCAAAGAAGAAAGAAGAAAAGTTGTATCGTCTAATTCAGCGATCGCATAGCAATGTTCTTATGAAAGCAACGAGTCAGGAGTTGTTCGTGTGCAGGGGCAAAAGAGCGGTAGGCCGTTCCGACGAAAACTGTCATCGGGCATTAAAAGCTTGCTATACGAAATCGTACGTCTGGTGGACAAGCTGGATTGCAAGTGACCAAAGAGACATCACCGATCCAGCCGTTCTCGTCAGAAGCGAAACGAACAAGATTATTCGGGTGGCGGTGGTGGCGGTGGTGGTGACGAGTTGGGTGGTGGTCCGCTGGGCAGGGGTGGTGGATTCTCAACGGTTTTGTTGGAATCGTGTCTAGGGTGATTGAACTGTCCCATGGAAAAAGCGGGTGGCGGGACGGAAGTGTCGATCGCGCCGTCTGGCGTCATGATGACGTTGCCGGTGGGATAAATGGGGATGCCAGCTGCGGCAGCTGCGGCCATTGCGTACTGCTGTTGTTGAAACTGCTGATAGTACATGGCGTGATCGTAAACGGTAAAGGGTGGCCCGCCCGGATGATTGTACACGCTCGGCGGTGGATAATTGGCAAAGTAATACGAGGAGGGATCCTGGCTGATATTTCCCGGGTGTCGTCCACCGGGGACCCTCGAATATGCGCTTTTATCAGCGTTCGAGCGTCCGGGTGGTCCCCGATTCCCGTTGGCCTGCCGATTGGCCGACTTACGCGCTTGATTGGGCATTTTGTGTGGCTCGTTTTGGGCGCGCGCCAGCGGATAAAGGGACTGGGCAGTGTCGGCCGGGTAATCGGCGAAGTTGCTTCGGGCTCCTGGGGTTTGTCGTGAGGGGGGTTCCGTGTCGCGGCGGGGCGCAGCTTGACGCAGGCTGGTTGCTCGTTGTCGGGGCTCCGGTTGCTGGTACTGTATCACGGATTGGGCATCGACACCGCCGACGGACGGAGAGGACTCGGTGGTAGTGATATTGGTATTGGTGGTAGCAGTAGTAGTAGTAGAAGTAGTAGTAGTAGTAGAAGTAGTAGAAGTAGTAGAGGCAAACGAGGACGAGCGTGACGGGGCTCTGAGTGACGTTAAATCGTTGAATTGCCGAGCCCCGGCTCCACCACGTACCTTGTTATTGCTGGTGTAATGTCGTCCGTTTGGTCTCTGTCCCGGTTGTTGAGCGAGGCTCGTTAATCCCTGCTGGGACGCCTGATGATGATGATGTGGTTGTTGCTGTTGATTGGCCGTCCCGCTGGTGGTCGTCGTTGTCGTCGTCGTCGGTTGGCCGCTCGTCGTGCTCGTACCCTGAGAATGATGATGGAGATGTTTCTTGGTGGGTGGTGCCGGCTCGTTGGGCGCCTCCATGTTGGATCTGTCTCTCTTGCGGCTCGAGGTGCTCATGCTGACGGTGCTTTCGGAATTCTCGTTGAGCGACGTGCGTATCGTTATTTTGAGTGGTGCCTGTACGAGGCTCTGCGAGATTGCCTCGTTGGTGGCTTTCAGTCGCTCTTTGGGTATCTTTATCTTGAGACCGGTAGCGGCAGTCTGTGGAGATTTCTTCTCTTCGGACGGGTTTGGATTGACGGAGGGCTGCGGCTGGGTAGCTACCGTTTCGCCGGACAGATTCAATTTGTCCTTGGGTATCGTGATCTTTATGTGTTTCTCCTTCTCCTTGTCCTTGTGTTTGGGCTTCTTTTTGTCCCGGCTTTTTTCCTTGTCCTTCTCTTTGTGCTTGTGCTTGTCCTTCTTCTTCTTCTTGTCGCTCTTGTGGTGACCGGATTTTCGTGCGGTCGCGCTCGTCGGCGGGGCTGTGGTAGCGCTCGCCGTCGAGGTCGCGGTGCCCGTTATCGTCGCGGTCGCCGTAGTCGTGCTCGTCGTCGAGCAAGAATCCTCGACGGTGACAGCTTGAGGATTGCTGCTGGGCGCCAGAGCGGGATTGAGGACGCGACTGTTGATGGCCTCGGGTATCGTCTGGGGAGGTGCCGCGAGCGCCGATATATCCACAGTCGAGAGTACGTCTTTCTCGAGGCCGGCGGCACTCGCCGACACGTCCGTCAGTTGATGGCTCGCGTTAACGGCTTCCCGTTTCGTCTCGCGAACGGGGGTTTCCCGGGGCTCGTTGTACTGATGCGAGGACGACAAGCGCTGGGTGGAGCTTTGGCCCTCCTGGTTGGGTTGGCTCGGCTGCGGCGCGGCCGTCCGTTGGGCGTCGTACTCGTCGATGGACTGAAGCAACGAGGGCATCGGGGCAAGCGGCTCTTGGAGCAGAGCGCTTATGCTCTGTGCCGATTTTCTCGGTGACAAATAGTCCTGCGAGCTTCTCGAGAAGAAACCCGAGTCCTGTGAGTCGCGCAACGCGTCTTCGTGCTTAACGAGTAGAAGGGCATTGGACTCGAGGCCGTTCGTGAGACTTGTCTGTCGCGGGGCTGGCTCCGGCTCGAACGGTTTTATCAATTCGGGCAATTTGAGATCGTTGACGAGTGAACTTGGCGCTACGATCGTATGAGCATTGGCGCCACGTCCGTTGCTCGAGGTAGGATTCTCGCGTATCGGTTGCAAAAGTTCCGGCACGCGTCCGAGCATCTTCATGCTCTCGTAAGTCTCGCGATTCTCGTCCGTCTCGAGCTTGGTTGGCTCGTTCTTGATCGGCTGTTCGGACGTTCTCGTCGACGGGTCGAGTTTCTCGATCTTCAGCTGGCTCTCAATCTTGATCTGTTGCTCGGCCTTGATAGACTGCTGTTTCGGGGTCTCGCCGAGGCTGGAAGTTCTATGTCGCTTCGTGTGCGAGGTGGTTGTTTTTATGGATGACGATTCCTGGGGATTTTGCGTTTGCGAGTGGTGTTGCTGCTGATGATGATGATGGTGATGATTGTGATGATGCTGTTGCTGATGTTGGCCGACGTTCTGATTGTTGGATTGATGAGGCTGCGAGCTCTCGAGGCTGGAGAAATTATCGAGATTGCCCGATTGATCGGGCACTCGGTCGTGGGCTTTGGAGCTTTTGGCGCTGGCGGAGGTGGTGGTAGTGCCGGAGATGGTTGTAGTGCCGGTGCTTGGTGGTGTCTTCTGTCGGGACGATCGCGACGAGATGCGCGCGTGTGACTCGCGCGGATTCGTCGTTTTTTCCGGGCTGAAAAGTGACTTGTGTTGTTTGACGGGTTGGCCGGTATGTTGAACGTTGGCTTGGCCGATCGCGTTGCCCTGTAGTCTCTCCTCGTCGGGCTGATGACGCGAGCGTTTCTCGTGCTTGTTAGCCTCCTGTTGATCGGCCACGATCGGCTGCGAATTTCCGTTTTTAACGTTGCTCTTGTTGTCGAATTTCTTGACCGTCGGAGGGTTCGCCGGGGCGTGAGTCTGCTGGGCTTGCGACGAGTTTTTCGCCATTCCGGGCTTGTGGCTAGTCGAACCAGCGACGTAATCGGGGGGATTGCGCGAGCCAAGGCTCGGCGTTGCTAGCAACGGGCCTGGTTTTTCGCTGCTGGTCTGCTGCTGGCCGTACTTGGCGTTGTGCGCCTGCTGCTTCATCATGTAAGCGACGTAATCGTCCTTTTGCGAGGGAGCCTCGGGCCTCGTAGCCTTCGGCAGGGGCAGAGGTTTCTCGATGAGCTTGCGCACCTCCTCGCTCCTCTGCTCGACGCTGTCGATTGTCTTTCGTCCCCGTTGCTCCTGCTGGTACTTCGCGTAGCCGCCTTTCTGCTCCGTCTCCTTGGCCTCGAGAGCCTTGTGACGGGGATCGTAGCCGCTGCCGCGCTGCGACTTCTCGTGCTTCGGGGGCTCGACCGTGCGATTGTTGCTGGACTTTTCGCCTACGTGAAGAGGAGGCTCCTCGTAGCCGGCGGGATTATCCGTGCCGATCGTAGGGTCGGGGATGCTCGTTGGCTCCTTCGCCTGATGAGCCTGCTGATAACCAGCCGCGTTGTAGTCGCGCGGTGCACCGCGCGACGGTCTACCCGACTGACCGGTCGCCGAGGCCACCGAGTGCCTCTGCGACGCGGCTGGCTGCTGCTGGCCGCTGGCCTTCGAGTCCGTTCTGTGAGCACCGTGATGATGATTGTGATGCGAAACGGGCTTCGAACCCGGCACAACCGGATGCTTGCCCGACAAGCTCGTCGACGCTTGCTGCTGTTGCTTCGCGTGATGCGACGAGTGATGCGACGAGGACGACTGCTTTGACAATCCTTGAGCCTCCGACGATAGTCCAATAGCGTTCGGCGCACCCGTGGAACCAGCCGCTTTCTCGCGCTCCAAACGCTCGCGTTCCTTCTTCTCGCGGTACTCGCGATAATCGACCGGCGGCCGGGACGACGAGCCCGGGGTCGCACTCGTCGTCGACGTCGACGACTGGCCGCTCGGCTTCTTCGCTTCCTCGAGCGGAAATGGACGGGCCGACTGGAACGTTGGACCACCGTCGGCCGCTGGCGATACCTGACGGGGCTCCAAGTCCTGGGGGAAAAAAAAACAACGTGGCGAGGAAGTTCGGATTTATCGGGTTTGCAAGCGGGCGAAAGTATCGTTGTGACTGAACTGGAGAGCTTTGCCGTTTTTTGACTCGAGATATTTGGTGAAAGGAATAAAAAAAAGATGGCGGTTTGGAGGGGAAAAAGCGTTTTCGCGGCTCGTTACACGCGCGCGCAATTGCGGGATTGAAGCGAAATTGATGTACTGGCGAAGAGTTCGCGAATCGAGGTCGCTCGTTGGAGGAATGTTCGAAAAACGAGCGACGATCGTCGGTATTCGACGTGAACAATTTTTCGAACAGTGTCTCGAAAATATGGGGGTTCGGGCTTTGTCGAATTCGCGATTTTCACGTCCCAGAGGTGGCGCAGCGATATCTCAATGTGGCCGGCCAAAGTATAACCTCAAACGTAAACAATTACTTCGTCGATTTATCTCCATGGAAGATTGTAAAGATGCTACTGCAGTGAATAATGTATTTTCCGCTCTTTTTTTTAGCAATGTCAGTTTTGGATTTAGATTTTTAAGGTTATGAGAGTCACTCGCAGGTTTCGAAAAGGAGTGATTCTATTTGTCGAAGCATACCTTTTACAAGGGATGTCTAAAATTATATTTGTACATTGTATATAACAGAAAAAAAACTTATAATATTGCTCGATTCATCATTTATAAAGATGCAAACTTGGAAAGAAAAAATCTTGTCGAGCGACTACAAACTCGCCTTAATGGCCTAAAGAGAGTCATTTTCAGAACCAACAACCACTTTTTTTAAAAGACTTTGTCTTTAAGTGGCTTATGGAACGGCAATTCACTTTGATTATCCGCCTTGCACCCTGGAACACAGCAGAATCTCGAGTAATTTTTCGTTTTTTAGTTTTTGCCCATTGCTGTCAATGTATTTTGGACCAAGTTTACTATACTGGCAGATTTTGTGCTTTAAGGCGGGATATACATTTACAACGATCAGAAAATCGATTTTTTTTGTTTCTCTCGTCAACGCTATGCCTCACCGCTCGGATTCGGAGCGGGCGTGAACTTCAAACGCTTTTTTCTCAAAACTGCATTATCGAAATTGGCGTGCATAATCACTCAAAAACTGTTAAGCCGATTGAGTTGAAACTTGGTAGAAATATTGATAATATTGGTACCTTCTACTTGACGAGAGTTGTTTTTGAAAAATTGGAAAAAAACTACTCTTTTCATCCACATTTTACAGAAATGTTGCGTGAAATGTTGATTTTTTTTGTACATGCGTGCCATTTTCTCAAATTTGCATTTTCTTCGTTTTAATTACCGTCACATAGAAACTATACGCGTTCCAACTGAAAAAAAATGTTTCAACTTTTTTGCAAATCAAAGTCTACGGGAAGCTAGACTGCACGCCGATTCGCAACTCCCGCGGCGCCCTTGCTGCAACACTCTGCCACAGCTCGGACATTTTGACGATGAATTAATTTAAAAAAATTGTTCTGTATACTTAAATATACTATTAAAGTATACCTAAAGTTTGGTAATTGTATAATAATTATTTTTTAGTTTAAGGGATCGTCTCAGTGTGAAATTTTCGAAAAATCGATTTTTTTTTGTTGCATTATCGGATAGTATACACTGTAATTGTATGGACCTGGCATCGCCGATTGATCGTAAGTAAACGATTTATCTAAAAATTTTCCAACTTCAATCTTTAAACGCGTTTTTCTCAGAATAGTGTTTTTCAAAACGGTTTCCACTCTCAAAGGAAGAGTTTTGAAGATATCGAGTTCCCCTTTGAAGAGAACATTTTTAACTTCATTCTTTATAGCGCTATGGAAGCTTTTTTTTTTGGAAATCTTCCTATTTTTTTTCACGAAAAACTGTCGAGAAAAAGGGCCAAATTCGATACTTTTTGTGCAAACCGCCGCCATTTCATCAAATTAAAAAAAAAAAACCCTTCCACAGCGCGATAGCGACTTTCCTACAGATTAATAATCTTTTTGAAATTTTTGTTTCAGATCAAAATTGCGGCCGCAATCGTGGAAACCGTACAGGACCTTTTTTATTACGTGTCATTTCAACAATTTATTTAACTATTGTACATCCAATAAATAAACATAAAAAAATCATTTTGTATTCGTCATGAATGTATTTATTTATTTAAAAAAAACCGGACCGATTATTTTATTTGAACATTTAAAAAAAAAATCGCGAAAATCAGTGATTTTTCGGAGGGTCACACTGAGACGATCCCTTAAAAAATTCCTCAATATTGCTTATTTTTTTCCCGTCTGAATGTATATCCCGCGTTAAGCCGCGAGAGGGGCCAAGACCTGTCGGGATCGCGAATTGAGATACTTCTCGCGCGAACGCCCTCTCTCGACGTTACTAAAATTTACCGCTTCACCATTTACGCCTCGAGATACGTTCGCACCAAAGTGAGCAACTTTTTCACACGTCGCCCATAGGAATTGCATCGAGTGTTGAGTCTGGCACTTTCGACACCACGAGTAAACACGTCTCTATATTTTCATTTAAAAAAAAACACCAAACAGCAAAGGACCATTATTCAAACGAGGTGAAGAAAAAAAAAACAAAATTATCGATCCTCTCGTTACTGGAATACAACGGAGAAAAGGATGAGATTCGGAGTTTAGCCATTTTTTCGCGCCTACAAGCGATCAGAGTACGGACTCGATCAAAAGTTCGACGCTCAACAGTCCCTGAATCTCTCGATTCCATTGCAGCCCGAACAATCTATAATCAAACGATCCATCGATCCATCGGACACTTACGAACGGCGAATTCGGCAAGCTCGGATGATTCAGGCTCGGGCTCTGTTTCGCCGAGATACTCTTTATTCGTCGCTTGAGCCTCGACGGGCAATTGTCGAATATGTGAAGGAATTCGGCGGTCAGCTGTTGCAGCATTTCGGACGTGACGCTACGATCGACGTACCAAAACCAATGTTTGCCCTCGTTGCTCTGCGGTATCTGCCGACAAAAAGACCCCCCCCCCCCCCAAAAACAATGACGTTGCGTCCAAGAGGCGTTTTGCCACGCATTCTGTTTTATTCGCCGTCGATAATTTCTTGTTCCCCGTGCGGCTTGGCTGAGAAATTATTTCGAGGCCCTGTATCGACAACCCAAACGGACCCAAACAAATGCGAATATCGTTGCGCACGTCTCATTCCGCGCATCGTACGATCCTGAATTTATTTTTCACCCACCACCCGATCGACACTGTCGATACGATCGCGAGCAAACCGGCGAGAGATAAATGTCTCACCTCCCAGTTGGACCATTTGCAGGCGAGATGTATGCAAAAGCACGCGACCACCGTCGGTTTGTACTGCAGGCACATCGTAGTCATGTGTAAACTGAAAGAAGAAACACATTTGTCGTAGAATTATCGTCAATATGCTCGGAGCAACGTTAACGGATAAACGCATCAGTGCAACTGATGACTCTTCTGATAACGATCGCGTGTCAGAAACAAAAATGTGAAGAGAATAAGACAAACGCAATGCGAGTACGTAACGAATTAAGGGGTCTGCGTAAGCTTGACACTTTGAAAATACGATTTGTTTTTATTGCCGTTTGGGTTTGTTTGGGTATTCAAGGCGGTATTCTAGTCTAGAAATTAAAAAAAATCGATTGTTTGGCCTTTTTTTTAAGTACGAATAAGTACTCGGAAGGAAATTTCGAAATTTCCAATGTTTACGCCAACAGACGAGACCAGAATAGGATCGACCGGTCGGAGCTACGAATTTCAGAAAATCATTATTTTGAAATCGAGGAAGGAACACTTGACGAGGCAGGAATGGCCGATTGATATGACGTAAGTATAACTTGCCATTATACCACTTAGATATTTGCGGTTGTCTGAAATTGTACACCAAACTTTAAACGCGTTTTTCTCGAAACGATTTTTTCAACTTGGTTGACACAAAATCTCGAGTTGCATTTAATCGATTGATTTCAAATTTGGCATGGGACTTCAGCACCTATCCCTATATCGTCCCCACTTCGAGCATTGCGAAATTATCATTATAATGATTTAAAAAATTGAAAACATTGCACAAAATAGGGCGGAAAAGAATCTTTTTTGACAGTCGACATTGATTTTTTTTCCCTTCCGTACCTGCCATAATGACATTCTTATTGATGAAGAAAGTTGGCTTCGTTTTTGTTTCAGATGAATGGAAGCTTTGAAATCGCGTCAACCGCCTCAACCCTTTTTTTCACGGCCATATCTAGGCCCATACATTTTTCAATTTTTTTTTGCACATCAATTATTTTGTAAGTTCTCGAAACATCGATAAAAAGACTGTAAAAAAAGGATAGTAAAAATAATTTTTTTTTATCGCGCCCGAAAAAACGCCCGAAATTTAGGCCTCTGGACTAGAATACCGCCTTGACTTTAAGGGGTTACCCCCACTTGCGATTTTGAAAAAATCGATTTTTTTTTATTGCATTTTTTTGAAGTATAAGTATCCGGGCCCATACTTCTGTATGGGCCCGGAATAGATGACTCTATGTAAGTTTACAAAAAAAAATATTTTCTTCGTGTAAACTGAAATTGAAACTTTAAACGCGTTTTTCTCAAAATGGCATTTCTGAAGTCGGTGACCAAGATTACTCGAACACTAATGAACCGATCTTCTTGAAATTTTGCAGGCTTATTTAATACATAAAAATGTAGTCTTTAATCGTTCGATTTTTTTTTTCGAAAAGAGGCCGTCTTATAGCCAAAAAACGGCCGTTTTTTTTTCGTTAAAATCGAACCATTAACTTTGACTGTCCGCCATTTTGTGAAAAATGAATATTTTTTAAAATCCTTCGATTAAAGACTAGTTTATACTTATATTTGACTAAATCCATTCGCATTTTTTTTCAGATGATCCACTTCGCCGCAATGTTGGTCACCGCAAACCGTGTATATAAAAACATTATTTCATTGACGGCCATTTGCCACTAAACAATGTAATATTTTTCAATAAAAAAATTACTGAAAGTTCTTCAAGATGTGTTCTTTAAGATGGTATATTGATCGATTAAAAGTTTTGTAGTTTTCTTTTTAAAAAATTCATGAAAAAGGCCTTTTTTGCGCTACAAGTGAGGGTAATGCCTTAATATGAAACAAAGATTTGGTAAAAATCGAAAAAACGAGCGAGTTATGACAATTTTTGTGAAGAGCGGCCCCATTGCGATTTACCCTTTTTCTCTCTTTAAGGCGTATCTAAAAGTCGAGGGGTTCGATTCACTTTGAATTCGGACAGAGCATAGTTTACGTCATTTTCTATCGTATTACTGACTGATTTTTTTCATACGTCTATTTCCATTCGTTAATAACAAGTTATCAAAGTTTTTTTTTAAACCAACGTTTTTTTCTCCTAAATCTAAAAAATTCATTTTCGTAATTTCACATTTATTATTTTTCATTTGAGATGAAGTTAGTTACCGAAACATTGTCAATATTTGTCATTCAAAAAAGATAACACTTGGCAAGACTATGTTATAATAGCATGTAAAATCCCGACCTTAGCACCCCGATACACTCATCAGATTTTTGTTGTTGAAAATCGACCTGTTTTATGGGCCCCAAGCTAGTGCAGACCCGTTAATAACTAATAATATTTTTAATAACAATAATATCAATAATAACATTATAATAACAATAATAACTATAATGATGGCGATGATAAATAATAAAGTACAAAAAGAAAATCGCACATTGAGAAAAAAAAAGACTTGGCTCAATCTACGTTGAATCTTGTGTTATAATAATTAATTTCATTTACCTTTACGTGTCAAGCAAAAATTCTTCGCAATTCTCTCTCTTTTTCTCTCTCTCTCTCTCTCTCACTTTTTTTTGATAATACGGGGCGGTTTTTTTCCGAAATCGTAATAATATCACGCGAAGCTCTGACGCAACATTCTTCTCGCGACATTGCGACTCGATTGTACGAGGGGCGGGTCGTCCCGTTGTTGCAACTTTTAGCGAGGAAAAATTGACGATTACGTGTAGGCGAGTGAGAAGAATATTGCGCGAGCTCGCATACGCGAAAGATGATATTTTTAATAATGCTTGTTTTATGTAGCCACCTGTTAGACGCCATGAAGTATGAAGCTTGGGCTAAGTCCTTGCTCGCTGAAAATAAAAGAGAAAAACAATTCGGTTATGCGCCTTGACGATGACTTTACTTTTGTCGTGTCATTATATTAAATATTAATATTTATCAATATAATTCTTTTTAACCCTTCGAGTGCACACTGGGTCCTTTTAACCGCACGTATTTAGTATTTTCCAACGTATGCCCCACTTTGAACCAATGTTTTGGCATTTAATTTTCGTTTTCGTCAAAAAATAAATTTAGGGCCATAAAATATGAATAATCTACTACAAAAAACGTCTCTACAAAAAAAACGAACAATGCATATTTACCGGAATACAACGATTTGAAAAACGCCTTGGGTCAGATTGACCCAAGATGCACTTATAGGTTGGCGGCGGAGGTGTGCACTCGAAGGGTTAAATAAATTGAAGAAAAATGTATAATTATGAATATTTTCAACGTAAATCAATTTTTTAATTTCAAATTGGTTCAAGAAATTGCATTATTTGAATATAAATAATTTAAAAAAATATACGATAATTCTTTAAAATTCGGTAACGTATGCCATTTTTATTTTTTTTATGCACATTACGCACCGTTGAGAGTGAAATCCTCTTTATAATGATTTTAACTATGTGTATATCTTTCGTTCTTGTTCTTTTTATTGAGTTTAAATATTTTTGAACCAATTACATTGAGAGATACTTTCCATTCGCCATAGATTTGAGCGAAAAATTCGATAAAATTTCCAATTACATCGAGTTACAGTTACAACGCCCACAGAAGGTTGTCAGGTTTTCATTTTGTGTAAAACGGCCACACAAACGAAGTGGCACGACAGTTTACAGCTATTACAGCTATTTTTTTATGTCAAAATTTAAACATTTACAAATAAAAAGTATCATTTTTAGTAATATTTAAAATAAAATGTACCAAAATAATCTGGGTAAGATTTATAATAAAATTTGTAGCAAAATTCTATAAACAGTAAACCTTATATTTTAGATATCCACAGTCACGGTATAATTTGCAATTAAATCCTGAATGTAAATCAAATTTATAATGAACACGTGTAATCCATGATTAAATTAATAATAAAATTCCAGACTTTGTGAGATATATATTTTTCAATGCCGACTTTGTATTATTAGATTTTTTTTTCATTTAGCCCTTCTTGCCTCTCGGGCCTAAGAATATTCCATCAAATTACAGCGGTTAATTTTCTTTAAGCTCTCTTTCTCTATTCCTAAATTTCCATTACAACTTGTCGACTTGTACCCTTTTTACTTTCTCTGCTTCGCACCATTTCCTCGAACTTTCTTACGTATTCGCAGAGTACGGGCCCAATTTCTCTATTCAGCAGTTCGTTCCATCCTATCTGCTTCTTTGCTTCTATAAAAAGTTCATCCACGTTCGTCCTCATATCTCTAATCATTTTTGTTAAATGCCTCACATTGCCTTATATGCTCCAAATTCTCTTTTCCTTTCCCGCACAGTTTGCACGGTTCTTCTTTAAACCCTTCATTTACCTCCCTCCCCACGTTGCCACGCCTCATTCTGGCCCCCTGTTCTTTGGCTTCTTTTATTTTTTCCTGATCCCAATATTTTTGCATCCTTACATTTCTTACACGATATTTATACTCTATACAGTATTTCTAGGTTTCTATTCCGCACCAGTCTCCCCTGCATCCTTTGATCATTTAATGTTTCACATCCAGTTTTTAGTTTTGCTTCCAGTCGACTCAAATCTCCACCAATTGCTATTCTCAGCATTGACTCTTCATCTCCTACTTTGCCAAACGCATTTTCCATTTCTCCACCCCACTTGGAAGGGTCTCCTTCTGGCCAAATAGTTCCTTATTTCTTCACTGAGACAAATTCTCTGGGCCATCTCTCGCTATCCATCTTTAATATGTTCAATGTGTGGCCACTCGCTCTTTCTCGCGTCTACTTCGATTTTGGGCCTGCCAGTCTCCATTCTCCATATATACGCCGGTGTGTTTAAAAATGATATATATATATAATTATTTCTATCAATAAGATTCGTAATAAAAATAAAAGACCGTCATCCATGGGCGCTGGTGCTGTTCGATCGATAAAAAAAAAGAGCTCACCTCTAACCAGGTGACAACACCTCACAACGTGGGTGTGGGGATGATCAATCGCCACGTCGAAACCCAATGTTTGAAGCAGCACATTCTCGTTGAACACCACGTCCTGAGCTTGCTCCAGATATTGCTGCAAAACCGATCGTTCTCATAGTCTCGCTGTCTCTATCCGTTTCGTTTAACTAATGCGCTTGTGTATTTTCTGATTGTTTTTTTTTTGTTTCAGAGCTTCGCTGTCGCATTTCTGTTCGCACTCTCACCTCGGATCTCACGTCGGGTGGCGGCTGATCCTTGTGCAGGCAGACGTGAGCGACCTTGATAACGTGCTCCAACTTTCTCGGCTGTTCCTCGACCTTCGCGGCGAGAAACAACGCCGCGGTCGCTATCGCGTTCCTGTGGAACTGCGACAGCGAATGGAATACGTAGAATCTGTGCATGTACACGATCGCCGTATTTATGCATAATTGCGTACTGTTCGACGTGAGAAAAAAAAACAACGGCGAAATGCGAAATAACTTGGTTAAGGAAATTCATAGATTGATCGTGATTTTCGTAGCTAAATTTTGGGCGTTGAGAGAGAGAGAGAGACAGAAAGACAGACACAGAGAGAGAGAGAGAGAGAGAGAGAGAGAGAGAGAGAGAGAGAGAGAGAGAGAGAGAGATCGAAGAGATGAATAAATAAATCAATTAGATAATATATTAGTGTGTCCAGAGCAGAAAGAGGTGAAGGATTTTCTTTGGGTTTGTTTGGGTTCACAGATGAAAAAGGATCTATATAGCTCGACATTACTGCACTTGAAGTTTGGATCGTTGGAATGCAACGAAAATTATTTTTTATATTTGTATTTCCTTCTATTCATTATGTCCCAAAATTGTTTTTACAAATTTCGATTATAGACATCTGGAAAAGCAAATAAAAAAAATTGTCAAGGGATTTTCGTAGCTAAGATTTGCCAAAGGAAATCGGAGCAAATGAAAAATATCGTTGACTTCAGGAGTTCGTAGGGAGACGAAGAGAGAGACCCAAGGAGAAATGAATCAACAAATGAGTAAATATATAAATGGATAAATAAATAAATATATAGATTTCGTTTGAGTTCGCAGATTAAAAAAAAAAAAAACAATTTTTGCAGCTCAATCTTTTGCGAGAATTCACGGACGAAAAATAATTTTCATAGCTGAATTTTAAGATTCTGTGGGACGCCGATGAGCAATAGAAAGAGATCCCAAGGAGGATGAACAAATAAATAACTCAACGAGTGAATGAATAGATAAATATATAGATTCAGAATTTTGTTTGGGTTTCTTTGGGTCCACAGATGAAAAACGATTTCCGCAGCTCAATTTTGAAAGTCTGCCGGGTCATTGAGCAGAAAGACATGGAGATAATGAATTTCTTTTTGAAAATGAACAAGGATATTTCTACCAAGAATTACGACCCAATGTTCGCAAGCGGGAAAGAAAAAAAACGTATTCGACGCGAACGAAGCGATAACAGAATAGAACGATGAAAAAAAGTCCGTAATAACAAAAGCGACAAAAATTTCGTTTGTTGCCAAAGACGCATTTATTCGAAGCGACGAGTTTTACAATGTTTCCGTTTGGTTTTTGGGCAGCAACGACGGGTCAGCCGAAGAGCGTCAAGAGTGTGCACCGACTGCGAAACGAAATCGTCGAGGCCATAGCCGAGAGCACTTTATTATTCTCGTGTCTCTGGCCTCGTGGAGAAATTGTGACCAATCACAGGGAAAACTACTACGACGTCTTTTGCAAGGAAAAGATAGAACATAAATGTACTATAAGAAAAACGAAAAAAAAAAGGACGGAGAGAGAAAGAGAAATGGAATGAGATCGACGATAATTGCGGCTCCGAAAAACACCTCTCGCGCCGAACTCTTGAGGTCCGCATAAGTTTGAAATTTCAAAAAATGGCTTTTTTGATGTCCAGTTTTATAGCCTAGGGTGTCAAACGGCAATTTGCAACAAAGATTTTGTAAAAATTCGAAAAGTTGATCGACTTATGGCGATTTTTGGGAAGGGTCAGAGTTCATTTCCTCACTGCAGCCTCGCTACGATTTACCCTCCTTTTTTTTATGAAATTGAAGTTACAATCGTATAAAATACGCATGAAAATGATTTTTTTTACCGCTCAGGTTTCTTTTGGAAAATTTTGCCTACAAAAATCCTATTATCATTTTTCGAAAGGTGTTCATTTAAAGATTTACCATCTAAATATGCAAAAAATAAAGTTTTGTCATGAAATTGCGGAAATTAAAAAGAACTTTCACTGCATTCAACGATGTAAACTTGCACATTACTTTTCTTTCCCCTATTTCTCGAAATGCTATGTTTTGCGAAATGGCGCAAGTCGTATCTCAAAATCTAGAAGACCAATTCCCTTTAAATTCGGACGGAGCATAGTTTATAACCTTTTCTATCTTACGTTACGAAGATATTTTCATACGTTTATCCATTTGTTAATAACGAAATATGAAAGTTGCCTTTTTGGTCGAAAGTCAGACGTTTTTGTTCAACAGCTTGCCATTTTCCAAATTCTCGAAATGTGAAAAAAGTATCCTGCCTTAAGATAGCTTTATCGATATTTATTATACTAAAAATGAATGTTTTATTATCCATTTCATACGACCCAATATAATAGCTCCATTGTTCGGCCCTATTTTTTAGTAAACAAAAAACCTCAAGCTCTGCAAGTCTACGATTATGTATAAAATATCTCCGGACACTCTCACCAGACGAAAATACTGAAAATCTACCAGTTTGTATAACATTGGCGTGTGCATCGCTGGAACGCAACGAAAATTAATTTCTTTCGGTTGCTCTAATTTTGTTTGGTCGATTAAGGATGTGAAAATCACTCGAACTCATTTTCGTACTCTTATGAGAGATTTATATTTACTTGGAACAAAAGAAAAGGTTGTCCTCAATGATGAAGATAAAGTAAAAAACTAAGGAAAAAAATCGTTGCATCCCAACTCTTCAAACTTCCGTGTCATCCACTTTTTCCAGCCCCGAGTTTACCGAGACCCGCGAAGATAGACCTTTCTCTGAACCGAGCTAGCGAGTGCGAAATTCCCTACTTTTAAATACCCTTAACAGGTTAAGTCCGTCGAGTCTGCTCGATAGATGCGAGTGGCGCATTGTCCAGTGCGCGAGTCACTGTCGCGCACCAAAAATTGCGGTTCATCGCCCTACGATCGTTTGGACCCCGAACTATAGCCGCTCTGGCGTCTTTTCATCGAATCTCTCAGGACCAGCTACCCTGCGCCTATAAAATTCCCTCTAGCATCAACGTTCCAAAAAATACCGACCCGTCTCCGAAAATTTACCCAAAGCAAGCCTACGCTAGACGTTACACCCCGATCCTTCGCCTCTCGATTCCGATCCCTCGAGTGGCGGCAAAAGTCTTCCGAAGCTCACCGACTCCTCGTACGATCCGAAAAAAGAGAAGCGTCTGGTTTCGCGATAGCGACGAAGCAAAAATTCTACCAGCGGACGGTCGCTGTACAACGGGCCCCAGGCCCGGAGCGCGCCTCCGATCCCACCCGCCCTACCGGAACATCACGAATGACAACGGAGGATCATGAATCCCTCAAGAGCAAGCGCTGCACACAGGAGCGTGTCTGCAGCGGTTGAACGCAAAGCGAAGGCAAAAGTGAGGTTAGGGGAGCGGAAGATTTTTCTCCGTGGGTTCCGCGTGCCCGCGGAGACGAGCGGACGGAGGATCAGGATGAAGATGCGACAAGAACGAGAGTGTGAGGATAAACAATAATAAAAGAGAGATAGAGAGGCAGTGAGTACGCGCAGGGGGGGGGGGCTAGGGGGAACGAAATTGTTTCGTTCGTCCTCGCGCGCGCTGAGGGGCAAAAAAATAAATCGTTGAATGCGCGCACGATTGACACGATGAAAAAGGATACACCGACAGACGTTGGCCCATGTCCTGGATGAAATTGGCAGCCTGCTGCCTGTAACTCAGCTCCTTATCGGCGTCTATGCCGCATTTTCGACTCGGTGTGTTTGCAAGCTGTTCCTTTGTGAAGTACCATTTTTCGTCAGCCGCCATTTATATATACACATATATACACACACACGGGATAGAAGCGTTGGGACGACTGCGTCGGGGTCTTTTACGAAACCACGCACGTATATAATGCAAAGCGACCGCCTGTCTTTTTCATTCGACGCTCACTTCGCGGCACGCGCTTTTTTACACACCCGTATATATGTGTATATACGCGAGGGATTGCCTCGAGGCAATCGCGTCCGTATCGAGAGTCTCGAATAATCGATCGCTTCGATTGCCGCAACTTCTTCCACCGAGAACTCGATCCTCCTTATCGGCGATGGACGCAGCGTCGATCGGAAATCATTTTTGCGGTAGCGATACCCGCATGAAAATTTATACTTTGAGGCGTACTCAAAAATAATACTTTTGGTTTAAAGAACACGGAGTGGAACTTTTTAATATTGAAAATGATCGTATTTAGGATTTGCCGGTTACGGATGTTACCGATTGAAAAAATTTATACCGGTTTTGTTTTAAGGCGATCATGGTAAACTTCCGGTGTAGCGTTGCTCGACGGCTTCTCGTTACCGATTTATACCGATTTTTTGGGGTATATAAAATTATTATACCGATTTTGTTTTTTTAGACACGGAGTAGAGCTTATTAACATCGGAAATGATCGATTTTTCGGGTTTACTTGATACCGATTTTATACCGATTTTTTAAAATAAATAAAATTCTTATACCGATTTTGTTTGAAATAAACACGGAGTAGAACTTTTTAACATTGTATATTATCGATTTTCTGGATTTGATTGTTATCGATTTGACCGATTTTGTACCGATTTAAAAAATTCTTATACTGATTTTATGTTAAACAACACTGCGTGGAGCTTTTCGATATTGTAAATTATCGATTTTGTGTTACCGTTATACTCTTCGTTACCGATTATTATAAAAACACTGTGGAACATTTTACATTGAAAATTATCGATTTTTCGGAGTCTCGATCGTTGCGCACCTGCGGTCAACTCCAACTTCCGGCATTCGTCAGTCACTTTCTTTTTGTACTTGGACTACTCTTTGTTACCGATTTCGAAAGCACTGTGTGGCACTTTGTAACGTTGAAAATTGCCAGCTATTCCCAATCGCTCGGTCGGTCAGCAGCCCCAACTTCCGGTTCGTTCAAGCTACTTATAAAGTGTCCACGTTGATCGTCCTGTACCGCGTCATTCGAAACTTTTCGATTTCGACCCTGTACGAACAGAAACAATGACGTCCGCACTGTTTGAAAAGTAATTATGACTGAAAGTAATCGCGATATTAAGATCGATTGCGTTTCGTCGATCACTTCAGGCCGAATGTGGCGCGGCAAGCGCGTTCGAATTTCACCTCCGAGCCAAAGATTCGCGTGCTTTGTCCTGCTTTCGCACTTCGTTCACTCGTTTATTCTCGAATCCTCTTCGACGATGTTTAATTGCAACTGAAGGAAACTGACGCTTTTTACTTTTCTCATTACTGTACTCGAAGTTTCGCCGTTCGTGGCACTCGGTCATCATTGATGGATGGGGAGTTTTCGGCCAATGAGCGCCCGGCAAAGTGTTTGATTTTCCGGTCAAGGGAGGGGGGCGTACCCTTACCGATAGGGCAGACGAGCAGGTATAGAGTGACCTACGAGTTTACTTCGCAGGTCGTAAAATTGCCATTTCCATCCAGAAAGGATCATTCTTCGGCAGAATTCTTTTGTTCTCGATCGCTATTGTACTAATTCACGAAAGAAACACCCAGGCACGAAACTTCTTTTGTTCTCGATATATTCGGCTCGAAGAATCGATTTGCAAAATGAAATGGCCGGGAAAACCCTAAATACCGGAGGATGGAAGTGAATCACCAAAATATCGTAGTAAATCATAAACCGGACAATTTAGTAATCCGTTCGCTTTTCGATCGCCGATTTACCGTCACCTTTTCTCATAAATAAATATATGCGCCGAAAAGGCCTTTTTCAACAATTCTCACTTGGCATTTCAATAATATTATTGAATTTTGGAGATCGGATAAATTTTCCGGCTGCGGAAGTGTGGCGCGTTTTAAAGTCTTAAAGACTTGGTACTACGAGCCCATAGGGTGCAAAATGCCCGTGGGAGACGCACCGCAACCTGTAGCAATCCACAGAATTTAAATCCGCATGCAATTTTTGCCACTGTGGTTCGTACTTCACAGATTTTGCGAAAAAATATCGCACGGAATTTTACCGAAGTGTAGTTGAAGAATGTGCAAATTGATGAGATACCATAGATTTTGAGTACAAAAAAGTAGTTGCAAAAGCTGGTCGTTGTCCTCGATCGTTTTCTCATAGTTCAGCTATAGTGTTATTCATCGATTAATGTTGCCGTCTGGGGGGACCTCACCACTGAGAAGTTCACGCGGCGAAAGCGCGCGTGCGAATGAGCGCTCCGGGTCGACGGACGCTTGCGCGCGAGCCGACGGTGGAGCGCGGCCGGTGGAGGGGATGGCAGGCACCAATGGCAGGAAATGAAGGTGGGGGTAAGCGGCTCGTGGGACGAATTGGACGAAATTGTACGCGGTCACGTTTTCTTCACCGCGCACCTTCGCCCGTGTGATTTTCCATATCCCCACTGTTTGAGTCTATGCGTCGGAAAGGAACGAACGAGAGAGAGAGAGAGAGAAAGAGATAGAGCGAGTTGCCGAGCTCAGTCGGCAGATAAACAGAGTCGTGTGTGATCAATGGCGACTCTCGTCCCTCTCATTTCGCCTTTACGTTCGATCTCTCGTATGGAGAATATTCGTTAAAAACTTGCATTTCCACTCGGATTCACACGAGACAACGAAATTTCCAATATTTAGTGCGTCGTAAAAAAAACACTACGTTATTATTGCCGTCTTTTGAAAAATATTTTCTCAACTTGTTGCTCGTAATCGAGGCAGGCGGTGAGTTTACATTTTGTTGTCTCGAAGTTTTTTTGTTTCTTTATACGAGCCCAATCGTGACAGCGAAGTCGCGACGAGCCAGTGATAATTCGTGCTCGGCCGAGTGTCAATCCTCGCGGTCCTACGCAGAGTCGCTCTTGGTTTTTCCCTCCTTTTTTCTTTCTTTTTCGTTCAATCATAAATTTCATTATCCGAGTACGACGCAACGCCCGTGCACTCACGTTCGTTCGTGACTCGAGGCCATCTTTTATTTTTCTTCAACACGCTCGTGTTTAAGTTCGCAATTTCTTTCTCTTTTTCGTGCTCTCGTGTCAGCGACGTTTTAAACTCCGATCAACTCGCTCGTTCGTCCCCTACTTTTGCCTCGTTTTTGTTATTTTTCTCTATCTCGTCGGTAGAATTTCCAAAACTGTTAATACATCGAGACGAATAAAAAAATATATCGAGCAACATACCCACGCGAACGTAATGGCCGACGAAACTCGATTACCACCGTGCTCAGTTCGACGAGTCGACGCGTCGACGATGCAATTGTTACGCGAACTCGCGTAACCCGCTGATTTACACGCGAAAAATCCCACTTTGCATTATTATCGTCGTTTTATTTACGATTTTCGGGCCTGCCACTCTCGCACGCCTTCTTATTTGTTTTTGTATCCACGAGCTCGGTGGGCCGCCATTTTTGTGCGGAAACGCGCGCTCTTTTTGAACTCGCAGCTTTGATCGGCCCACAATTTTCAGTGCTCTGCGAACGTTTTTTTCTTCTCGTCATCATGAAAATCAAGAATCATCGTCGAAATAAGAAAAAGTAAACCTCGGCTTTATGAAATTTTACGAAAATTTCGGGAAAAAAGTTTTTTTTCTCTCCTAAATTCACTTTTATGTAGTGAAATCACATTTTTTGGTCTGCATTCAATTTCACTTGTTTTTTAAACAGATTTTGCGGAAAAAAAGCATTTAAGGGGGTTGGAGCAGTTGAGTCAAATGGCGGTTTATGAATTTTTTTCAATGTACCTCAAAAAATGCATACGAAGTATAGATTTATTCTATAGATGCTAATTCTTCATAAAGTATATAATTAAAGAGCAAAATTATGCATTTTTGTATTTTCATTACGTGAATGAGAAAAAACTTTTGCGTTACTACCAACTTGAAAAAGTATAAGATTATCGGTGATTATTATGAAAAAACTGTGTCAATGAATTTTTTATACAACTGAGAATGAAATCTTGAATAATTTATGACGCCTATTTATATTTGTCACGAGATTATTTATTATTTATTTTGATTTTGATTAGATTGACCGCAATGGTCTTCATTTGCCAGCCAACATTCGTAGTTTTTATTTATCAAACCTTAATCGTTGAATATTGAATATATATGGTTTACAATGGTCAAGATGGTTTTTTAAAAATGTTTATGAAGATTTAGTTTTCGTTAATCTGTTAGAAATGGTTTATCTTGGTGCTTAACATCCAAAAAAATTACATCACCCGTAGTGTGAACGTCTTGCCAATCTAATTGCACGTAAATTTACATACATTATACTTTTTTTATCTTCGGTGTTTTGTGATGAAAGTTTAAAAAAAATTCCTTAAAACAGTATAGCCGAGACAATAACATGAATTTTTATTAGTTTTTTAAATCTTGGGTTGTGGCTAATGCTCCAATTTCTTTAAAAACTTCTACTGAAGAATTGAGTTAAAATTTTATTTGCGAAAATCGTTTCATTTTTCCCTAAAAGTCTTTTAATGTTTGATGTTGATGGAAAATGTAGAACACAAGAATTTTTTTCGTTTTGTTTATAATTTTTTTAAAACAATATTTTTGAACTTTGAATATAAAAGTTATGAATAAAATTTCGGTAATTCTTTAGATAAGTGACTTTTCCGAAACATGGGTTTGTTTGGGTTGAACATTTCCAAATTTGTCAGAAAAGTCACTTTTCCAAAGCATTACCAAAACTTCTTATAATAACTTTTTCGTACTGCAAATGAACAATAAAAAGTAACTTTATAAAAATTGACATCTTTTTAAAAAATATTTCTGGTTAAGGGGAGATATGCACCTAGGAGCCGGAAAAAGGTCATTTTTGTGAATTTTTTCAAGGAAAACTATTTGAAATTTCGGTTTGGGGTTTTAATTATCTAAAATGATATACGTTCAAAAATATGTTTAATTTTCTTTATTTAAAAATATCAAAAATATACAAGGATATTGTATGATCCTTGGAGCGTCGTAAAAAAATCTGCGTATACGGTACCTACTGGCGTTACTTCAAAAATCATCTGGAAAAAAAAACCAAAAAGATTATTAAATTAGATACTATAATCCAGTACTTGTCATAGCCGATTTTGAAAATATCGATTTATGACAAAATGGCGGACGTTTGAACATGAATAGTGATTTTTGGGCCAAACATTAGTTATTATTTTGCCTATAAAACAAAAACTAAGTAACGGAAAAAAAATCAAATAACCACAAAAAACCTCAAGGCAATCGGTTAATTGGTTTTCGAGAAATTTTGGGTACCGATTTGAAAAACGTGGTTTTGAGAAAAACGCGTTTGAAAATTTGGGAATGAATAAATCATGAAATTTGTCAACTTACATGGAATCATCGATACCAGGCCCATAGTGTAGGTCTTCTACGGTCGAAGAAATGTTCATAGCTTCTAAATCCTCGACCTTGACCATCTAGGTGTATACTCTCCTTAATACCAGAATTTATTACAAGGAAATAGCAACTTTACTCCAAAAAATGAATTCGTAAAGTGGTAAAATATAAAACTATTAAACTTTTACATAATTTAATGACATGATTTTTCAGAAAACGAAATGATGTACAAAAAAGGTCCTATGGCATTTTGTGATAAGTTTGATAGTTTCGCCGGAAAAGTGAAAAAATCTTGAAATATATTACACATTCAACTTTGACCTTGAATAACTTTTGAAAGAGTAAATTTATCGTAAAACATTAGACCTTTTTTTAAAGCGTTGAATTCCCTACTAAAATATGTCTTGGGGATTGTTGAACGTTTATTCGTTGACAGGTTCTAAAGTTCAAAATAAGCAAGCAAAGTTTCCTCCATTAGCATGGAAAATAGAGAATCGCGATAAGAACCTCTAAATATAAATATTAAAGTCTCATATTTTGGCAGGTGTCGGATTTCACCTTACCGCAACTACTGAATAGGCGAAAATATATTTCTTTCAATCACTGTAATATACAGGGTGTCCTGTGATAAATGGATAATCCTGCAACTGTCGATAGGTCAGATCGTGTCCTACTATATGCTGGAATTTCAGTCTAGTAAAAGTCCCACGGTTTTCGAGATTTTAGGCTTTATGTTTTTTTTTTAATCATCCGCTTCTTGTTTTTCGCCTGCCATTTCTACAAATGATATGAATCGACAATAACTAAGCAACTTTTTTAAGTCATGATATGCGTAGTACATATTTTTTACACCACAGACTGTAAAAGTCAGATGTTCGAATTGGTTTGTATGAACATTCTGCATAAGATCCTTTTTCATAAAGTTTCCTCAACATTTAAGGTTAAAAAGAAGAGTTTTCTAGATAAAACAAATAACCAAGAGTATTTTTTGAAATACCGGGTCAAAAAAGTTATCATTTGTAGAAATGGCATGCGAAAAACCAAAAGCAGATTTTTATCTCGAAAGTCGTGGGACTTTTACTGAACTAAAATTCCAGGGTATAGTAGGACATGATCCCACCTATCGACAGTTGCAGGATTATCCATTCATAATAGAACACCCTGTGAAGAAAAAAAAAGTGAAGAAAAAGTGAAGAAAAAAAAAATTGTCGCTGCAGCTGAAAGCGGCCAAAAAATATTTAGAAGGTCAAGCCTCCCACAAAATTCAAATTTTCATTTAAAAAATTGATTTTTTTTTTCGTTCACCTTCCCACCTATGAATGTAGGGCTTTATAATTTTTAAATCAACGCCGCGAAACCTCTAGCCGGCGAATGAATATTTATTGGTCGCTTAAGGAAACTTACAATTTCCGCCAAAAAATTAATCTCGCATGCACTATAATTCCTTGTAGCATAAAACCAAAGTACTACAGTAAATTTGAAAAATCTGTTTCTAAAGAGAAAAGGATGAATTGTTTTGAAAATTTTACAAAGCGTCAAATTCATGAGTGAGAAGGGTAAAAAAGAATTGGCGGAAATTCGGAGCTCTTGAGCGACCACCAAATATTCATTGGCCGGCTAGAGCTTTCGCGAGGTGAATTTAAAAATAACAAAGCGTAAAATTCATGGGCGCGAAGTAGTCGGAAAAAAAATCGATTTTTCAACGAAAATTTGAATTTTTGGGAGGCTTGAGCGACCTCTTCATATTTGCAGACTGCTCGCAGCTTTCGCGACAATTTTTTTTTCTTTAAAAAACACAATAGGATGTTGAGAAAGAGGAAAAAAAATAGTGCTCAAATTTGTGCCACTCTAACGTATACACGTGTAAAATCGTTTATTTTTCAGGCGAGGAATGTTTCGGGTTCCAAAGACTGCGATGCCGATCGTAACTCAAATGGCTACCGTAAAAACGTCACGTTCGACGTGCTCTTATTCGAATTACGATTGCACAGAACCGTGCCTGGACAATTACGCGTATTGCGCCAAGCACATACTCGAAGATCCCAGCGCGCCTTACAAGCCGTGCAGCTTCATCTACAATGCCAATGGACGGAAATGTTACAATCCGGCGCCTAAGCTCGATCGACGAGACTTGTCGTGAGTCAGAAACAAATCGAGTGTAGATTGTACGCTTTATATTTACACAAGGGAAACATCATGCTATTCCATTCCCTCTTACCTATCGTTGCTATTTATTTATTCGTCTGGGCACTTTTAATTTTTTTATTTTCCTCACCTGTTGACGAGTCGGCGAATTGTTAAGATTCGAATGTATGCGCGAATAGGGTATTACACCTTTTTTTGCAAGGTGTCTCAATTTGATCCTTTGCTGGTGATAAACTGCTCGAATTTTTATTTCCATTTTATGAAACTGACGAGTGTCATAAAAATGCATTTAAATTTAACATTACACATTTCATTTGTAACGTAGTGTTACATAAATTTAACATTAAATTTTACATTTGCTGCTTCGGTTCGTGACGTCACTTGCATAGTAAAAATCGACGCTGCGCCAATTGTGAATACGTAAATTGTTTTGGTTAAAAGTGAGTTAAAATCACTACCATTGGTGTGTTGTTCCTAAATGTAAGAGTATTAGTGTAAAAACACCTGGAAAATTGTGGATTAAAATGCCAATTGATATACAGTTGCATGAAAAAGTGTCCGGCCAAAGATAATTTTATGATGGAGTAACGTTTAAAGGACGCAAAATGGAAACACAATATATCATCGTTAAGTTCTTTTACTATGCAATCGAAACGTGTTATGGAAAAATTATATATAACTATTCATAATTATTTACAACGAAAATAACAATTTTCGCTTTTTCATAACTATCCGGCCAAGTACGAATTACGCACTATATACGAAGAAAAAAAATAGTAGCGCAAGAAAAAAAATTGAAAACGGTAATAAATGTGAGATTTTCATCAATACTTGCTAGCCATGGCCTTCGAAGCTATCACGGCAGCACATCGGTGAGGCATAGATTCAATAAGTTCGATGATTCTATCTTGAGAGATATGTTTCCACTCTTCTTGAACTTTTCCCCACAAAGCAGCTTTATTGGCACAATGTTCAGTTCCTACTCTTAGTTTTAACTCTTGCCATAAATGTTCTATGGGATTCAAGTCCGGAGATTGACTCGGCCACTCTAAAACTCGAATATTTTTCTTGCTAAAAACCTGCTGAAGGAGCTGTGATCGATGTTTTGGATCATTATCTTGCTGAAAAATCCATCCTCGTGGCATATTCTGACGAGCACAAGGCAGCGTTTCTTTAAATATAATATCTCTATACATAGCAGAGTTCGTAGTGCCTTCGATTTTAAAGATTGGACCGACGCCTTTCCAAGAGAATGCACCCCATGGCATAATGCTACCTCCACCGTGTTTCACAGTTGGTGTTTGATATCGCGAATCATTTCTAGTTCTATTTAGTCGTCGAACGTACCTTCTCCCATCATTTCCAAACAAATTAATTTTAGTTTCGTCTGAGAACAGCACTTTTTTCCAATCTTCAACAGTCCAGCTCTGGTATATTTTCGCGAATTCTAATCTGGCCTTATTTTTTATACTGATGAGCGGTTTTTTCACTCCAACACGTCCAAAAAGTCCCACTTCTGTCAGTCTACGTGAAACAGTACTTTGGCTAATGCCAGCCAAATTTTCTTCGCTTAATTCACGTGCGATGATTGCAGCATTCTTTTTCATGCTGCGGCAACCTTTTTTTTGACCACTTTATCAACACGATTAGTTGTTTTCCTAGATCTGCCAGGACAGAATTTATCTTCTACAGTACCTGTAGTCTTGAATTTATTTATTATATCGTTGACAGTCGATTTTCCAATCGCCAACATTTTAGCTATTTCACGTGAAGTATTTCCTTCGTTGTGCAACTTGATAACCACTTTACGTATATCCAAAGACGTGCGTTTCGACATCTTGACTGAGTGTTACTGATCGTACAATGCAAAAGGAACAGAGCTTTGCTAAATGCTAAAACTATCCTATTTATACATTATTAGTATTTTTCTTACATCGAGTAAAATACCATATTGTTTAAGATATTGCACTGAACACACGCGAAAGGCGCAGACAGCGCGAGTAAAATCGACCGCGAAGCACTCGCTACCCGAATCGCCGGAGACCCTTCTGCTGAATCTCAGCCACTACGTGGAGGTCGAGGACTCGGAGGACACGGAGGACGACGAGATCAAGGGCCAAGTCAAGTGTCTCGATCCGTTCAGTGAGTCGGGAAATTAAATTAAACTTAATTGGGCTCCAATAAACGAGGCCGGGATTTTAGTCTTGACAAGCTTGACATTTTTTAAATTGATAAATATTGACAAACAAGGGAGTTTTGTGAAATTTTGAAAGTTGCGAAGAATGCCAAGCTCTGGAAAAAAAAGTTCGATTTTCGACGAAGCAAAACAACTTTTATTGTTTGTTAACGAATGGAGGAAGATATCAAAGAAGCATCCGGTTATACGATGGGAAATGTTATGAACTATGCTCCGTTCGGGTTTAACGTGAATCGGACGAATAGAATTTGAGATACGACCTACACCCTTTTGGAAAACAGTTTTCGAGAAATGGTGGTGAAATTTGCATCGTGGGAATGCAGTGAAAGTTCGTTTTTATTTCCTTATTTTCATGACGAGAAAAATAACCTTTTCACATTTGGATTGAAAATAAAAATGTGAACGAATTTCCCCATAATTCCCTCTGGAGCCTCTCCACTCATCGAAGATCCAATCAAAAATGGTTAAAAAAATGTCCACAAACAATTCTGAAAAAATTCTAGCCACTCCGGTGTGAACCCATGTAACTTTTTACCCTCTTGACACTTCCTCTGAAACCGTATAGTTCTTCGATGACGCCTTCTTTTCTAAAACATGTATTTTTTAGCTTAAAAATGCAATACTGGGGCGAAAAAAAATCGTACGAGACTTTCTCAAAAACATAAATGTCGGTTTTGATATCCTTTTTAAGTTTGGCATGGAAAAACCCGAGGAAATGTTTTTTCCCAAACTTTGCAGTTCATTTTCGACGGCCAAAAAATAGCCGAAAAATGGCCACGTTCAAAAGGGCGTAACGGGGCGAAAAAAAATCGTAGAGAATTTTCTTGAAAAGAAAAATAAAGGTAAATTCGTCCTCCTTAAAACGCCGCTTGGGAAATTCAATTATCTTCATTTTTGAGTCCGCTATGTAACTTTTAGTGCGGTAGGAAACTTCGACTAGTGTACCCAATTGACTAGTGTACCATTGACCGCACGAATTCGCCGCCGTGGAAGAATTTGTAGCTCGAACCCTCAGCTACATTTTTGTCCACAGCGCCAGACTCGTATCTGTTTATTTTCGGTCAGTTATCCCAGATTTTCATTTTGACTTTTGAACCCCTGAGAGGGGTTTGAAAAAGCAAAATTCAAGGGTGGTCCATAGGAACGAAAATATAGAGAAAATTATTCTGTACATTTCGTACATTTAAACCATCCCCGAAAAATCGATTGTTTTTGAGCTATCCAATAAACAATTTTTTTTTTTTTAATTTCAACAATTCTTTTGGGGGTGAAGATATTATTGCAGAGGGATGATAAAATACTCGATCGACGTGTCTTTTCAAAGGCTACAACGTTCCCATTCGAACAAAAATTGTATGAATTTTTCCTAAAGATTTACCGAATGAAAACAAATTTTTCAAAACTTCACCCCACTTTTTTACCCCAAAAATGAACTTCCACGACTTCGGCGCTGTGAACAAAAATAAAGCCCGGATTTTTCTGAACATTTTGTCTCCCGGCGCCGACCTCGTCGGGGTTGTACTTTGGCATTAATCCACCCCCATCCCTTTCATCCCCTAAAAAAACCCTACACCCCGATTTTTAGACAAACTTGCATTTAGCACCCGCGGCACCTAAAAAATCACATGTCAGAAAACTAGCCTTGTTCTAATATTTTCAGTTTCCAATATACAGCTATACTGTACTAATTGGCATTGGTTGTACTTTGGCATTAATCCATCCCCATCCCCTTTCATCCCCTAAAAAAAAACCCTATACCCCGATTTTTAGACAAACTTGGATTTAGCACCCGCGACACCTACAAAATCACATGTCAAAAAACTAGCCTTGTTCTAATATTTTCCGTTTCCAATATACAGCCATACTGTACTAATTTGAAAATGTTCGCGATATTCATTCGTACACATTAATATTTTGCTACAATGAGCATTTTATTAATAACATTAAATATTTTGCTACAATGAGTTGCCACTGGTGACGTCACCCAATGTATTGGCATAGGAACTTCGTATCTGCTTCCAGCCTTCAAAAATTATTTAGCAACAAACTTGAGGGGTAAACAAATAAATTTCCATTTTATTCCAACGATTCAAACGCCAATTTCATGAAGTTTTTTCTTCATCCACAAAAATCGTCATAACTCGGAAAATTTTCGAGTTTTTACAAAATCTTTGTTGAAAATCAAAATTAAAACTCTAGTCTACAAATATATTCAATAAAATATTCTCATTTTTGCGGTTTGAAGCTTCCCGTAGAGCTGTCAAATAAATAAAATCCGCCTGTCTCATAGATCAGCATAATCCGTCGGGCGTTTCGAGATTCCATTCGTTGCTACATTTTCAGCGGACATAAACGCCCACAGTGAGAATACGGACAACGGGTGCGTGATACTGGACTACGCGAGCTCGAGCGACAGCGACGTCGAGCCCACGGTCGTCAGCGACACCCTTAAGGGCACTTTTCTCGACGACAGCGACAACGAGAGCCTCCACAGCGCGCAGGAAGATCCCCTGAAGTGAGCGACCACCATTCGCACCTTTTTCTCCCTGCATGCGCCGTTTTTTTTCGACAATTCTCCCAGACGTTTCTTTTTTTTTTACATTTTTCTTTCCATCGCTGGAAAAATTCGCGACAAACGGGAGAATTGTTCGAAGCGTTCAGCTAAAATTATTACCACGTTCTGTTACGTAGCCATAGCGAATTCTCGTTTTTTTTCCCACGTAGTCATAAAAACATTATCTTTTTTTCTACGATTTCTACAACGCTCGGTAAAATTGCTAGCATGCTTTGGCTTGTGCATTTTCGCCAGTATTTATTTTGCGGATATTACGCCTGACGATTTTTTTTCATTTTTCGTTTTTTGTTGTTTCGATGTCCATTTTTTCCCAGTTTCGTTAGATCTCTGTCCTGTCGTAGATGCTTGCGCCGAACGAATTCGCGAACGATCCGATTCTACGCCACGTTAAATTTGAAGTATCAATTTTTTAAGGCACGCGGGTATATTCACCGCCGAGGAGGTGATATACATAGCGCGGGAAAAGCTGATAAGGCTCCAGTCACTGTACATCGATCAATTCCGAAGACTCCAGTACACGCTCAAGGAGAAGAGACGAAAGTACCTGCACGCCCTTAAGAAGGAGAAAGAAACTCTTTGTGAGTAGTTCGCGTCGAAAGTCATCGAGGATTCGTTGTTTTTGCAAAAGTTGCTTTTTTGAGGTTTTTATGGGGTTTGGCCGTCGGGGGCGAAGTACGAGGGGAGCGCCCTATGCACGGAGACGTTTGACTGTTACCAACTGTCAGTTTTCAAATAATCTCCATGTTAAACGTGCGTTTTCGAACTATTTTTCTACATCTATTTGTAAAAATATGCATTTTTGAACATTCGGTGATTACATCGAGTGTTCTCATTACTTCGTATAATTATTTTCGAGAACTTTTTCTCGCTCAATTAACGCGAAACGAATTGGCAACGTCGTGAATCGTGGTTTATCACAATGCCCAGGTTGGCAGAAGTGTCGCGGAGTTAGATACATATGCGCCACGTTCGTAACCTCAATATCGGCCCAAGGAGCTGTCAAAAATGAAGATCGGTCCGGGTAAAAAAAATTCCGCTGGAAAGAAACAGTTTGTACTAATGCTGTCTATAATCTCGAAGAAATCAAAAACTTTGATAATTTACCGATATTCTAAAGAAAAACAATTATGTATGAAAAAAAGTGCGTTATTTTGTCTTTGTCTAGAGATGTCTAGAAATGGTAGCATGTCATAATATCACACGACAAAATATCACCGACAAAACATCACGACCATTAAATATCACAATTCGAATATTCTCCCCACGCGAGAGTGGGTTTGTTTGGGTTTATTTGGGTTTGTTTTTTCGTGTGATCAGGTGACATGGAACCCTAGAAATGTATAATTTCTGAACATAGTTATCGAATTAATATTAACGCGTCCTCTAGTTTCTCGGCTGTTTTTTTACGGCTTGTTCAATAATTTTTTACGGGCAAAGCATCGAAATAATCAATCTCATTGTTTTTGCATAATCTTTATTAACATTTAAATAAGCTTTACAAATTTTTTGACGTCAAAATATATAATAGAATAAACGTTATAGTGGCCGACAGGAAGACATCAAGTAAAAGAGGTGCTTGACGGTGACCAAGATTGCGGCTGTTCTGCTTATCTGAAATAAAAAAACCAAACGGCATTTTAATCTTCATATTTAAGACTAGCGATTGAACTAGAGTGAATTCTAAATTACAAAAATTGACTTTTTTATACACTTTTGAAAATTACATTCTATTTTTTACTCATTTTTTCTTAAGTTTTTCGCTCGTACAAAAAAAACTATCGAAGCAATCATGATAATCCTAGTTCAATCGCTGGCTTGTAACATATTAAAGATGCTGTATAAATTTGAACAAGATCGGTGCAGTAGTTTCTGAAATATCGTGGTCACCGTTTCGAAAAATGGTGTTCCGAGAAAAACGCGTTTGAAAGTATACCTGCTCCGTTCCAGGGCCGTAACTTGTGAACCACTTCGAATATCGAAAAATCCTTTGGCACACATTTTCTACACATGTTGTAGATGTGATTTATGAAAAAAAATCTATGTTTTCGACCCGAGAAACTAGAGGATCGCCTTAAGTAATTATTACTAATTAAGAGAATAAGTACCAATAATATTCGTTGTTAATTATCCTGACCGAGTAGTTTGAGGTTCCCGGGCATAATTGCCGAATACCGATAAGATAGGTAGCATTTGTGCCGTCTACGACGTTGCCATGATTGCACAGTCTAATATTTTGTGCGCTTGATTTTCGCACAAATTCGTTATCAAAAACATTAATAATTTTATAACGGTACTGTGAATCCTCATTTTCACGGTACCAAGGGTTAGTCCGATGATTAGTCGAACCGTATCTATTTTTTCAGCTCCGTGGTAACATTCACTTTGCAGATATTAATAATGTGCTGAAAAATGATCGGGAGTTTTCCATAAGCGTAATGTAATTCTCCCACGAAATACGTCGAGTTGCCGATTTCTTTTTCTAAAAAACGGTCCCGTGGATTGTATTTAAACTGCACAGGATGATGAACAGAGGTTATAAAGGCCCAGAAAACATTTCAGCTCGGTGGTACCGTGTTGACTTAATCCCATAACAACCTTAAGGCCTTAGGTCACAGTAACGGGTGTAAAATCATGTGCGAATTTAACAATTTTTTTTTCGTATGAAAAAGTGATTCACTCATAAAATTAATTACACATCTATTTAGTATGAATATCAAGCTGTTAGAATTTTTTTTTTCGATGAACAAAATGGCCGGCTACTAATATTTTATTTTGTTATCTTTTTTTTAGGCGCTCCGCGGCGTGACATTTAGCATCCACAATTTTTTACCTAGAACAAAAAACAAAAATCCTCGTCAATCTACTTCAGAATGCCTAGAGATGTACGGAATTTAAAAAATATTGTTTTATTCAAAAGTTGTAGGTATTTGAACTTAAGAAATGAATTTTCAGTGAAAAATTTCGTTATAACTGCTCATAAACGGCTCATAAAATGAAAAGTTTTCGATTAATCATAAATTCCGTACGTACTTCTCTGCGAAATGCAATTAGGAACATAACTTTTAAATTTGAACTAAATCGAGTGAAAATTGTTGAAGTTATTTGTCACGCCAATTGGAAAAAAGCTGTTTCGAGAAGTTTCGAGTAGTCGGCCATTTTGTACGTCGAAAAAAAATATATATATTTTCTAACAGCTTGATATTCATACTAAATAGATGTGTAATTAATTTCATGAGTGAATCACTGCTTCATACGAAAAAAATTGTTAAATTCGCACATGATTTTATACCCGTTACTTTGGCCTTAAGGAATCATCACAGCGTAACAGATCGAAAAATAACTGATCGTCGCGATTTTTTTTCGACGCTTAAAGTACGCTGATCAGTCTGATTTTTTTATCTCGAATCAAAGCACTCATAAAGAACAGAAAAAATGTTTTAACGTCTATTTTAATTAAAAAAAAAACATTACGGTTGAAAATGTCTGTGAAAAAAAGGAGTCTACAGTGTACACGTTTGCGGCCGTAAATATTATCTGAAACAAAATTTGTAAAACGATGATTAATCAGTATGAAAGCTGCTATCTTGCTATGGAGGTTTTTTAAAAATCAAAATTCCCAAAATGGCGCCGTTTTGAAAAACTAGTATCGAATTTAGCCTATTTTTTGCACAGTTTTGCGCAAAACAAAATATGAAGATTAAAAAAAAAGCTTCCATAGCAAGATAAAGAATGGCCTGAAGAATGTTGTGTCATAATTTGATACGGATAGCTTGAAAACTCTTCTTATGTGAGTACACCGTGTCGAAAAACGCCATTTCGAGAAAAACGCGTTTAAAGTTTCGCGTTCGGAATCTTCATATAAATTTTCTACTCTCGATCGATCGGCGCTGCCAGGTCCATGCTCATAACCGCCTACATTATCGGATAATGCAAAAAAAAATCGCTGTTTTATTCCTGTAATTTTACACTGTGATTATTCCTTAAATTACTTTACTCGAGAAAGTTCGGGAATCGAGATGAAAAAGGTGGCGACGTTGTTTCCAGGCAGTATTCACGACCAGCCTAAGGAGACGGCCCGGGAGAAGAAGATTTACGAGAAGCTGAAGGCGCTGAACGGCTACCACAGACGGAGCGGCGTCGAGGCGATTCTCTACAGAAAATCGCTGGACAGACGAGCTCGGGTAAATCGATTCGTTTTTTTCTTATTGCCTATGAGAACCAACGGCAGAGGAATTTTCGTCTTATACGGGAACAAGTACATTCAAATAAAATTTCGCGTACACAGATGAGGGGGTTCAGATTTTAAGGGGGTTTGAATTAACAAAAATTCCTTTTTGTTGATTCTTTTCAAATTCTTTTTGAAATTTTTTGCAAAATTCGATAGAAATTTTGCGATTAAATTTTCGCGAAGATCGATAGATTTCAAGGGGGTTCAAATTCTCCGCGCCAAAGCTGACTGCACGGCAAGTTTTATTAAGGCGAAGTAGAACATGTACCACGTGACATATGAGTGCGAGAGAGATAGCTGAAATTTTCGAACAGAGAATTCTCAGAGATGAATAATATTTAGGGCAAAAGGAAATCATCAAGCTCTGCGTCAGAGCTTGACCCCACCTCAAAAGGTGGGGTCATGATACCGAAAGTTACCGTAACTACTTATGATGACAGAGCACCGTTTTAGCGAGAAAAAGAAATCGATTTTTTGAAAATTCTACTGTGGCTATACCCCTTAAGCTTCCTCTATGCAGAAGCCAAAATGAAAAGACCTAGCGTGGGAGGAAATTTTGACTTGTCTCTTTAAATTCTCAGGCAACCGAAGGCCCCACGCAGAAGCCACCGAGCGTGCCGAAGTGCATATTCACGGAGGGTGGCGTAAAATGCGGCGAGAGGACTTTGCCCTCCGCCAAACATTGTCGCAAGCACATACTGAAGGTAGAGAGAGAGAGAGAGAGAGAGAGAGAGAGAGAGAGAGAGAGAGAGAGAGAGTCGAGTGTACACCACGACACTACGCTCCGTACGAATTTCCGGGCTTTAGCCCGGCCGAGAATCTTGGGGGCTGTTGCAGTTCTCAGTTTGGGCGAAAATGACGAAAGTGAGGTGCTCACGCTATTGCGGAGAATCGAAGCGGGTGAAAATGTGAGATTGTTCACGCGAGACAATTCGACAGAAAATTTTGTGTCGGAAATCGGTGTGCGCGTGCGCGGATCGTCATACGCCTTAGCTGCATATGCCGCAGCAAAATACTAGAATGTGTCCTTACTTTTTGCCATTCTTTAAGCGGCTACATCTACCTAGAGGCCCGGAAAAATGGCCAAATTCCCAATCTTTTTTTTTGGGAAACGGTTGTTGAAAAAGGAACGCATTGTTTCAACTCGGGGCACTTTTTCAACACAGCACAGTTTTAACACAGAGTTATTGACATATTGCCTTTGAAAAAGAAATCGGCAAAAAATACAGAAAAACGACAGAAACAATTGGGGGCCGTCCATAAATTACGTCATTTTAAAATAGGGGGGGGGGGGTCTAGTCATTGGATGACGGTAACGATAATTACATAATGACCATAGGAAGGATAGGATGATTTCGGGGGGGGGGGGGGGGGGGGCAAAAATCAGCAGAAATCGATGACGTAATATATGGACGGCCCCTTGCCATTTTTTTCCGCGATGTTTGACGGTGGACACACTAGCTTGAGGCGGGATATACATTTAGACAGGAAAAAAATAAGCGACATTGAGGGATTTTTTAAACTAAGAAATTATTCTACAATTATCAAACTTTAGGTAGGCTTTAATAGTATTTTTAAATATACAAAACAATTTTTTTAAATTAATTCATCGTCAAAATGACGGAGCTGTGGCAGAGTGTTACAGCAAGGTCGCTGCGGAAGTTGCGAATCGGCGTGCAGTCTAGCTTCCCGTAGACTTTGATTTGCAAAAAAGTTCAAACATTTTTTAGTTAGAACATGTGTAGTTTCTACGTGACGGTAATTAAAATGAAGAAAATGCAAATTTAAGAAAATGGCACGCATTTACATTAAAAAATCAACATTTCGGGAGGGTAGGGGTTTCAGCGTGAAAAAAAACACTTTTTTGCGATTTTTTTCCATCTATATGGATAGAGTAAATTTATTGAAACCTTTTGTACATTGTTAAGTGTCATTTCAAGAACATTCCGAGAAATTTGTACGCGAAAATATCCACAAACAAGCCGGTGACAAAGCTTTTCCAAGAACGCCTTTGGAAAAACACGATTTGCGGTGTTCACTGTATCTCGGCTAGAAATTATCTGAAATCACGTACCATTAAAATTTAGTCAAAGTATCATCAAATCCTCCCTCCAACGGTCTTTGATAAATTTGTTTTTCATTTCTAAATTTTTGGTGGGCATGTAAAGTAAAAAGTGCCATTTTTCACGAAAAATTCCGCCATTTTGGGGGTGGAAAACTTCCTCAATGTAAAAAAAATCTCAAACTAACCGTTGGGGGGAGGTATTTTATATGTAGAAAGTGCGTACAAAGTTTGAAATAAATCGGTCATGTAGTTTTCAAATGGCAGTGAACACGGACTTTGAAAAAGTGGTTTCGAGAAAAACGCGTTTGAAGTTTAGAGAAGTCGGAGCTACAGTGTTAGAGGGGCGGGACTGAATAGTCAATAACTTCGAGAGTTTTGCTCTGATTGACCTGAAATTGCGGGATTATATTCGTGAAATGTTTATCTATAAGAAAAGACAAAAAAAATCGATTTTTCTAAAGTGCAAACCCCCACCCTCCCCTTAAAAAAGTAGTTTTTTTCCAATTTTTTCAAAAACAATTCTCGTCAAGTAGAAGGTACCAATATTATCAACATTTCTACCAAGTTTCAACTCAATCGGCTTAATAGTTTTTGAGTAATCCTGCACGCCAATTTTGATAATGCAGTTTTGAGAAAAACGCGTTTGAAGTTCACGCCCGCTCCGAATCCGAGCGGTCAGGCACAGCGTTTCGCTTTGAAACTTTGGGAAAATATTCTTCATATACAGTTCTATCGTTTAAGGCGTTACACGCAGTTGCAAGGCCAGAAAAAAGTCGTTTTTTAACGAATTTTTTCTGGAAAAGGATTTTATTTGGACAAAACGAAAAGTATCAGGCAGTGTAGTGGCATCTTTTAGCTTTAGATTGGCATTTTTTATTTCCAAAAATATTCATTAACATTGCTCCTGTAGGAAGTCTCCTGCAGGTCCCCGAAAAAAAGGGTCCGGCGGTAAGCAATGTATCTCCGGTTTGGATTATCCAAAATGAAAAAACCAAAAAGATTCTTTTAGGGGATAGATGAATCCAGGTATTGAGCGAAGGAATAGTCGAAATTTTAATATTTGACAAAATGGTGGCTCCGTAAAGAAACAATTTCGATTTTCGACCAATTCTTTTTAGTTTAATCGTTGAAAAAGAAATAGAAATAATCATCGGAAATCTTATTCCTTCGATCAATACCTGAAGAATATATCTGACAAGGTTGTGTTGAGATTGCAGACCGATCGGTTGAGCCGCTCTTGAGAAATCGCGCTCACCGACTTTGAAAACACCGTTTTGAGAAAAACGCGTTTGAAGTTTCTCGGACGCTCGGAGACGCGCTCCGAGCGTCCTTACAAACATGTGTGTATTTCCGAGAATATTCGCTTCATCGATTTGAAATTTTCAGGGAATATACTCACATATTTGTACATTCCGAAAATGCAATTTAAAAAAAATCGATTTTTTGAAATTTCTAACTGCGTATAACCCGTTAAAGAACACACAAAAAAGAAATCGATTTTTTGATCGTTGTAAATGTATATCCGGCCTCAACATTCTTGTGTCGACCATTTCCGGTAGAGTTGAACGATGAGAACATTCAAATCCACACGTTTTGTGCACGAAAATGTTCGACAAGTTATTCATTTTTCACGCAATGAAAAAATCGTGCCCTCTCCACTTGCATCTGTATTTAACGCTAACTAATATTTTTTATTGCCACTATTATAAGGCAGTCTCCCATGTGCAAAACTTTCATATTCCCGCATAAATTTAACAATGACTTTTTTTTGCTTTTCTGTTATATTCATATTGAAATTCGTTCACAAAACGACTTTTCACCGAACGCTTTGAAATGTTTAGCGGGAGTGAGGGATCCCTAAACCGGAAGTGCCCAGTGATTTCACATTTTCACCCTCCCGAACCGTAACAGCGTGATTGAACTCACGTGAGGTGAAGATCCGAGAAGTGCGAAATCTCACTCGAGAACTGTAGTGAGCTCCCTTGGCTGCAGGGTTGCGAAATTTGTAATGAAAAAGTAATGCATTATTCATTACTTTTTTCAATGGGTAATGAAAAAGTATTTCATTACCCGTTACATTACATTCAGTAATGTAAAAAAATTCCATTACTCGTTACATTATATTTTGTGATGTAAACAATTTCCCTTACTCGTTACATTGGATTTTGTAATGTAAAAAATGTCCATTACTCATTACATTATATTTTGTATTGTAAAAAAATTTCCATTACCCGTTACATTACATTGTGCAATGTGAAACATTTTCATTACAAAATGCAATGTAATATGTAATGACAAAAAATGTTATTACACATTAACATAAACGAATAATAAGCCTCATTACATTGTAATGAGTAATGGAGATTTTTTACATTGCATTGTATTAGTAATATGAAAAAAAAATCCATTGCTCCTTACATTACATTTTGCGATGTAAAGAAAATCCATTACTCGTTACATTACATTTTGTAATGTAAAATATTTCACATTACAAATTCCAATGTAATGAGTAATGGCGATTGTTTAAATTACAAAATGTAATATAATGAGTAATGGACGTTGTTTACATTACTGAATGTAATGCAATGGGTAACGATTTTTTTTTTCATCGCACAATGTTAAGTAATGAGTAATGAAAACGCTAATGCATTACAAGAAGTAATGCATTATTTGCAACCCTGCTTGGCTGTGATATTATTGCGGGACGCAAATAAATTCGTTCGGTTTTTCGTGTGCGCGGGAACGCAATTTGACGGAGCGATTTATCGCTCGAGCGGGTGAATCGGTAAACAAAAAAAAACAATTTCGCAGGATCAGCATCAGGTGCTGTTCAAAGCGTGCGGCGCGATGCGAGCGGACATCGAGTGCCACGAGCCCGTGCCCGTTGTCTTCGATTCGAATTGCGTTTTCCACATGGACCTACCGTCTCCCTGTAAATTGGAAACGCTAACGGTAAATCGCCACTGCCCGTTCCCCCGCCGATAGGACAGAATTCTTGCGCCAATTTTTCCATTTTCCCCGAGCGAGAATTAGGCTTGACAGTCGTTGGCTTTACAGTTCGAGGAGCCGCCGAAGCCGTCGGGGCTTCTTCGGGGCGCTTCCGCGATGGATATCGACCGTGCGATGATGGGCGGCCAGGAGATCGATCCGGACGACGACATGGCCGGTCTTATGCGCGAGATGAACGACGCCAGCCAGAAAAAGCCGATCTTCAACGAGAGCGTTAACAGCGAAGCGAGCACGGACACGGCCTTCAGTCTGACCGCTCAAATGAGCGACAAGGACGAGCTCGTTTCCGTCTGATCGGCTAATTCTTCGATTTTCTTTCGTCGGACCACAACGGAGATGCGCTTCTCGCGGGAACAGGAAGACGAGAGGAAAACGTAGTGACACCTTGTGTGATATTCGAGCGTACTGCGGACAAGTGTACTTTTTATTATTAACCGTAAGGATTATTATCATAATTATTCACTCGAATCATATTGTGATTTATTGTTTTTTTTTTCAAGTTGACTGTTGCACATTTAGAGGATTTTTGAAATTATTTATGCGATACTAATGCCAACATTAGTGTCGAGATTAATATATATATATATATATATATATATATCTATAGGGAGAGCCACTAGAAATTAGACACTCGAAAATTGAATATTGAGTCCCGAAAAAGGTGCAAGTCAAAATTTTACCGATTTGTCATGTGCATTTGCATTTTTTTTACCATCGGTCAACGTGATTTTGAGGTGAACTTTGTTTTTTTCATAATTCAAATGTGTATGTGACGATCGCTGGAAATTAGACACTCGAGCCTCCGGATTTGAAAAAGTGAAGGTGACCTTGAAATCGGCTTGAACCATCCGCGTAATGAAAAAAAAATCGGCGACTGACATTTAGATTTTGAGAAAACTCGTATGCTTGGAATTTTGTCTTGGGCTTTTTCCTCTCAAATAAATGTTTGTACGTTTTCGAGGGCCTCATTTTTAGTGGCTTTCCCTACATCTTATATATTTATAAGTATTAAAGAGAAATGAAAACTAGTTTGCTTCTGTGAAGTATATGAGAGAGAGAGAGAGAAATAGAGAGGAGATAATCGTAAACAAGAGACTATAAACGCGACAAAAGTGCAGCACGATTTTTTTTGCTGCCTCAAAGTCCCTGATGTTGAATATATCGTTGGGATTTTATGTGAAATCGCAAATTGAAGAACAGTGAAATCGCAAATTCGCGTCGTAAGTGCAGGAGCTGCGCGATCTGTTGTACAGAATACAATAAAAGAATTGCTTTTTTTTTCTAAATTCTGCTTTCCGAAATGGAACAATATTAAAAAGAGCCTGGGAAAAAAAACATTCCCTGTTCAACGTGCGCGTGAGTGAGTACTGGCGACGATACGAGCGCTGCTAGCGCGGGGTCTGGAGAGGGACGGGAATCGTTTCGTCAGTGATGGAAACGTGATGATACCGGGCGGTATCTACTTGTCGCATTAGTGGGACTCGGGAAAGACAAACGCCCTCGAGTCTATCATTCGAGTCTATCGAGATTTTCATTATTTCTTTAAAAAGAAAGAATTCTTCACAATTTTTGGGAATTAGGGTATATTTTATCACTACTTTTGGCTGTTACATGGTTTTTTTAATCAATCTTTAAAAATGATTTAATCAATCTTTAAAAATGGTCTTCTAAACGGGCTGCGGTGTCAAACGGCGTGACACGCAGCGTCGGCGAAAGTAATCCGAAGAAAGAAAATCAACGAAGATTCTTTCATTAACACTCATACGCAGAATATGAACCAAGGAAAAAGTGAGAAATATTGAAAATCGATGAAATTATACTTCTAGAAACAAAAAGATTGAATATTCCGAAAAAATGGCTACATTTTGCAATATAAAAATACTTTTTGTTTATTTTCAAAAACATTTAGAGGTCGGGTTTGGGTTTGTTTGGGTTACGATAAAGTTAGAATGATTTATACCAAATTTCATCGGAATCGGTCGGTTAGTTTTTTAGCTATACGTCACGCCAGTTTTGAGAATGCAGTTTAGAACACCGTGTCGTACCTCCGACGTTTGGGAAGATTAATAAAAAAAAAGAAAAAATCGTGAAAATCAGCACATTTTTTGCTCGCCTAAAGGTACTCCCCCTTTTGAGATCTGTCAAATGGCGACATGACATCTGGTGGCGGAAAATCAAAGTACATTCCGGGCAAAGCCTTCAACAGCAATTGTACGTAGCCGTGCGATAAAAGTATTTCATTTTAATTAAAAACCTAAATCGGTGAAAATGAGATGCGCGATGTTTTTTCCGCGTCAATATTATCGAAAGAACATTGCATGTGCTGTGAACGATTGCGGAAGCACTTCGAGTAAGGAGTTGCAAGTCCGTTTCCAGAAGTTTCCCGTTGCAGGGAAACGCTTCGCGTACGTGAAAAATTATTTCGGAAATGTACAAAGTATCTATCAATTAGAGGCTCGGATGTAAGCCTTGAAAATGAATAAAGTCAATTCAGGCATGAAAGTGTGCTCACTGCATTTCCGGAAGGACGATTATATACTACCGGGTACGTAACCTGAAAAAAGCTAACTGAGTAAGGGCTGCTTTATTCACTTAAGGGGTTATATACAGTTAAAATTTTCGAAAAATCGATTTTTTTTAAATCATAATGTACATATATTAAAATACATACACAGAAAATGTTTTGTCAATCCGGCGAATATTCTCCAAGTTACACGCACATTTGTAATGACGTGTCAGAGCGTTCGAAAGTGCTTTTGGAACTTTGAACGCGTTTTTCTCAAAACTGTGTTTTTAAGGAGAGGGTAGGGGTTTCAGCGTGAAAAAAATTTTTTTGCGATTTTTTTTCATCTATATGGATGGAGTAAATTCATCGAATCCTTTTGTACATTGTTAGGTGTCATTTCAAGAACATTCCGTGAAATTTGTACGCGAAAATATCCACAAACAAGCCGGTGACAAAGATTTTCCAAGAACGCCTTTGGAAAAACACGATTTGCGGTGTTCACTGCATCTTAGCTAGAAATTATCTGAAATCAAGTACCATTAAAATTTAGTCAAAGTATCATCAAATCCTCCCCCCAACGATCTTTGATAATTTTTTTTCATTTCTAAATTTTTGGTGGTCATGTAAAGTGAAAAGTGCTACTTTTCACGAAAAATTCCGCCATTTTGGGCGTGGAAAACACCCTCAATGTAAAAAAAATCTCAAACTAACCGTTGGGGGGAGGTATTTTATATGTAGAAAGTGTGTACCAAGTTTGAAATAAATCGGTCATGGAGTTTTCAAATGGCAGTGAATACGGACTTTGAAAAAGTGGTTTCGAGAAAAACGCGTTTGAAGTTTAGAGAAGTCGGAGCTACAGCGTCAGAGGAGCGGGACTAAATAGTCAATAACTTCGAGAGTTTTGCTCTGATTGACTTGAAATTTCGGGATTATATTCTTGAAATGTTTAACTATAAGAAAAGACAAAAAAAATCGATTTAAAAAAAAAGTGGAAACCCCTACGCTCTCCTTAAAGTCGATGATCAAGATTTCTCGGAAATGGCTGAACCGATCAGTCTCAAATTTGAACACAATCTTTTCAAGTATATTTTTCAGTAATTAATCGGAGGTTTTTTCTCACCGATAAATATTTTCCATTTTATAAACAATTTAAGGCCTAAATTTTTGTCAAAAATCGATTTTTTTTTTTGAGAAGCCGCCGTTTATTCAAAAATTATTATTTTACTTATTCCTTCGATCAATTACAAGATAATCCATAATATTGACAAAATATTTTTGGTTTTTTTCATTTTAGATGATCCAGTCCAGAGATATCGTGCTCACTGCAAGACGCCTTTTTTAGAGGTGCTCCCGGAGATCAGCAGCTTTCAACAATTATTTTTACAAAGAAATGTTAAAATACAGTTAAACGTTACCATAATATGTGTACAAATTTTTACGTTAATAGATTTAAAAGTCTTCTCAATAAAAATTCTTGACAAATCGATCTTTTTGAGGCTCCTGATTGTATATAACCCCTTTAAAAACCAACATTATGCGCCAATTTCGTCTTTTATTCTATATATTTTTTTACGGATGTAACCGCAAAAAAAACGATACTTGAAAACTATCGCTGTCCCATCGTACAATGCATGGAGCCTAGATACCAGGAGGTTCAGCGGCAATGCAAAGGCGCTGAAAAAAGCGTCCCCGAAAATGTCCCGAAGTGATGGCGCTGGGGTGCAGCGGCACCTACATATATAGTAATATATTGGTCAACGAGGTGAAAGTGATCGTGACAGGTGACAGACCGATCGTGACATCAAACGTCGAAATATCCGCCGATTCATAATTTCCTCATGACGGTTCGGAAAAAAACGCAAAAGCGAGAAAAGATCTCAAAGTCAAACTCAAAATGTCGGCGATACAGCCCATCTAGAAAAACGTGTTTTTTTTTACATATAGCTTCACGGGCGAACGGTTTTCTCGTAAAATATAAGACCTGAAACAAAAACCAAAAAAATGATAATTTATATATTATTAGCTATGAGACTACCTAGAAATTTGCTTTCAAATTTTGCAAAAATAGCGCACTGAAGGAAATAAATCGATTTTTTTGCCAAAAAAAAAGCAGTAAATTGTTTATAAAAAGAAGTTTACATTTAATAAAAAAACGGCTACGTACTCCCATAAAGAATATGATTGTGAAGCTGCTGTCAAAATTTTAAATCGATGCATGCAGAGGTGGTCGACTAATCCGTCTTCCGAGATCGAAAAAAGTGGTTTCGAGAAAAACGCGTTTAAAGTTGTACGAGCAACTGAGCGCGCGCTCCGAGGCGCTGCGGCCAAATCGATAATTGAACCTTTAAATTAAAAAAATCGCTACAGGAGCAATTGCATATTGTGTTTATGACACCAAAGTATATTTAGGCAAGAAAACGTCTTTTCAAAATCCTAGAGTGGTGTTATCCCTTAACACGAATGAGGGTTAGGTACATCATCTGTGATCTGTCTTAGATCGTACCCATGTTTAGCGTATATCTATATACATGTAGGTGCCGGAGCACCCCAGCGCCATCATTTCTTGTTCTCGTTTTGGGGACGAGTTGAAAGGCCTCGCTGAACCTCCTGGTATCTAGGCTCTGGAAATACAGGGACTCTTGAAGCTCGAATGGAAAGAGCTCGGAAAATAAATCTGAAAGAAAACATCGTTCGACGTTGATACAGCACCATCAATCTCATGGCGATTGTGTCGTAGTTGAGACGTTTGTAAACAAAACGCTTTGAAGCTCACAGCACCGGTATCGCAAACGCCGCTAACTTTGCCACATTTAAAAATGTGCCCTGCCTTCAAAATACGTTCGCATGCCAAAATGGCGTTGTTTCGGATTGGTACCGGCCCAGTCACAAATTGCACTAATACTTATCATAATATCACAGAAATTTGCACTAAATCGCACGACTGTTTACGTTTCGCGATCCTGTTATCGCCGCCATTTGTTTAGGCTCTGCCTATATGACATTCCATAGAGCAGCGGTAGAAAAAGCGTCGGTGAAAATGTAAAAAGTTAAGGTACAAAGTTTCACCACCAGGATCGCTGCGATACGGAGCGGCTGACCGCTATAGTAATAGCCAGAGCACGACGTGAAAGTCACCGCGACACTCCATCGACTCTAAAAAGTGGAAATTGAAACGAAGCGATAGGATTCGTCCATAAAAATAATCCTGGAAACGTTTTTTTTTGTAACGCAATACCGCAAACAGGAGAATTAAAGTCATATTTTAAAAACAAAGAAAATCTTTCACGGATGTAAACAATGAGCATTGAGATTGGTACTTTTCCTAATGAAAAATGATTTTATATTATCCAAAAAATACAAAATAATAATGTTCACGTATTATTCCTCTTGTATAGAATTTTCGTAATACTCGTACATCAATTAACGGTTTATGCCTAGTTTTAACAGACGTTCATTTTCGGGTATTTAAACAGTTCATTGTTGTGTTTTTGAAACAAAAAATTATGATAAATTTCTACAAAAATTAGGTATTTGAAAAAGTATCTGACGAACACTGAAGTTTTTTTGTGTAAAATATTCAATTATAATCAATTAACCGATGTCCGGGAAGCACTTTCCGAAAACGTCTTTTGCGGTGATGCCCTACTGAACCAGCTTATCTAATATCAAAAAGGCAAACAGATTTCGTTTGATTTTCGAAATATCAAATTGAAACAAAATGGCGCGCATGCAAAGTGAGTCTTGATTTTTGCGGGAAAAACGAGCATTTTTCGTTCATTCGAAAGTATACATGGGAAAAAAACTTCCTTCGATCAAACACTGAATTTTCACATCTAGAAAGAGTCCTAAAAAGTTCTGAAAGATCAATGCAGTCGTTTTTCGAGATATTTCGCTCAGCGACTTTGAAAACGTATACTTTCGAGAAAAAAGTGTTTCGAATTTCGAACGACGCTCCAGACGTTCTGCCGGGCGTCAACGTCACCGCCTATAAGTCTGTCAATTTTGATCCGATAACCTTGAAATTTTCCGGCAACATTCACAAGATAATATACTGACAACATATATCAATTTAGAAAAAAAATATTTTCCAAGTTTTACAAAGCATAGCCCCTTAAGCCAAAAATAAACGGACAGTTTTTTTCCGCTCAGATGTAACGCCTCGATAACTTCATTTTTTCCCGGCTCTTTAAAGTCAACATTGTACCGGTATTAATATTGCGTACTTTCGATCAATACCGAGAACAAATAAAGGTTATGTTCCTGTCAAAGTAACGTACGCCCAAACCGACGCAACCTACGCCAGCGCCGCCCGAGCGCAACGTTCATTTTTCGCAATATCGCGAGCGCTTGGCACGTAGCTCGGACTCCCCCTCCACACTGACTGCCGGCGAGCGGTAGGCAGCGTAGCCAGTGCAGCCAGATCGCGCGTAAAAGTTACCCCCTCTCTAGTCTCTTGCGCGCCGATCACACAATCATAGTAGCGCGTGTCCGTGAGCGAGCGACGCTCGGGACATCTTCGGCAAGAGCCGAGCGGGGTCGAAGTTTCCCGACCGCGCCTTCGGCAGCTACACCAACACATGGACGCTGAGCACGTTCATGTGCGGCCAAGCCGAAACGAAGGCTTCGAGGGAAAAAGCAATCTGAGCAGCGTTGCCAGTTTAGTACAATTGTACTAAATCTGGTACGTTTCGGAGTATTTAATACGTCAGTACGCCTTGCGTGAATCTATTACGTTTTTCATGATTTTAGTACCCTAATAAGAAAAAAACTCAAACATTGATGAAAACCCTAGTTCATCCTCAATGGAAAAAGTAAACTCCCGCGCCCTCTTCATATTGTTGCAGACGTTAGATTCAAAGTGACCGCCAATGCCACCAATTAAGGGGAGGTACCTGAGTGAACGGCAAGAAAAACAGGCAAACTTCGGGAATTTTTATCTCAATAACTAGGGTTTCGATTGGATCCGGGTTTTTTTATTGGAGAATGTGTACATTGAGGTATATTTAGGAATTTTTTAAAATAAATTCGTTGACTGGAAGCGATTCAAACGCGATTTTCTCGAACCATAGTTTTCAAAGTCGGTGCCAGATAGATCTCGAAAACGGCTTGTCCGATTTTGTCCAAATTTGGATACAATATTGTTCGATAGTTTTTTTCGTTCGCCACGTAGGATTTTTTTGAAATTTTCATTTTGGACGGAATTGCGACCGTTTTAATTTAACATTCGTTTTTCGTTCGCAATTTCCGACGATTTTGGATTGCATAAACATTGCATAAAAAAGCAATGGTTCAATCAAATGATAAACCCCTACGTGGCGAACGAGAAAAACTACCGAAAAATATTGTATCCAACCTTGGACAAAATCGGACAAGCCGTTTTCGAGATACATCTGGCACCGACTTTGAAAGCTATGTTTCGAGATAATCGCGTTTGAATGACTTCCAGGGGACGAATTTATTTTTAAAAAATTCCTAAACATACCTCAATGTACGTATTTCCAATAAAAAAAAACACGGATCCAATCGAAACATTAGTTTTTGTGATAAAAATGCGCGAAGTTTACCTGTTTTTCTCGCCGTTTACTCAGGTACCTCCCCTTAAGTACGAAAATTCAAAACTTGTTACGGTTTGGCGCTGCCGTCTAGTACCAAACGATAGCTCACTCTGGCAACACTGAATCTGAGCACGACTCGCGCGTGACGTCACCCGACGACACGCGCGAGGCTTTTAGATGGTTTCAATGCTTATTTAGCTCTTGATTCTGTGCGTTATTAATGTATACAATGAAATGTATCGCGCACTCTGATCGCTTATTTTTTTGGTTTATATGTGAATTTAAATATAATAATAAATCAAATTACAACTTATTCATCTTCTGAGAAATTGTTTACGCTTTACTCACACCCGTCCTTATGCCAAATAAATTATAATTCATAAAAGTAAGCGGAAATATATTTATATTCGTATTATTATCTTAATTCTCATACCTTCATCAAGCGATAAAGCATTATCCCCAAAAACAAGCCAATCATCCATCCGGCCGCGAATCGTAAGTACCAGAAAGTGCACATATTCTACAAGCGATGAGATGGTCCCGTTGGTAGCGTTCCTGGCTTCGGTCCGCAGGGGCCCCTAGGGCAAATTTTTCTCTAAATTTTTCATAATTTCTCATAATTTAGTCATATTTGAGATTTTCGGAGAAAAAATGATTTAAAACAGATTCAAGTATTGGTGTATTTCCAAAAAACACATTTTTTTTACTGAAAATTCATGATTTCTCATTTTTTTCTCCGGAAATTTCTCTTTTACCTATGACCTGAGGCTGCGGAGATATTCGGAGAAAAGTTAAAGATAAAAATAAATGAGATTTTCGTAAAAAAACGTATTATTGTTATTTTTTTTCGGAAATTTCCCTTTTCCTTATTACCTGAGTGAACGGCTGCGGAGATATTCGGAGAAAAGTTATAGATGAAAAAAATTAGATTTTCGTACAAAAAACTTATTACATTTTTTGATCCCTCATAATTCTGAGAAATAATGAATTTCCGAAATTTTTGCAAACGTTATTTTCCTTAAGAGGTAACACCACTGTAACGGCCTGCCACGAAGCGTTTTAGACAAATAATACTTGGGGTAATTATTAAGCATATATTGAAGTATATTGCAAAAAAATGTTATGGGAAAATATTACAAAATGACGACACTGCAGCAAATTCTTCCGAGGCACGTTGAACTTAAGGTGCTCTGCGGCACGCAGTATAACTTGTGCCAATTTTAATCTGGACAAAATAATTTTTTTTAAATTAAATCTCGGTGAGTGTAGCTAGTGAAAACCACATAGGGGATTTTAGAAATATTGATTTTTGAGTAATTGCCGAGTATGTGACTAAAAATGTTCATTTTTTTTAAGACAGTTATTTGTTAATAAATATTGTTTAAATTAACTTATCAAAAATCCCCTACGTGGTTCAGTAGCTACACTCATGTAGACTTAATAAAACGAAATTCTTTTTCTTAGATTAAAATTGGCACAGTTACACTGCGTGCCGCAGAGGTTCGACATGCTTCGGATAAATTTCTGCAGTGTCGCCATTTTGTAATATTTTCGGATAAAAATTTATAGCAATATACTTGAATATATGCTCAATAAATACCGCCAGTATTATTTGTTTATCACATTTTCTTCCGCCAAAAAAAAAATATCAAAAAATACGCTTCATGTAAGGCCGTTACAGTGGTGTTACCCCTTAAAGTCTTCATTTAATTTCCGAGATTTTCCCGTGATCATAATTAAAATGATGAAATATTCGGAAAAATTCGGAGAAACTCGAATATTTGCGTAAAAATAATTGTCCGCAAAACTCCGAATCCTTCATATTTGTTCCAATTCATAGAAAAATTTGGAAAAATTTTGCGGAAAAAATCGGAGTTTTTCAGAAAAAAAATTGCACTAGGGGCGCGGGATCGTTCCGCGCGCTCAATGCTTTTTTTAAAATTGTTATTACTATTAATTCTTATTTGATTAGTTATTTTTATTAGTTATCATTATTATTTTAATTAGTTATCTTTTAGTGTCGAAAAATTTATCGCGCACTCTGACCGCTTATTTTATTAGTTTGTACGTTAAATTCAATATAATAATAAATCTAAATTACAACTTATTTATCTTCTAAAAAATTGTTTGCGCTTTACTCACACCCGTCCCTATGCCAAATAAATTGTAATTCATAAAAGTAAGCGGAAATATATTTATATTCGTATTATTATATTAATTCTCATACTTTCATCAAGCGATACAGCATTATCCCCAAAAACAAGCCAATCATCCATCCGGCCGCGAATTGTAAGTAGCAGAAAGTGCACATATTCTACAAGCGATGAGATGGTCCCGTTGGTAGCGTTCCTGGCTTCGGTCCGCAGGGGCCCCTAGTGCAAATTTTTCTCCAAATTTTTCATATTTTAGTCATATCTGAGATTTTCGGAGAAAAAACGATTTAAAACAGATTCAAGTACTGGTCTATTTCCCAAAAACACATTTTTTTTTACTTAAAATTCATGATTTCTCATTTTTTTCCCGGAAATTTCTCTTTTTCCTATGACCTGAGTGAACGGCTGCGGAGATATTCGGAGAAAATTTAAAGATGAAAAAAAATGAGATTTTCGTAAAAAAAACTTGATATTATTTTTTTTCCGGATCTTTTTCTTTTTCCTATTGAGTGAACGGCTGCGGAGATATTCGGAGAAAAGTTGTAGATGAAAAAAAATAAGATTTTCGTAAAAAAAACTTATGAAATTTTTTTATCCCTCATAATTCTGAGAAATAACGAATTTCCGAAATTTTTGCAAACATTATTTTCCTTAAGGGGTAACACCACTGTAACGGCTTACCACGAAGCGTTTTAGACAAATAATACTTGGGGTAATTATTAAGCATATATTGAAGTATATTGCAAAGAAATTTTATGGGAAAATATTACAAAATGGCGACACTGCAGCAAATTCTTCCGAGGCATGTTGAACTTAAGGTGCTCTACGGCACGCAGTATAACTTGTGTCAATTTTAATCTGGACAAAATACATTTTTTTAAATTAAATCTAGATGAGTGTAGCCAGTGAACCACGTAGGGGATTTTAGAAATATTGATTTTTGAGTAATTGCCGAGTATTTGACTAAAAATGTTCAATTTTTTTTAAGACTGTTATTTTTTAATAAATATTGTTTAAATTAACTTATCGAAAATCCCCTACGGGGTTCAGTAGCTACACTCATGTAGACTTAATAAAACAAAATTCTTTTTTTTATATTAAAATTGGCACAGTTATACTGCGTGCCGCAGAGGTTCGACATGCTTCGGAAGAATTGCTGCAGTGTCGCCATTTTGTAATATTTTCGGATAAAAATTTATAGTCATACACTTAAATATATGCTCAATAAATACCGCAAGTATTATATGTTTATCACATTTTCTTCCGCCAAAAAAAAAATATTAAAAAATACGCTTCCTGTAAGGCCGTTACAGTGGTGTTACCCCTTAAAGTTTTCATATCATTTCCAAGATTTTCCCATGATCGTGAGTAAAATGATGAAAAATTCGGGAAAAATCCAAAAAAATTCGGAGAAACTCGGATGTTTGCGTAAAAATAATTGTCCGCAAAACTTCGAATTCTTTATATTTGTTCCAATTCATAGAAAAAATCGGAAAAATTTTCCGGAAAAAATCGGAGTTTTTCGGAAAAAAAAATTTGCACTAGGGGCGCGGGATCGTACCCCGCGCTCAGTGCTTTTTTTAAAATTATTACTACTATTAATTCTTATTTGATTAGTTATTTTTATTAGTTATCATTATTATTTTAATTAGTTATCTTTTAATGTCGAAAAATTTATCGCGCCCTCTGACCGTTTATTTTATTAGTTTGTAGGTTAATTTAAATACAATAATAAATCTAAATTACAACTTATTTATCTTCTAAAAAATTGTTTGCGCTTTACTCACACCCGTCCCTATGCCAAATAAATTGTAATTCATAAAAGTAAGCTGAAATATATTTATATTCATATTATTATATTCATTCTCATTTACTTTCATCAAGCGATAAAGCATTATGATAATGCTTTATGGCTTGATGAAAGTATATGAGAATGTTCGTGGCAGGCCGTTACAGTGGTGTTACCCCTTAAGGAAAATAATGTTTGCAAAAATTTCGAAAATTCATTATTTCTCAGAATTATGCGGGATAAAAAAATGCCACGAAGCGTTTTAGACAAATAATACTTGGGGTAATTATTAAACATATATTGAAGTATATTGCGAAAAAAATTTATGGGAAAATATTACAAAATGGCGACACTGCAGAAAATTCTTCCGAGGCATGTTGAACTTAAGGTGCTGTGCGGCACGTAGTATAACTTGTGCCAATTTTAATCTGGACAAAATTTTTTTTAAAATTAAATCTGGATGAGTGTAGCTAGTGAACCACGTAGGGGATTTTAGAAATATTGATTTTTGAATAATTGCCGAGTATTTGACTAAAAATGTTCATTTAGACTTAATAAAGCAAAATTCTTTTTTTTAGATTAAAATTGGCACAGTTATCTGCGTGCCGCAGAGGTTCGACATGCTTCGGAAGAATTGCGGCAGTGTCGCCATTTTGTAATATTTTCGGATAAAAATTTCTAGCTATATACTTAAATATATGGTGAATAAATACCGCAAGTATTATTTGTTTATCACATTTCCTTCCGCCAAAAAAAAAATTTCGAAAAATCCGCTTCTTGTAAGGCCGTTACAGTGGTGTTACCCCTTAAAGTCTTCATATAATTTCCGAAATTTGCCTGTGATCGTAATCAAAATGATGACATATTTGGAGAAATTCGGAGAAACTCGGATATTTGCGTAAAAATAATTGTCCGCAAAACTCCGAATTCCTCATATTTGTTCCAATTCATAGAAAAATTCGGAAAAAATCTAAAAAATTTTTCGGAAAGCATTATCATTTAAATTAAATTTTAAGCTATAAAGCATTATCATAATGCATTATCATAATGCTTTATCGGTTGATGAAAGTAAATGAGATTGAATATAATAATATGAATATAAATATATTTCCGCTTACTTTTATGAATTATAATTTATTTGGCATAGGGACGGGTGTGAGTAAAGCGCAAACAATTTTTTAGAAGATAAATAAGTTGCAATTTAGATTTATTATTGTATTTTAATTAACGTACAAACTAATAAAATAAGCGGTCAGAGTGCGCGATAAATTTTTCGACACTAAAAGATAACTAATTAAAATAATAATGATAACTAATAAAAATAACTAATCAAATAAGAATTAATAGTAATAATAATTTAAAAAAAAAACACTGAGCGCGGGGTACGATACAGCGCCCCTAGTGCAAATTTTTTCCCGAAAAACTCCGATTTTTTCCGGAAAATTTTTCCGATTTTTTCTATGAATTGGAACAAATATGAAGAATTCGGAGTTTTGCGGACAATTATTTTTACGCAAACATCCGAGATTCTCCGAATTTTTTTCGATTTTTTCCGAATATTTTATCATTTTATTCACGATCACGGGAAAATCTTGGAAATTATATGAAAACTTTAAGGGGTAACACCACTGTAACGGCCTTACAGGAAGCGTATTTTTTAATATTCTTTTTGGCGGAAGAAAATGTGATAAACAAATAATACTGGCGGTATTTATTGAGCATATATTTAAGTATATGGCTATACATTTTTATCCGAAAATATTACAAAATGGCGACACTGCAGCAATTCTTCCGAAGCATGTCGAACCTCTGCGGCACGCAGTATAACTGTGCCAATTTTAATCTAAAAAAAAGAATTTTATTTTATTAAGTCTACATGAGTGTAGCTACTGAACCCCGTAGGGGATTTTCGATAAGTTAATTTAAACAATATTTATTAAAAAATAACAGTCTTAAAAAAAATTGAACATTTTTAGTCAAATACTCGGCAATTACTCAAAAATCAATATTTCTAAAATCCCCTACGTGGTTCACTAGCTACACTCATCTAGATTTAATTTAAAAAAATTTATTTTGTCCAGATTAAAATTGGCACAAGTTATACTGCGTGCCGTAGATCACCTTAAGTTCAACATGCCTCGGAAGAATTTGCTGCAGTGTCGCCATTTTGTAATATTTTCCCATAAAATTTTTTTGCAATATACTTCAATATATGCTTAATAATTACCCCGAGTATTATTTGTCTAAAACGCTTCGTGGCAGGCCGTTACAGTGGTGTCACCCCTTAAGGAAAATAATGTTTGCAAAAATTTCGGAAATTCATTATTTCTCAGAATTATGAGGGATAAAAAATGTCATAAGTTTTTTTTACGAAAATCTTATTTTTTTTTCATCTACAACTTTTCTCCGAATATCTCCGCAGCCGTTCACTCAATAGGAAAAAGAAAAAGTTCCCGAAAAAAAATAATATCAAGTTTTTTTTACGAAAATCTCATTTTTTTCATCTTTACATTTTCTCCGAATATCTCCGCAGCCGTTCACTCAGGTCATAGGAAAAAGAGAAATTTCCGGGAAAAAAATGAGAAATCATGAATTTTAAGTAAAAAAAATGTGTTTTTGGGAAATAGACCAGTACTTGAATCTGTTTTAAATCGTTTTTTCTCCGAAAATCTCAGATATGACTAAAATATGAAAAATTATGAAAAATTTGGAGAAAAATTTTCACTAGGGGCCCCTGCGGACCGAAGCCAGGAACGCTACCAACGGGACCATCTCATCGCTTGTAGAATATGTGCACTTTCTGGTACTTACAATTCGCGGCCGGATGGATGATTGGCTTGTTTTTGGGGATAATGCTGTATCGCTTGATGAAAGTATGTGCATTAATATAATAATACGAATATAAATATATTTCCGCTTTCTTTTATGAATTATAATTTATTTGGCATAAGGACGGGTGTGAGTAAAGCGTAAACAATTTTATATAAGATAAATAAGTTGTAATTTAGATTTATTATTATATTTAAATTAACGTATAAACTAAAAAATAAGCGATCAGAGTGCGCGATACATTTTTTTGTATACATTAATAACGCAGAGAATCAAGAGCTAAATAAGCATTGAAATCATCTAAAAGCCTCGCGCGTGCCCCTCGGGTGACGTCACGCGCGAGTCGTGCTCAGATTGCTTTTTCCCTCGAAGCCTTCGTTTCGGCTTGGCCGCACATGAACATGCTCAGCGTCCACGTATTGGTGTAGCAGCCGAAGGCGCGGTCGGGACACTTCGACCGTGCTCGGCTCTTTCCGAAGATGTCCGAGCATCGCTCGCTCACGGACACGCGCTATTATGATTGTGTGACGGGCGCGTAAGAGACTAGAGAGGGGGTAACTTTTACGCGCGATCTGGCTGCACTGAGCGTAGCCTCGGCCCCGCCAAGCCTACCCCCTCCACCTCGCTCACCGCGCCGCCGTGTGCTGCGCAGTTCGTGTGCGCGTCGCAGCCGCTCGAGCGCGCACCGGATCGTCGCCCGGTGCGGGTATCGCCATTTTTAAAGGTCCGCTGCACCCGCAACACGATTTTCTCCACGTAATACCGCATCTCCGCACTCTCCCTACTTCGTGTCACGCTCGCGTGTCGTCTCCTCGACGTTCGAGCGTTTGACGCAGTGCGCGTTCGTCATCGAGCGCGTTGCGCCTTCCGATACGACACAGTCTCGTCTCCTTGAAATTCGCGACGTACTTTTTTCTACAAACTCCTTAAACTATCTTCTTTCGCTCACCGAAATTTCGCGCCATTCGTCTACTCGCGTACGGGAAATTCCAGGCCGCCCGTTAGAGGAGGCGCCTACCCCCCCCCCCCCCTACTTTTCAATTCCCGAATATCGCTCTTTCGCAGCGTAGAAAAAGTCGCGGAAAAAACAATAAAATTTCGTCACGTGACCAAGTGCGTCGCGCGAAGTAGTTGCTTCCACCGCACGCACACACACGGAGGCACCTCTCCGCGGGTCTCGCTACTTGCGCCACTCACTGACGTTTCGGCCGTTCGACGAAGAAGACGAAAAAATGTGTTTTCTCCCCCCACCCCGGTCTCCCGCGTTCGATCGATGTCGCACGATATTTTGATCGTGCATATACCCGATGGATATAACTCGCGTAAACGCGTAAAAAACATTTACACAGAGGCGTATAGATATATATATACATAAACACACATATATAGATATATCGGTATATATTTGCGAGAACGGAAGTTTGTTCGTTGATAGTTCGGCGAGGATAATCGGGGGTGGAAAAATGTCGAGCGTACCGCTCATGTCGAGCGGTCTGAGCAAATTGAAAAAGAAACACTTTCGCGTCAAGCATCAAAAGGTCAAACTCTTCAGGGCCAACGAACCTCTCCTGAGCGTCTTCATGTGGGGTGTCAATCACACGGTGAGTCCTTTCAAACGAATATCTTTTTTTGTTTCTTCCTACTCTCACGCGCCCATTCACGTGTAACCTCCAAGCTTGTGTTTTTCTCCACTCGCGTTCACGATATTGTCACGACGATATTTTGGGGTCGCGACTTTTCGAACGCCAGCGTAGCTGAGACGTTCGGTACTCAAACGAACCCAAACAAACCCAAACAAACCTAAACATACGCAAAAACGAAATACTCGGTACCCAAACGAAATTTGGGTACCGAACCAGAGCTCCTGCACAAGGACGCAGCCAATGGCGCCTTATAGCGCTCCGTCCGGTCGATTTCCTTCCATTGGCTCATTTGGCCGAGAAGTCGTGGAGCTGGCAGGTCTGTTTTCACAATTGTTCCGTTGGTCAAATTCCATAAGTTTCTGACCATCGGCGCCGTAACCACCTGATGGCCGTTAGGAATTCCAGGTCGGAGTTTGCTCGGCGTGACTGTGAAACGCTGCGAGTTTTTGCAACTCGAGAGACTGAACTCAAAAGATCGTTTGCAATATATTTTTCCATTTGAGCACTCGATTCCTAAAGGCTGAGGGACGAATCGAGTTCTGCGTTGATTGAAGAGAAACTTCTGATTGAATTCAAGCCACGAGTGTCTTTTCCACTTGACTATTCCTCCAATATTATTCCCATGTTTTTGCAGTCAAACTGTATGAGAGTTTTCTGTAAGCGAGTAACGCATGTTTGCTCCTGAACTACCAGGTCTCTGTACTTTACGTCGTTCTTTACTTGACGATTCCATCCTGTCGAGCATTTTAGCTGCTTAAATGTTGGAGAAAAGTTTCATTGCTCGTAGGGCTGTAGATTGAGTTATCGCAATTCCAGAGAGAGGTCATTTTCCCACTAATATTTGGGTACAAACACTTTTCGGTCAGTTTTGTGTCGAGCCAATTTTACATTCCACCTTGTGTGCTAGAAGCGAGGTTGAGGGACTAAAATTCGTTACCCTGAAAGTGTGCCAATTGAAATGAAAACTAAGATGCTCAAAATATTTGGCATTAGCCAAATTCTCGTATAAATTCTCGAGGCTTGATTGCACGAATTTGTTGAGATTAATTCAAATGAACACAAGACACTAGTAATAACCGTTGAAATATAATAATATCATATAATGTGGAAAGAGTGTTTACACCCTTGAAGAGCTTCTCCCCAACATAAATCATTGCTACTAATCATAGTGATAATAATGATAACGATAATATGATAAATAAATAAATAGAATATGTATGAAAATAACACACACAAACGTATACAGTATGGTTTGGAATAAGTATTATTATTAAAGTAGACAGCAATGTTATAATATAGTTTACACATAACAATATTGTTATACGATACATGATAATATAATAGCATAAATATAAAATAATGAATATAAAATGAATATAAAATAATGAAAGAATATAAAATACTAGTAGTCATAGTATTTTATTGCTTGTAAGTCCTCCCTTCTCATTAAAATAAATTATTTTACTAACTAGTTGATCGTTTCTCAAATAGTCGAATGTAATCGCCTAGATGCTTTGCTGGATGCATTTTCAGTTGCGCTTCTGTTTTCCGGTCAATTTCTAACCCGCTGCGATTTTCCAACCATTGCTCCAGTTTATTGACTATTTCTTGATTTAGTTTTCCCTGAACTTCCGTGCATTTGAAAATATGTCTCCAATTTTCAATTGCCTTCTTGCATATCCTACATTTCACCCCTAAATACCCATTTTTCCCATCTTTCCCATTACCACATTTTATCCTCGCTCATGTTTCTTTTAATTCTCCGCTAATCATCTTCTCGCAATACTTTTCCATGTGTACACCTGTTTTCCTATGTTTATATTCCATACAGTATGGTGGGGTCGAAGTTTGCATCATTAAATGCAAAGAAAATTCTTTTCAATTTTCTTATTTTCATTATTATCCAAAACCATACTTTGCAAATTTCTTGTAAATCGCCGAATACGTATCCTAAAAAATATTCGCGTGATTTTCGTAGCTCTAATCTGACAGACAATTTGGGATATTAAAAAAAAAATCATTTTCGTTGCGTTCCAACGATGCAAACGTCAACGTCATTGCAGTATGTTGACCCATCGATTTTATTTCAACTGCATTGAATTTCTCGTTCAATTTTAATTTTTATGCGTCTTTCTATTTGTCTTTTTGACTCCCTTACATTTCCATTACATGCGGCTTGCCAAATTGCGAACTCATTTACATTTTCAATTGCTTCTTTTATTTCTTTTACCCATCGCGATGGGTTACCATTGATTATTGTCCTTACTTCTTCACTTAGGCACTTTTTTGGCCACCTACCATCCCCCATCTTTATTGATTCGGCTTTACGTATCCTAACCCCCCTCCCCTTTATTCGCCAAATATAGTTTCAGGTGTTTCTACTAATGCCCATGGTCATCTTACCTTGCTCGAAATTTTTCCTCCCGTTTCCTCCTCTCCCACCCCCAAAAATAATATAGCATAATATAAATACAAAATATAAATAATTTTTAAATACTTCTGATGACATGAACATATAGTTGTCATTATTATTACATGCGATCATTTTTTGTTATTACTGTTCAATAATATATATATATATATAATTGTGGGCCTTAATTCACTCTTGGTGGGGGGCTAAAAATGAGAAATAATTTCTTTTCTATATTAAGAATAATACTTTCTTCTAAGAGTTAGAAGAAGAATAATTCTTCTTCTAAAGAATAATACTTTTTTCAAATCACACTTTATATATATATATATATATATATATATATATATATATATATATAAAGTATGGTTTGAAAAAAGTATTATTCTTAATACAGAAAAAACAATCATCTTTAGCCCCCCAACAAGGTTAAATTAAGGCCCACATTTTTTTTCAACGTTTCGTATGGCCTCTGTTGGTATTCCGGAGTCGAAATATTCACAAAAAAAGATCATGAAAATAAATGAATAAAAATTTCGTTGCAATCCACCAATGCAAACTTCAGACCCACGTATAACATAATTGACACAACATTATTACACAATATACCGTAATATTACGAATAAAACATATAAATCATGAATAAATATGAATGACAACACACGTTGCTGGCCTTCAGAAAATGAATATGAATCGTAAAGGCATTTGATTAATTATTGATTTTAATTGCAGATAAACGAGCTGAGCCACGTTAACATACCGGTAATGTTATTGCCGGACGATTTTCGCGCGTACAGCAAATTGAAGGTCGACAATCATCTGTTCAACAAGTGAGTGAAGAAAATTGACGGATCAATCGGTATCGCGCCCAGGATGAAAGAGAACGACGATACCTGCGCAATTTGCAATTCGTTTTTTGTTTTGTTTTCCTTCGCGTCTCTCCTCGTTCCCCGCGGGTCTGATTTACGAGCGCGCTCGCGAGGAACGAAAAGAAAAAAAAACGAGAGAGGGAAAAGAACAAATGATCGAATAAACTGATAATGATTACGTCTCGAGGTTCGATCGGCGCTCGGCAAGAGTCGACGACGACAAAACGCGACGTTATAGCCAGCTTTATTCTAAAAATATATAACTCGGAGGTTTAATAGCGCATATTGCGCTCGTTCCTATCGCGCGCGCGCGCTCGCCAATGCGTTACCCGTTAATAATAGAAACTAACGCTAAGCTTTTTGCTTCTACCCTTGGTACGATATATTCGCCTAGGCGCCAAACTCCTGTCCAACCTGACGATGTTTCACGATCGAAAACTCGGTTGGCCGGACAGGGAGGTGGAACCATGCAGCCTCGTTATTGACGACTTTATTCAACTTTGCCAAGTTTGCGGAGAAAACTTTGTTTCGCTTTCTTAAGACGGGATATACATTCACAACGATAAAAAAATCGATTTCTTTTTTTTCCTCTTTGAACGATGGAACTATATATGTAGTATATTTTTTCTCAGTTTCAAAGCGAAATTCGAAAAATTTGAAACGTTACAGCCCGTCAACGCTGTGCCTCACCGCTCGAATTCAAAGGGGGCGTGAACTACGAACGCGTTTTTCTCGGGTGGGGGGAAAAATGTCGAACGATCGATATGCAGATGGGCCAAAATGTCGAATTCGATGATGACGAATGTTCGAATATAGATAGATCAATCCTACTAGAGTCTGTGAAGTCGAAAATAACAATTACGAATATGAAAATCTCGGAAGTTGATATATAGCGAAAAACAAAAATCAGATTTAATAAAATATCGAAAAATATAAAATCGATGGGCCTGTATGCATAACACCAAATAATTCGAGACGACAATTCTCCGAATTAAAAAAATGGCGATGGTTCACAATGCAGAAAATCATTAAAGCGAACGGCCAAAAAGTCGAGTGGTTGAAATCGCGAAGGGTCAAAATGTAGAACGGCCCGAATGGCGAATCGAGCAATACGTTACTTGCGCCTCAGAGTGCAGCTGCGAGATGGCGCTGGCGGTCTGTAGGCTAAAATATCGTAAGACAGTCATCCCACGTGACGGGCCCCACTACGTTCGCCATTTTGGCCATTGGACCTTTCGGCGTTCGACATTTCGGGCCATCGACATTTTGCGTTTCGATATATTGCTTTTCGCCATAGACGGTATTACGCATATTAGGCACTCGCTATTTTCTGTTTCGGAGATATGGGTGTTCTACATTTTTCGATTCTATATTTTTATGTTCCGCATTGCAGACAATCTGAATATTCGTTTTTGAATAAATTACCACTCCAATAAATAATGGTTCGATTTATAGTTATTCGATTTTTTTATCAGTCGGAAGATAAAATTTCGAATGATTTAATCTTCGTTATTTTGAGAGTTCATAATTCTGTCGTTTCGAAATCTTTGTCGTTCTATATTTGGTAATTCGACATTTTTACCCCCACCCGTTTTTCTCAAAATTGCATTATCGAAATTGGCGTGCAGGATTACTAAAAAACGATTAAGCCGATTGAGTTGAAACTTGGTAGAAATATTGATACTATTGGTACCTTATACTTGACGAGAATTGTTTTTGAAAAATTGAAGAAAAAAATGGAATTACTTCATTCTCGTTTTACAGAAATGTTGCGTGAAAGGTAATTATTTACTTCAGTCACTTTTCCGAAATATGAGTGTAACATATTTTTTTGCTATTTTCTCATTGATTGGGTTATAAATGATGATATTCAGTCGGGGAAGCTGAATTTCACCTTCCCATAAAACGTTATGGGGTTTTGAAGTTCGTGGAAATATGCGATAAAATGCGGCGTGAATTTTCTGAAAAATGACTGGAAAATGTTTTTCGGCTATTTTCTTGTTAATTGGGTTGTAAATGATGATGTTTCGTCGGAGGAAGCTGAAATTCACGTTTTTCACGCCATAAAAGTAATAATAAAATGGGAATAGCGATTTTTCTACATTCCACACATTCGATTTTCGTATATTTCGTACGTACATTGTACATTATACATGTATACAATACAAGAAAATAAAAACATACATTTCTCGTGTACTTGTAAACACAAGTCGTACTTGTGAACACAAGAATACGAATGTAAACACATGAATAGTACATTTCGTCAGTGCGAAAAATGTCTTGCTCAGGGTGTAATATGGGAACCTTCGAGGTGTGTCGATTTTTCGAAGATCGAGATCGGAGTGTCGAATTTTTACAACGTCATGGTGTAGTGTTGGTCAGTGTAATTTGTGCGTCGTGTGGGCAGCCAGCGACATTATCTAAAGATGGACAATTTTGGCGATGCCAAAAGAAGACAGTAGTGCGGCGTGGGAAAAATTCACATGTTTCCGCGAACTTTAAAACCCCATAACTTTTTTTGGGAAGGTGGAATTCAGCTTCCCCCGACTGAATATCATCATTTATAATCCAATCAATGAGAAAATGACAAAAAAATAATTTAGCTTTATATTTCGGAAAAGTGACTAAATGACTAAAAAGTGACTAAATTGAAGTGACTAAAATTAAGAATATATTTGGCTATATTTGACCTATATTACATAATTTTTTCATAAAAAAATATTGAGATCCAAGCGACTTATGCGCTGCCTTCGAAGGCGCAAAAAAAAAGTTCCTCCACTGCTGACATGATTTCGGCCGATTGAGTAGCTGAAACCGAAAACGGAAAAAATGTCGTTAAACTTGAAGGTATTTTCTGTACAATGACGTAGGATTTTCGAAAAATATCAAAATCTAACAAAATCGCATAGTTATGACAAAAAGTCTGTTTTCTTGCCTATAAAATGGTCGTTTTTTAAATGCTAAATCGTCAATTTTCATCAAAAAAAAAAATATATATCCTACGTAATTGTAGAGTAAATATATTCAAGAGTACTCAGTTCAGATTTCAAGTCAATCGGATAATTGCTCTTTGAGTTACAATGTCAGCAAATTTGAAAAATTTCATTTCGAGAAAAACGCGTTTAAAGATTTAACTATCGATTTTTCCAAAATAAATTAATATTGATATAAATGGTATAAATGATCATGATATTCTTGAAAGTATAAACTGTCGATAAAGGCAAAAAAAATCGATTTTTTTAAAGTGTCACGCTGGTATAGCCCCTTAAATATACTACTAAAGTATACCTAAAGTTTGATAATTGTAGAGTAACTATTTCTTAGTTTAAAAAATCCCTCAATATTGCTTATTTTTTTCCTGTCCAAATGTATATTCCGCCTTGAGACGGGAGCCTGAATTAGAAAGTCCAAAAAAAGGGTTTTTTTTCGGGAATTTTTTTAGAAGGGAAAAAAACAAGTGAGCCGAGTAAACATTGAGGTATCTTTTCATGTATATTTGAAATGTTTCAACATGAAACAATAAATGACTGCACATTCAGCAGCCTATTTTATGTGCGTCTTGCCACTGCAGGCCCCAATCGACGGGAAAGATGCAGCTCGTAATTCTTGACTGAAATAAATAAACCAATTTTTAATTCTCATATATTTTTCTTCTGGGTGAATTAAGAAAAAACTGAAAAAATCGTAAATTATAACTTTGCTCAGGTTTGAAAAAAAATGTGTTAAAAAAACACTTTAACGTGATATAAAAATGATTTAAAAAGCCTTTTTCAATGACTTTTTTAATTCACTTAGAAGAGATTTTCATATTGAAGAAAATAAACTTTGGTTTGATTTAACAGGTCGTTTAGTTATTTTTCTATCACGCTGCCCAATTTGGAAAAATCGTGAAAATGAAAACTGGAGAAAACGCGCTTCAAAGTTTTCAATAGCAGGAAATATCAATATCAATCGCTTCGCTGCTTTTGGCCTTGTATTTTCGAAAATATTTACAAATGGCCTCCAACTTTTTAAATATATTCTCGGATAGTTTATCTATCGATTTAAGCAAATTGAAAAAAAAAAACGATTTTTTCGGACTTTCCAACTCAGGCTCCCGCCTTAAGGTGGAGCTTGATTATTTTTCGCGGAAATATCGAGTTGGAGGACTGAGAAATTGAAAAAATTACGGTTTTCGGGAAACGAGTTGCAATTAAGACTGGAGGGAAACCAAATTTAGATCGGGTGTAGAGGGTTCGTGGAGGAGGAAAAAAAGGGCTCTTTGGGCGAGGAAAAAAAGCTGATTTGCATGATTTTTTTTAAAGGAAAGATTTCTTCACCTTTTTTGAGACTTAAAAAAAGTGAGACATGTGAATCGATGAAATGGTACACTTTGAAACAAAAAGATTGAATTTTCCGAAAAAATAGCTACACTTTGCAATCAATTTTTTTTTATTTTTCGAAAAAATGCAGGGTCATGTTTTAGACAATAAGGTTTGAAAGATTTATACCAAATTTCATCGGAACCGGTCGAATAGTTTTTTAGCTATACGTCACGCCAATTTTGAAAATGCAGTTCAGGAGACCGTGGGATAATTTCGCCATTCATAAAGATTAATTTAAAAAAATACCATGCAAAAGCCAAAGGTAGCAATAAAACATACTCTAAGTCTAAAAAATGGCGAAGAAATCTTTTCTTTAAAGAGAAACCACGGCATTCAGCAAATTTTTCCCTTGCCTAAAGGTATCTCCCCCCTTAAGGAGTAATTGAGTTTGGCGGTGATTACGATTTCGATTGGGTTGCCGTTCGGTTTTATGGTTGTGGACTTTGGTCGCGAATTCTTGTGGGCAAATTGAGAAATGACAATTGGCGATTTCTTCTTTAATTATAATTGTGCATTCCTATCGAGAGGGTCTTCTGGTCAATTGAGCAATGGAAAATTAAGTGAAGATTATTTAGTCATTAATTATAATTATGCATTTTATCGAGAATTTCTTCTGGTAAATTGAGAGGAATAAAGTCTAACGGAGATTTCGTTATAAATGTTTATAATTATGTACACATGTGGAGATTTTTTCCACCTAAAAAGAACAGATCAAATTTAATTTATTAAAGTCTCGGATACAATTAATTCCAAGTGTGATTTTTGATCGAGGTTTTAGGTCGCAAAATTGAGAAAAAAGAAATCAAACAAATATTTTATGGAAATCAATCATAGTTATGATTTTGAGCGAGAATTTATTCTGGAAATAGCATGAACGAATAGATGAATTGGTTGTGTTTGAATATTATGGATTTTTCCGATGTTGTCTTTGGCAAATTGAAACGAACAAAATCAATTAAAGATGTGGTTGTAATTGATTAAAATTATGCCTGTTTATCGAAAATTTCTTCTGGTAAATTGAGACGAATAAAGTCCATTGGAGATTCCTTTATAATTACGAACTCTTATGGAGATTTTTTTTAACGAAAAGAACAAAATAAAGTAAATTAATTAAACATTTGGACAAAATTAATTTTAAGCGTGACTTTTGGTCGAGGGTTTATTCCGCAAAATTGAGAAAAAATGAAATCAATTAAATATTTCCTGAAAATCAATTATAATTATGATTTCGATCGAGAATTTATTCTGGAAATAAAACGAATAAATCAATTGGCTGTGCGTAAATATAATTATGGCTCTTTTATCGGACATTTCTTTTGAAAAAATTTAAAAGTATTCAGAAAAATTAAAAATAATTATTTCGGCCAATTAAAATCAGTTAGAAATTTTGTTGTAATTATCTTTAATTATTTTTACTTTTTATCGAGGATTTCTTTTAGCAAATTATACAAATTATATATATATATATATTAGGGTGTGCGGAAAAAAATCGATACTTTTTTTTTCGGTTGCATCCACCAAAAAAAGGTGAATTAAGGTAAAAAATGAAGAATCCTCGAAGGAGAGCTCGAAAAAAAATTATTTCGAATGGCGCATTGCATTTGAATATTTTCCATAAGAATAACCCAGGAAAATATTGAGATTTCTGAATGTGGTAGTGCAACTCGTCAGAAAAAAATCGCACAAAGATGTCATTAACATATTCTCATGGAGAATCGAATTGGCAACAAAAAAGTTTTTACGAAAAATTAGCTCAGAACAACCGTTCAAGTGGGATCGCTGTCTGAAATTGAATTGATAGAAAAAAAATAATTCAAAAGGCTGTAAAAATCGAATTTTTCGCTTTACGAAAAAACTTTTTGGGTTTTTTTTTGTAGAGAATGTTCTGCTCTAACATACAATTTGCATGGAATCGTTCTCAAAATACTTCTCTGATACAAAAAAGAATCAAGTACAACAACAAATATAAAAGAAACGACGTCCATCATTGACCGTGTTTCGAAAAGTTTTATTCAATCAATTTGGTTTAATAAGATAAAATAATTTGTTTTTACATTATAATCCTTGATAATTATCGTTCCTTTTTTTAAGAGTCTGTTTGTTGCAATTAGGGTATTTCTGTCGATGATTTTGCACTACACCCAATAAATATTGTAGCTACTCTTCGTTTTTTGTTAATGAACCGTTATATGCTTCTATCAAACTGACACCTCGTTCGGCTACGTTATTAACGACTTTTGGATTGAAAAAAAATCTGAGCAACTCAAATAAGTGGCATTTTCCGGCCATAATTCAATATTTACTCTCAAAAAATCATGAGGTAAATTGAATTGCTGGAAAAGAAATAAGGATTCTTGAGTAACGAAATCGCTTATGTCTTTTTTCAGCAACTTCCTAATCATTTTTTTTAAATTACTCACTCGGAAGGATTTTTTGATTTTTCTCGAGATTGCAGAGCTTGTACCATTTTTGCCTTCACACTTATCGGCACAGCATTGTCGAAAAACGATAAAGCAACAATTTTCTCGTTAAAGTACCACAAGTGACTAGCTAATTTTTTCGAGGCAGCCTCTCCTACTACAGGATTCACTTCCCAATAACGAATGAAATTTTGTAGCAGTGACAGATCTTCATTTGGGGCCAAAATGGGCGAAAAATGTCGCGGTTTCCCGTTCGTGGCGCTAGTGTGAAGCTTGTAATTTTGCACTACGAGCTACCGCATGCTGCCGCCAGGTGGCAGCGTGTGCTATGGCGCGCACGCCGCTTAAATAATAAAATTTAATTTCAGACAGCGATACCACTTGAACGGTTGTTCTAAGCTAATTGTTCGTAGGAACATTTTTTGTAGGGCATTCAATTCTCTATCAGAAAATCTTATTGACATTTTTGTGAGATTTTTTCCTGAAGAGTTTTACTACGACGTTTAGAAGTGCCAATATTTTCCTGTGTTATACTTATGGAAAGTATTCAAATGCAATGCGCCGTTCGAAATAATTTTTTTTCGAGCCCTCCTTCGAGGATTCTTCTCTTTTTATCGTAATTCATCTTTTTTTGGTGGATGCAAGCGAAAAAAAAAATATCGATTTTTTTCCGCACACCCTAATATATATATATATATATATATATATATATATATATATATATAATTATATAAATTATATAAATGAGAAAAAAGCGACAAAAAATGTTTTGCTCATCTTTCGGAAAAGTCACTTATCTAAAGAATTAGCATGATTATCGCCAAAATTGAGTTCCATTATTGCATCAATGCAATCGAGTTTAAGCTATAAAATTATGCAATAAGATGAGTGTTATCTCTCAAATTTCAATCTTCTGCAGACTTCTGAATAACCGTATGCAACGATTAAAAAAAACCCAATTTCTTTACGATTTTCAAGGGAAAACATGCCGTCGCACTTCAAAATCAAGGAGTACTGCCCTCTGGTGTTTCGAAATCTGCGCGAACGTTTCGGTATCGACGATCTCGACTACAAGGAATCTATGACGAGGTAAGATAATCGTTTCTAAAAATAAAACGAACGGTTAAAAAAAAATACAGAAGAAAAATACGTGAGAAAAAATAAGTAATGAATTTTCGTTGATTGTGTCCTGCGGAGGAGTGTTCGTGCGAGAAGGGGGTTCGATCGTTTCGCCGTAAGTCACTCGACACTACTACGAGGGCGATAAGCACAATTCGAGAACGTTAATGCCCTCCTCGTGTTTCGTTTACGTTTCATTTTTTTTTCTCTTTTATCCATCGTCTTTATTTTCATTCTTCTTTTATCTCGCCAGATCCTCTAGACGTGTCACGGATTACAAAATGTCGCGGTAAAAGGCGCGCGCGCGGATACGGCGGAGTACCAGGAAAAAATATTGCGTCACAGCGACAGACAAACAGTTCCGCAAAATAAAAAGACGATTTTTTCTTTATCAGAGGAAACGAAAATTGTCGTGGTTCCGGGAAAAAAAACAAGCTGGAGAGAGAGAGAGAGAGAGAGAGAGAGAGAGAGAGAGAGAGAGAGATGTATTTATTTTTTTTCGGTATAATTCGTCATCGACGTTTCGCGGGATAAAAACGCAGCCGTGCTGAGTAATTTATTTTTATCGTCGCACATTCGCAGGAAAAATTTACGTTCGCGCAAAGTTAAGGTAGTCCTATCGCCAGGCTTCAATCCATAGGGTTTTCATAATTTTTTTTTTTGAGCTTCACTAAATATCAATAATCGTCTCTGTAAAATTTCAGCGTCGTTTATCGACCTAATTACAGAGAAAAGAAATATTAAAATTGCGTATTTTTGTGGAGGAATTCCGAGACGACATACAAAAACCCAATTTCCGGTCGCTACAAAAGTGTATATAATAGTGGGAATCCGTCAGATTCTTAAAAATAATCAGATTCACATACTTAACACTTGTAGTAATCCAGTGCTCTCAGAAAAAATTACGCTTATTGACCTAATTTTTATGTAATATCAAGTTTAATTTGAACTTCCGGTATTGGATTTATTACCACTTGCTACGATAAAGAGACGTGACAGCAAGGCAACAGCTGCCTGTAGTCCTAACCTCATCTCACTCATTCGAATTTCCACACATATTTCATTTTTAACCGACATATTTCGCCGACACAAATTTTCCACGCTTTTTACCAGTCGTGGCCCGAATTCAATACTTTATATTTCCCGCACCTGACATTGTTTTGACAGATCAACGTTGAAAAGCATGGAGGTTAAACTCGCCTGGCTGAGTAAAAAGAGACGGAGATAGAACCAATATTGCCAAATATCAAACCTAGAAATACTGCGCGAATCGTTGGAATAACTATTTTTTCATTTTTCTAATTGAATGCGAACATTCATTGAACAGTTTACACATGGAAAATTTAGTTATTACAATTTTTTTGCATATGTTAAAAATATAAATTGTACAAGTCTGAAGTATGATCAGTAGTATGACTAGTGTGAAGCGATAGGATTACCTTAAGAGCCTGGGCTGTAAAACTATGCCGGGAAAAAATCGTATTTTTTAGATTTCAAGCCGAAGACCCTTTAAGGGCTTACACCACTGTAACGTCTAAAATTGAGTGATTTTTCGCAATTTTTTTGGGTAGAAAAACAAGAGGATAATAATGTTCACGGATGTTATTAATCATATCTTCAAGGGAACAAAAAAAATACATCAAAAAATTATACAAAATGGTGACGCTGGAGCCATTCTCGCGAGGAGTGTTGAATTTGAGATGCTCTGCGGCACGCAGTATAACTGACGCAAATTTAAATTTGGATTTTTTTTTAAATCTATTAATTTACATGAGTATAGCTAGAGAAATACGTAGAGGATTTTAAAAATATGAATTTTTGTGTAAATGGCAAGCGTTTGAAGTAAAAACTCAATTTTCGACAGAGAAAAAGGACAATCATTTGTTAATAACTATTGTTATAATAAACTCATGGAAAATTCCGTACGTATTTCTCTTCTGAAGATTATTTTAAAGATGTGCTCAAAATTTCGAGTGAAACGAATGAAAATCGTTGGAATTATGCTGCCTGCCGTTTTGAAAAATTGTGCTCCGAGAAAAACGGTGGACATCTGGCACCTGGACCATGGACCTTTGTTTTACAGGTACCAAACGTTTTTCCCCTTATTCTAGATGGTTCAAAGGATCTCTTAAGTCAATTAAAAACAAAATTTGAAAATTCTACAGTGGTGTTACCCCTTAAGGGACGTCTTTGCCCAAACTGATACGGGGAATTGAAAATGGTGTTTTTTAATTACCGAATTTTGTCGAACATTCGCAGTTAGCTCATCGAGTTATAGCCAAAAAAGCACGTTAATTTCTTTTCAGTTTTTTTTTAATAGGAAATGTCGCCACAATTTGTTCGAAGACCTCAGCAGGGAAATTTTGACGATCTTGAAGATTGAACCTGCAGCGCAATGCGAAGCGGTTTTTCAACGAGGAGATAAAACACTAGAAGAGCACCAACTATTTAAAGAAAACAAATAACACGCGAATTCATTTCGGGAAAAAAGTTATTAAAATGATTGGAAAAGGGGGAAACAGGTGGAAAAATTTCAAGCAAGGTATGTTAAGGGGCCAGTCCACTTTGGAGCCACGAAAAAAAGGCTATTATCGCGATTTTTTTGAGGATTTTATAAAAGATATGAATATTAAAGTTGGTGGTCTTGATAAATAAAGTCTTGAAATACACAAAAAAAAATTGAATTCATTTTTACTCATTTTTAAGTACAAAAGTATAGTTTAACGTAACGCCAACACAACTCGGCAACGGCTTGTCTGAAACAAAAAAATCAAAGTCCATTAGATTCAGTATGACACCAGCTACAAAATGACCCTCGGCTATAAAGTTCTATTAAAAAATAAAAAATGGCAGATGAAAAACGAAGAAATAAAAAAAAACGCGTTTTTTCGCAGTTTTTCGCAAAAAAGAGTAAAAATCAACATTTCAAAACCATCGAGGGTTATCTTGTTGCGAATCATGTTTACAATATGTGGTTCAAATTTCAAGAGAATCGGTTTATCAGTTTTAGAGATACGATGGAGCTAGATTTTGAAAACGTTGTTTCGAGAAAAACGCGTCTGAAGTTTATACTACGAAAAACTCTTACCACTCAATCGGCAATTCCTGCACCGTACAAAATCCCTTCTGATTGCTCATCATCGTCGATTTCTTCGAGTCTTGCTTGCTTTCGATTTTTCGAAATTTTCAAAGTGGCCTGGCCCCTTAAAGTCGCTATGGGAATTAGTAGAAACACCCCAAACTATATTTGGCGAATATGGAAATATTGAAAAGGGCCGTAAGGTATCTACTTGGAACAATGAAGATGGGGGATGGTAAGTGGCCAAAACAAATGCCTAAAGGAAGAAGTAAGGGCAATTATCAATGGTAACCCATAAAAATGGGGAAGATAAAAGAAGCAATAGAAAGCGTAGGTGGGAGGCCATCTGGCAAGTTGGAAATGGGAAAGGGAGCTAGAAAGAAAAATAAAGAGACATGAATATTAAAATTGGACAAGAAATTCAATACGATTGGAGCAAGATCGATGGGTCAACGGAAATATAAATATAGGAAAATAGACATGGAAAAATATTGGGAGGACAAGATGATTAGCGGAGAATTAAAAGAAACGTGGGCGAGGACAAGATGTGGCGTTGTCGGAAAAGACGGAAAAAAAGGGTATGTAGACGCCAAATGTAGAATATGCAAGCAGACAATTGAAAAATTGAGACAAATTTCCGAGTGTACGGAAATTAAGGGATCATCACAGTGTAACGGATCGAAAAACAGCTGATTTTCGCTATTTTTTTTCGATGGTTAAAATACGCTAATCAGTCTGATTTTTTTTATGTCAAAACAAAGCAGTCATGAAGAACAGAAAATAAATCTTTAAGGGGTCTTCTCACTTTAGACGATAAAAAAGCTATTTTATGCATTTTTTGGATAGGTTTATATTATAGATATTGATATAAAAGTTGTTACACTTAATAAATACACTCGAAATTTTTGTTATGTATTTATGTAACCCAAACAAACTTTAAACTCGTTTTTCTTGAAACAACGTTTTTTGACGGCTTGTTGATAAAGTCTCCGAAACTATTGAACCGATCCTTATGAAATTTTAACCACATATTCTTTACAACTATAGCTTTAGCACATATCGAGGTTTTTCTTAAATTTTGTTATTTACTATTTTTTTCCCCCAAAAACGGTGAAAAAACTCGGTTTTTTTTCCCCAAAAATGTCCGCCCTTTTGTTATTTTTGCATATATCAAAAATCGTATGATATGCACTATGGCCATTAACATACTGAATCTAAAACGATTCGATTTTTTTGTTTCGGCTGATTCATCTCCGAGATTTCATCAACAGCGCAGATCTACCATTTTTAAGGACATTTTTTTAACTACCATTTTCGTCTATAAATACTGACTTAAATAAATAAAAATTTTTTTTTATGTATTTCGAAAGTGTATTTATTAAGTGTAACAACTTTTACATCAATATCTATAATATAAACCTATAAAAAAAATCCATGAAAATAGCCTTTTTTAGGGTCGAAAGTAAGAAGACCCCTAAACGTTTATTTTTTTTTTAACATTTCTTTTAACGATTGTAAATATCTTCGAAAAAAAGGAATCGTCGTGGTGTACACGGTTGTGGCGGTAAATATTATCTGAAACAAAATTTGTAAAAAAAATTATTAATCAGTATGACTGCCGCCATCTCGCTATGGAGGTTTCTTGAAATTTGACAAAATGGCGGTGGTTAAAAAAAAACGTATCAAATTTACCTTGTTTTTCGGCAGTTTTTCGTTAAAAAAATATGAAGATTTCAAAAAAATCTTCCAGAGCGAGATAAAGAATGGCGTGAAGAATGGTGTGTTAAAGCTTGAGACGGATAGCTTGAAATCTCTTCCTTTGAGAGTGTACACCGTTTTGAAAAACGACATTTCGATAAAAACGCGTTTAAAGTTTCGAGTGCGGAATTTTCATATAAAGTGTACACTTACGTTTATGTAAGTATATTAACAGCATGTTCATAACCGTCTATACTATCGGATAATACAAGAAAAAATTGATTTTTTGAAAATTTTCCACAGCGACGATTCCTTAAGGGAAAACTAAACCAAGGAATAGTAAATAAACTTGAGCAATGGTTGAAAAATAGCAGGGGGGTTAGAAATTCACTGGAAAATAGAAGCGCAACTGAAAATGCAACCGGCAAAGCAACTGTGCAGTTACATCAGACAATTTGAGAAACCAGCAATTAGGATAGATATAAGGAAACCAATGTAAAATAATTGATATAAGTGAGAAGGGAGGGGCATTTGTCTAAACACCCTTAAAAAAGGGTATGCGAGGAAAAAAAATACTATGACTACTAATTGCAAAATTAATTTTTCATATTTGGAAAAAATCTTTCGTACTTTTCGAGTGTTTTATGTGTACATTGAAAAAACGCCTGAGGATTTTGCTCCAAGCTCAATTCTAAAGACTAGAAAAACTTCCACTGGCTCCTAACAAATCACTATGGTGTCGCCATTTCGAAAAAAAAGTTACTGTTGTTTTTTTAATTTTTATTAACCGAATGTAAATTTCCATCAAAGTTGATTAATTTTTCAAAAATCAACGAATTCTATGACGTTGAAGTTTGCATCCTTGGAACGCAACGAAAATTAATTTTTGTCGATTGCGACAATATTTTTGTTGGATTTGGGCGACTAAAGTCACTTCACCGGTTTTCAGGATTCTCCTAAGAACAGGGTTGCGAAATTTGTAATGAAAAAGTAGTTTCTTACTTTTTGCAATGAAAATTTGTAATGAAAAGTAATTCAATACTTTTTTAATGGGTAATGAAAAAATATTTCATTACCCATTACATTACATTCAGTAATGTAAAAAAATGCCATTACTCATTACATTATACTCTGTAATGTAAACAATTTCCATTACTCATTACATTGGATTTTGTAATGTAAAAAATGCCCATTGCTGATACCATTATATTTTGCAATGTAAAAAAATTCAATTACATTACATTTTGTGAAGTGAAACATTTTCATTACAAAATGTAATGCAATGTGTAATGACGAAAAAATTCATTACACATTACATTGTAATGGATAATGGACATTTTTTACATTGCATTGCATTAGTAATGTTAAAAAATTCCATTACTCATTACCTTATAGTTTGTAATGTAAAGAAAATCCATTACTCATTACGTTAAATTTTGTAATGTAAAGAATTACATTACCCATTACATTGTAATGGGTAATGAAAATATTTCACATTACAAAATGTATTGTAATGAGGAATGGAAATTTTTTACATTACAAATTCCAATGTAACGAGTAATGAAATTTTGTTACATTACAAAATGTAATGTAATGATTTTTTACATTACGGAATGTAATGTAATGGGTAACGAAATTTTTTTTCATTACACAATGTGTACTAATGAGTAATGAATACGCTAATGCATTACAAAAAGTATTATTTGCAACCCTGCTTAAAAAGTCCACACCACAAATTGGCAAAAAAATATTTTAATTATAAAAATAAAGAAACAAAGTAGGAAAAAAGAATTTTCGTTGCATTCCAACAATGGAAACTTCAACACCGTCGAATTCCCCCATTCAGTTTTCGGCCCTTTTGTGTTTTTTTCTTCTTTGGTAACTGACGGAGTGAAGGACAAAATCGATGAGAATTTGTGTTAAAGGAAGACTTTTGTTTTGTGTGTTTTTCACGGTTCGTCATAGATGTCGAGCCTTTAATCCTTCGCGTGCGAAGCGACGAGGCGGAAGGTTGGTCGGAAATTCAACCGGAAGGATACGACAAATGGTTCAGCGTTCGGCCACACTTCCTACGATAAACCTCTCGCTTCCGTCCCGCCTTTCCATCTCTTCTTCGACTTCTGCCTCGGCCAATTCTCGTATTCCCGTTTTAAATAAGCCGCAGCGCGCCTACAGTTTTAAACCGAAGCGTCTGAGGTTAGAGAGAGCGAGAGAGAGGTCGTGTTTACACATCGCACTTATTTGTTTCACTCAGAGATTGTTCTTGCAACAGCAAATCCCTTTTTCATGACTTTTTCACCCCCCCTTTCTCTGTTTCGTTCTCATCGGAGCCAGATTGATTTTTCACTTAATTGCCCGATAACTAATCGCGAGTTTTGTTTCTTTTCCCACCCTCTAACACGAATCGCGAGGAGACTTTTGTTTTTTTCTTCGATTCGGATGTCCCGGCTGCGTGGCAGAGCTTCGTTTTTAGCGTTTTGAAAACACTTTCAACATTTTTTTCTCTTCTTTCTTTCTTTTTTTTTTTTCGTTTCTGCAATGTCCTCATACTTTGTTTGGGTTTGATTTCTTTTTGGAGTCTAAAATAATCGATACAGCAGCAATTGGATTACTTTCCTCGCGGTAAGGGGGCGTCCATTAATTACGTGAGGCGTTTAGGGGGGGGGGAGGGGGTCGAGCGAAATCTCACCCAATCTCACGTGGGGGAGAGGGGGGGCTTCGGCAAATATCACGTAATTTTAGTAATTTTAGTAATCACGTAATTTTTATCACGTAGGGAGAGTCTCCCTACTACTTTACATGGTGGAGTAAATGGTACTACAACCGCAGTTACTTCTACTACAATTTATTTTCCGTGAACGTATGCATTTTGAAAAATCTCACGTGAGATTAGGGGAGGGGGGAGGGGGTCGAGCAAAATCTCACGACATCTCACCAGGGGGAGAGGGGGGGGGTCGAAAAATCGCCAAAGTCACCTCACGTAATTAATGGATGCCCCCTAAATGCTGCAGGGAGTGTCGGGCGTCGAACTTTCGAGTCCGCACTCGAATCGCTGGTAGGCGCGAAAGTATTCTCCCGAGAGTGAGGATCGTGGAATTTCATCCTTTTCGCGATGGTATTTTGGTAACGGGAGGGTCAATAATTTTGTTTTTTTTTCTCGTCCTTTGCTGTGTGGTGTTTTTTTAAAGGGCCTTTGGGCCAGGAAAAAATGATTTTCATGATTTTTTTTAAAAGGAAAAATGTCTTCACCTCCTTTGAGACTTAGGGTATGCTTTATTACTACTTTTGGCTGTTACACGGTATTTTTTTTATTAATCTTTAAAAATGGCGGAGGTATGGCACGGTCTTCTTAAGGCGGGATATACATTTACAACGATGAAAAAATCGATTTCTTTTTGTTTTCTTTAAACGATAGAACTATATATATATAGAATATTTTCCTAAAGTTTCAAAGCGAAATTCGAAAAACTTCAAACGTACAGCCCGTCAACGCTGTGCCTCACCGCTCGGATTCGGAGCGGGCGTGAACTTCAAACGCGTTTTCCTCAAAAATGCATTATCGAAATTGGCGTGCAGGATTACTCAAAAACTATTAAGCCGATTGAGTTGAAACTTGGTAGAAATATTGATAATATTGGTGCCTTCTACTTGACGAGAATTGTTTTTGAAAGATTGGGGAAAAAACCGACTTTTTTCATCCACATTTTACAGAAATGTTGCGTGAAATGTTGATTTTTATTTGGAAATGCGTGCCATTTTCTTAAATTTGCATTTTCTTCATTTTAATTACCGTCACATGAAAGCTATACATATTCTAACTGAAAAAATGTTTGTACTTTTTCGCAACACTCTGCCACAGCTCCGTCATTTTGATGATCAATTAAGGGGCTATACCAGTGTGAACGCTGAAAATTTGGGTGATTTTCGGGAATTTTTTGGAAGTAAAGTACGAAATTAAATTTTTCGGAAAATCAAGAATATGTTTGGCTATATTTGACCTATATTACATAATTTTTTCATAGAAAAATATTGAGATCCAAGCGAATTATGCGCTGCCTTCGGAGGGGCAAAGAAAAGTTCCTCCACTGCTGACATGATTTCCGCCGATTGTGTAGCTGAAACCGAAAAAGGAAAAAAAGTCGTTAAACTGGAAGGTATTTCCTGTACACTGACGTAGAATTTCCGAAAAATATCAAAATCTAACAAAATGGCGTAGTTATGAAAAAAAAGTCTGTTTTCTTGCCTATAAAGTGGTCGTTTTTTTCAATGCCAAATCGTCAATTTTCATCCAACCAAAAATATCCTACGTCATTGTAGAGTAAATATATTCAAGAGTACTCAGTTCAAATTTCAAGTCAATCGGATAATTGCTCTTTGAGTTACAGTGTCAGCAAATTTGAAAAATCTCATTTCGAGAAAAACGCGTTTAAAGATTTAACTATCGATTTTTGCAAGATAAAATGATATTGATATTAAGGTGTTACCCCCACTTGTAGCGCAAAAAAAGGCCTTTTTCATGATTTTTTTTAAAGAAAACTACAAAACATTTTTAAATCGATCAATATACCATCTTAAAGAACACATCTTGAAGAACTTTCAGTAATTTTTTTATTGAAAAATATTACATTGTTTAGTGGCAAACGGCCGTCAATGAAATAATGTTTTTATATACACGGTTTGCGGTGACCAACATTGCGGCGAAGTGGATCATCTAAAAAAAAAAAATGCGGATGGATTTAGTCAAATATAAGTATAAACTAGTCTTTAATCGAAGGATTTTAAAAAATATTCATTTTTCACAAAATGGCGGACAGTCAAAGTTAATGGTTCGATTTTAACGAAAAAAACGGCCGTTTTTTGGCTATAAAACGGCGATTTTTTTTTTTCGAAAAAAAAAATCGAAGGATTAAAGACTACATTTTTATGTGTTAAATAAGCCTGCAAAATTTCAAGAAGATCGGTCCATTAGTGTTCGAGTAATCTTGGTCACCGACTTCAGAAATGCCATTTTGAGAAAAACGCGTTTAAAGTTTCAATTTCAGTTTACACGAAGAAAATATTTTTTTTTGTAAACTTACATAGAGTCATCCATTCTTCTTATATTTCAAAAAAATGCAATAAAAAAAATCGATTTTTTCAAAATCGCAAGTGGGGGTAACCCCTTAATTATATAAATGATAATGATATTCTTGAAAGTGTAAACGGTCGAAAAAGGCAACAAAAAAATCGATTTTTTGAAAGTGTCACACTGATATAGCCCCTTAACTTTAAAAAATTGTTTTGTATATTTGAATATACTATTAAAGTATACCTAAAGTTTGATAATTGTAGAATAATTATTTCTTAGTTTAAGAAATCCCTCAATATTGCTTATTTTTTTCCTGTCTAAATGTATATCCCGCCTTAACGGGGTATCCCTCTCTGGAAGCCCAATTTGAAGGGTCGGAATGATGATTTTTTTTTTTTCAAGTAACACATTGGTTGGTATGAATCAATTTTTTCCCAGTATGTTGTACACATGTTTGTGGGTACAATGTAATTTTTTCGGAAGAAAATCTTCCAAAGTGTTCGTGGTGCTGCAGTTGGCGTTGTAGTCCTCCAGCGGCGAGGCCCGAAACGGCGGGATCTCTACCAGGCTCAAATGTAATCTGAAACGAAAACAAAAAATGTTTTCTTCAAATATATCCAACTGGCTATGGGTTCACGATCTACTTTTCGAAATTTCGAAAAATACGAACAATGCCAGCTTCTCCAAAAAAAAACCTCATTTTTCTCTTGAAAAACCGCATGCTGAAGTCATTGTTATTAACAAATGGTTCAGCCAATTAAAAAATGCGATCGTGAACCGAAAATGACGAGTTTTTGAACGCTAACTGTGCAGATTCAAATCAATAGTGTGAAAGTTACTCAAGATATCAATCCCGCCGTGTCAAGATATGTAGTTTCGAGATAAACGCGTTCAAACCCGACGCACACTGTTCCACTAAAATAGGCGTAACTTCGTCAATTTTTAGAATTTCAGGGCCCGGTTGGTCTTGAAATATTCTTGAAAGTTCACACTACAACAATACGAAAAAAACGATTTTTTGAAGTTTCCAGAGAGGGATAGCCCCTTAAGGGGTTGCGGCGGATGTTGTCAGACGGCGTGACACGTATCGTCGTGGGGATTAATTTTAAAAAATAAACAAAGAAAGTTTTTTTCATGAACACTCATACGCAGAATATGAACCAAGAAAAAGTGAGAAATTTTGAAAATGGATGAATTGGTACAATATGAAACAAAAAAAATTGAATTTTCCAAAAACGATGGCCACATTTATCAATAAAAAATACTTTTTATTATTATCAAAAAAATGTGGGGTCATGTTTTAGACAATAAGGTGAGAGAGATTTATACCAAATTTAATCGGAATCGATCGACATGTTTTTTAGCTATACGTCACGCCAGTTTTGAAAATGCAGTTTAGACAGTGTCATACTTTCACCATTTTCAAAGACTAATAAATAAATAAAAAATACCATGTAACAGCCAAAAGTAGTAATAAAAAATACCCTAAGTCTACAAAATGGTAAAGAAATATTTCCTTTAAAAAAAAACATCTTGAAAATCAGCAACTTTTCCCCTCGCCTAGAGGTATCGTCCCCCTTAAGGACTAATTGGGTTTGACGGTGATTACGATTTTTATTGGGTTGCCGTTTGGTTTTATGGTTGTGGGCTTTGGTCGCGAATTCTTGTGGGCAAATTGAGAAATGACAATTGGCGATTTCTTCTTTAATTATAATTGTGCATTCCTATCGAGAGGGTCTTCTGGTCAATTGAGCAATGGAAAATTGAGTGAAGATTATTTCGGTATTATTTATAATTACGCACTTTATCGATAATTTTTCCTGGTACATTGAGGGGAATGAAGTCAAACGGAGATTTCGTTATAATTGTTTATAATCACGAATGAAAAAATACCATGTAACAGCGAAAAGTAGTAACGAAAATTACCCTGAGTCTCAAAAACCGCGAAGAAGTCTTTCCTTTAAAAAAAAGTAATGAAAATCAGCAAATTTTTCCTCTGAAGGTATCTCCCCCCTTAAAAAGCGAAGTACTTCAATTCGACAAGGACTCTAACCACCATGTTTCCGAGACACTGTTCGCAAAAAATTGTACACGTTGAATACCGACGATCTCGCTGATTTCGGAGCACTTTCCTCCAACGAGCGACGGATCGACTCGCGAACTTTTCGACAGTACTTCAATTTTGTTGCTGTTCCGCAATTGTGTGAGCGTGCCTAACGAGCTGCGGAAACGCTTTTTTTTCTTCCATAGATGGATAGACACTTTTTCGCCCCGTGTTCGTTGTAGTACAGTCATGCTGTCGCTCAAAAACCCCGTAATTGGAGAAAAAATAGGCCAGTTTTTTGACAGGTGTTTCTGTAGGTGCCCCGGGTGCTAAATCCAAATTTGCCCAAAAATCGGGGTGCAGGGTTTTTTAAGGGGGTGGATTGATGCCAAACTACAACCCCTACGAGGTCGGCGCCGTGAGACGAAATGTTCAGAAAAATCCGGGCTTTAGTTTTGTCCACAGCGCCAAAGTCGTGGAAGTTCATTTCGGGGTGAAAAAGTTTGGTGACATTTTGAAAAATTAGTTTTAATTCAATAACCCTTTAGGAAAAATTCGTACACTTTTTGTTTAAATGGAAACGTTGTAGCCCTTGAAAAGACGCGTCGATCGAGTATTTGATCATCACTCTCCGATAATATCTTCACCCAAAAAAAAATGTTGAAATACCAAAAAAAAATTGTTTATTGAAGAACTCAAAACCAATCGATTTTTCGGGTATGGTTTATATGTACGAAATGTAGAGAATAATTTTCTCTATATTTTCGTTTCTATGGACCACCATTGAATTTTAATTCTCCAACCCCGCTTGGGGGTTGAAAATTCAAAATGAAATTCTGGGAACACTACACGGAGAGAATTAAATGTTAAAAATTACCGTGCAGTAACGGTAACCAGATGACAACCCTGAAACTTCGCTTATTATTGCTGAGTAAAACACAGATTTTCACGAAAATAAAATAAAATTTCGTCTTCAGATTGAAAATTTTACCAGATTTTCTAGTAAATTTTGATGTGTAACAAAATGCGCAAAACTTAAATTTAAAAAATATATAATATCAGCGAAATTTTACTGTGCATTTTATTATTTTATGCCTTTTAAAAATCTATATAAAAAAGTATCGTCTTTATAACAGTTATTTTAAGATTTATTATAAAATTTAATGAGTGTTGTACGAAAATGTATTGTGCTCTCGGTAAAAATTATCGTGCGCGCTTGGTTAAAATTATCGTGCGGTACGGTACGGTAATCTTGAGGCACTGCATGGTAAAAATTCCTCTTCATACCAAGTAGCGGTGCGCGGTTCGGTTTCAGTGGTCTATCTATTCCTTATAGGGCGCGATGGGAGTTTCCAAAAAAATTTCGTCTAAACTGCGTACATAAACTGCTTATGAAATTTTTAAGAGTGAATCCGATTTTACGATTTCAAATGTTGACAAAATAATATGTGCGCAAATTAGTCACATCACTCGAGCCTACGATGGTACGAAATGTATTGTAAAAAAATGGTAGTATTAAATGAAAAATAAATTCTAATAATTAAATTTCTCTCCTTATCCGTTTGTTGAGTATACCAATTTATATGAGAGAAAAAAAAATTTCCAACAAAAAACGAACAGCGTTAATTTGTACCAATTTTTCAATAATAAATAATATTTATTATTATGGTTATTATTATTTCAGTTATTATTATGATTATTATAGCACCGGTCTTTGAAGAAAAAATACATTTTACTAAGGAATCGGAGCGATGGTCTAGTGGTTAGCGTGCTCGCCTTCAAACTGGGAGTCCCGGGTTCGAAACCTAGTTGCGTACAATTCGTCGTGAAATGTTTTTCTTCGGCATTTCACGGCGAAATAAGACAGAGGGGGAAGTCGTCTGGGCCGCAGGGGGGGAGGGAACAGCGAAGAAGGTGGAGAGGAAAAAGGTAAACAAAACAGTAGAGGAAAAAACGGTCACAATGAGGGGATATATATAAATTTTACCAGCCTTTTAGGAAATTTTTCTTCTGAGGTTGACGCAGGTAAATTTTACTGTGCAGTATCGTAAAAATACCGCGTGCGGTGCAGTTGGTAATTTTTAACCGACAGTAGGTAAATTTTCGAATAAATATGCTAAATTTGACTGTCTCCAATTTCTACCCTTCTTGTATAGTAAAATTTTTGCTACGTATTTGAAATTTTCTGTAACGTGAATTAAAAAAAACTTGTCGCATACGAATTATTATGTTTTTCTCACTTGTCACCACATTGAAATATATCACAGTAATTTTTACCGTGAAATTCACGACAAAAATTACTTTTTAATTCTCTCCGTGTATTGACCGCACGAATTCGCCGCCGGGGAACAATTTGTAGCTTGAACCCTTAGCTACATTTTTGTCCACGGCGCCAAACTCCTATCCGTTTATTTTCGGTCAATAGTTTTCCCAGAATTTCATTTTGAATGTTCAACCCGCGAGAGGGGTTGGAAAAAGCAAAATTCAAGGGTGGTCCATAGAAACGAAAATATAGAGAAAATTATTCTCTACATTTTGTACATTTAAACCATCCCCGAAAAATGGATTGTTTTTGAGTTATTTAATGAACAATTTTTCAAAATATTTCAACAATTTTTTCAGAGATGAAGATATTATTGGAGAGGGATAATCAAATACTCGATCGACGCGTCTTTTCAAGGGCTACAACGTTCCCATTTGAACAAAAATTGTATAAATTTTTCCTAAAGAGGTATCGACTTAAAACTTTTTTCAAAATTTCAACCCACTTTTTCACCCCCGAAATTAACTTTCACGACTTCGGCGCTGTGGACAAAAATGAAGCCCGCATTTTTCTGAACATTTTGTCTCCCGACGTCGACCTCGTGGGGCTTGTAGTTCGGCATTAATCCACCCCCCCCCCTTCGTCCCTTAAAAAAAAACCTACACCCCGATTTTTAGGCAAACTTGGATTTAGCACCCGCGGCACCTACAAAAGCACCTGTCAAAAAACTAGCCTTCCAATTTTTGCCGATTCCAATATACAGCACGAATATTGTCCACTCGTCAGGAATCAAAAGTTTCCCGCGCGAATCTAACCCCGAAGGCAGCGCTCGCGACTGCAGTTGCACTTTGATTTCGTTCGACGCCCTTGCGACGATTTGAGCTGCGATTGTACAGCGAGGTCGATTCAATCGCCGTCGAGAATCGCAGATATGACCTCGTTTTCGTTGCAGCTCCAATTTATGCCGCAATCTCGTCGCAATTAGGGTGCACTTGTCCGAACGTTCGAATGCGATTGCAGTTGCGGTCGAATGGAATTTAGTTTCCAGCCTGGCCTTGGCATTTTTTCCCCAAGCGTTGCGACTCAATTGTGACTGTCGTGTGTAATTTCAGTTGCGAACTTTGGCGAACTCAATATTAATATTTCAATATTAATAATGTTATTTACATTGTAATATTAATGACGTATTCATAATTAATATTGTAATATCAAGGTATAAATCGTTATTTGTATTTTAACATCAATAACGTATTAAACATTAATATTGTAATATTATAAAGGTATTCGTCGTTATTTGTATTTAGAAATCAATAACGTGTTAAACATTAATATTGTAACATTATCAAGGTATTCATCGTTATTAAGCACTTATAATCCCACTCTATATAGAACGCCAAATTTTAGTCGATTTTCATGATTTTTTTCGGAGAATAAGGAATGCAGATATCTTTTCAGGGTCACAGGTACTTTTTATTACATAATTCTAGTTTTCGAGACGATTTTTGTTGCTTGAAAAAAGTTAAAAATGGCGGAGATATAACCAGTCGCCGTGAAGTTGTCCGAAAAGGAGGCCGAATGAATGAAAAATGAGTTATAAAAAAAAACAAATTGAAGGAATAAGTAAGATGACTGAAAAATCGTTTGGACGTTTATTTGTACGTACATTAACAAAGTCCGGTACGAAATTTCATTTAAAAATATTAATAATTCAAGACGTTATAAAAAATCTCGTGAAGGACCTTTGTACGTGAGGGGCTCAACAGTATACTTGATTTTGGGTCCGCAGTTAATCTGAAGAAAATAAAACGAGTTTTTCCCCTCAAAACAGATAATATTGGCTAACAAGGAATATCACTTTGGTGTCCTCCTGAGATTTTGTTGAAATTTTTTCATGTGGAAGAGTATCAAAAACTAAGAGACACGTATTTTTTTTATCGGCGGAAAAAAGGTTTTTAGGGGTGAGTCGCACCCTAAAAAATGGGGATGTTTTTTTGTCGACAATGTTTTAACGGTACGAGATATAAAAAATTTCAAACTGCAACGATGTTTATTTTTCAGTGTACTTTGGAAATGAGAATGATAACGTTATCGACGAAAAACGAAAAATACCCCTATTTTCCAGGATGCGTTTCACCCCTTAAAACCGTTTTTCCGCCGATAAAAAAAATACGTGTAAAAAAGTTTCAACAAAATCGGAGGAGGACACCAAAGTGATGTTCCTTGTAAGATGTGACCCAGCTTTTTTGTTATCGTGTTTCAATTATCAAAAAAAAAAAAATTCAATTCTCTTTTCGATTTTTCGAGGGCAAATGACATCATTATTGTGAATAACTCATGAAAGAAAATGTTGAGAAAAACGTCGGTCAAGACTAAACTACTATCACACTGATTAATTGTACGAAATTTCGAATCAATCCGTTAATTAGATGTCAAGAAATCGTGTACACCGTTTTGAAAAACATAGTTTCGAGAAAAACACGTTTAAAGTTTTACTAGCAGTTCTATCGATGTAATCACAAGTTTACCTTCAATCTGAGATTCCTGCACCATATGTTGAACCTTCATCCTCAATTTGAGTTGCCTCGAGCAATCATCGATTTTTTGAAATTTTTGCAGTTAATTAATATTAATATTTTGATATGAATAACGTATTGATCCTTTGCACTCGAGAGGTGACTCTCGCTCACCATTTTCTTTTCGAGCGAAAAAGGCCTCTAGTGCAAAGGGTCAGTCATTTATATTGCAATGTTATTGGGGTATTCATCGTTGTTAATATTTCAATATCAATAACGTATCAATGAATTCAATTAAATTAAATTTTAATTATTAAAATTTAATCAAATTAAAATGCAATTATCAATCAATTTAATAAAAGTATAATAAAGTATAATAAAGTTTAAGGGGTTAGGCCACAGTAACGGGTATAAAATCATGTGCGAATTTAACAATTTTTTTTCGTATGAAAAAGTTATTTACTCATAAAATTAATTACACATCTATTTAGTATGAATATCAAGCTGTTAGAATTTTTGTTTCAATGTACAAAATGGCCGGCTACTAATATTTTCTTTTGTTATCTTTGTTTTTAGGCGCTCCGCGGCGTGACATTTAGCATCCACAATCTTTGACCTAGAACAAAAAACAAAAATTCTCGTCAATCTACATTAGAATACATAGAGAAGTACGTACGGAATTGAAAAAATATTGTTTTATTCAAAAGTTGTAGGTATTTGAATGAATTTTTAGTGAAAAATTTCGTAAAAAACTGCTCATAAAATGAAAAGTTTTCGATTAATCAGAAATTCCGTACGTACTTCTCTGCGAAATGCAATTAGGAACATAACTTTCAAATTTGAAGTAAATCGAGTGAAAATTGTTGAAGTTATTTGTCACGGCAATTGTAAAAAAGCTGTTTCTTATTCTTACGATGATAAAGCACCGGTTTAGCGAAAAAAATATTGATTTTTTCAAAATTCTACTGTGGCCTTACCCCTTAATATCAATAGAGTATCAATAAACAATCAATATATCAATAAAGTTTCAATACGGTACTAATCGTTATTAATATTAACATTGACGTGCAGATTGCGATATTAGTAACGTCATTAAAATTGTACTATTGATAATGTTCTAATGACATTATTATTTTAATAATGTACCGATTACCTTATTATTAAATTAATAATGAACTAATTACGTTATTAGAAATTTAATCACGTCCTAATGGGCTTATTATTAATTTAATAATGAACTAAATACGTTATTATTAAATTAATAACGCACTATACCTCATTGTTACATCAATAACGTCACCATAAAAATATAATTGACATTGGAATATTAAAAACGAGTGCAGTTGCAAGTCCACCGAGTTCGCCGGTGCCACCGCAGCCGAGCGAGCACGATTCGAATCGAACATGCAATTCGCGTGACCTCGATGCGTTCGCATTATTAATTAGCTTTCAATTTACTGTTATTACCATTTTTCTTTTTTTTTTCTCCGTTGTATACGTGTTCATTTGGTTTTCTATGAACCCGTTCTATTTCGATGACTCACAGCACGCAACACCTTCCCCGGACACGCCTGAGCGAAGCACGTTAATTAAAATTAATTCATTCATCATTATCGTCAATTTGTTTTTTTGCCTTCTACGTGCCACGAAAATACGCTCACGGAATCCACGTTACGCCTACGCACGGAGACCGCGGCAGTAACGGCGCCCTTTGTTTTTCTCTCGCTAACAATCGTCCAGTGCAGACGAGTCATTGACAAATAATAATAACATTGTAGATCATAGAAATGGGCTATTAAAATAGAAAGTAAAAAAATTGTGTAAATAAAAAATGGAACGAAATGTAATTGGAGAATTTCGTTGTCGCACAGGTCACAGCCGACCCTCGACGACTCGTCGGGCAAAAGCGGCGCCAAATTTTACCAATCTTACGACAAGCTCTTCATCATCAAGACCCTGACGAGCGAAGAGGTCGAGAGGATGCACTCGTTTCTGAAACACTATCATCCGGTAAGCGTTTTTTTTTTAATTCCCGCAACGCAATTGAGGAGCCTGAATTAGGTCCGAAAAATTGTTTTTTTTTTTTTCATTGCTGAAATCGATAGATGAACTATGAAAGAATATATTTACAAAGTTACAGAGGCCAATTGTAAATGTTTTCGAAGATACAAGGCCAACAGCAGAGAAGCGATTGATATTTCCTCCTATTGAAAAATTGGAAGCGCGTTTTTTCCAGTTTTCATTTTCACGATTTTTCCAAATTGGCGGGCGTGATAGCAAAAAATTAAACGACGTATTGAATCAAACCAAAGTTTATTTTCTTCAGTATGAAAATCTCTTCTGAGTGAATTTAAAAAGTCGTTGAAAAAGTCTTTAAATTATTTTTATAACACGTTAAAGTGTTTTTTTAACACATTTTTTTTCAAACCTGAGAAAAGTTATAATTTCACGATTTTTTCAGCTTTTTCTTAATTTTCCCAGGGGAAAAATATATGACAGTTGAAAATTTTATTGGTTCATTTGGTTCAGTCGAGAATTACGAGGTGCATCTTTCCCGCCGATTGGGGACTGCAGTGGCAAGATGGCACATGGAATAGGCTGAAAAATCTACAGTCATTTATTGTTTCATGTTGAAATTTTTTTAATACTTTTCAAATATACATGAAAAGATACCACAATGTTTAGTGAGCTCACTTGTTTTTTTACCTTCTAAAAAAAGTCCCGAAAAAACGCTTTTTTGGAGATTCTAATTCAGGCTCCCCTTAAGGAATCATCACGGTGTAACGGGTCGAAAAATAGTTGATTTTCGCGATTTTTTTTCGATGCTTAAAATACGTTAATCCGTCTGATTTTTTAAATGTCAAACCAAAGCACTCGTGAAGAACAATAAATAAATTTTTACCCGTTTATTATGATTTTTTTGAAATTTTTTTAACGGTATAAAATGTCTTCGAAAAAGTTTTTTTTCGATGGTTAAAACACGTTGATCAGTCTGATTTTTTAAACGTCAAATCAAAGCACTCATGAAGAACAGAAAATAAATGTTTAATCGTTTATATTTATTTTGTTTGCATTTTTTTTTACGGTTGAAAATGTCTTCGAAAAAAGAGTCCTCACGGTGTACACGGTTGTGGCCGTAAATATTATCTGAAAAAAATTCTAAAAAGATGATTAATCAGTACGAAAGCCGATATCGTGCTACAGAGGTTTAAAAAAATCAAAATTGACAAAATAGCGGCGGTTTGAAAAAAAGTATCGAATTTAGCGTTTTTTTTTGACAGTTTTTCGTTAAAAAAATATGAAGATAAAAAAAGCTTCCATAGCAAGATAAATAATAGCGTAAAGAAAGTCGTGTCAAAATTTGAGACGGATAGCTTGAAAACTCTTTCTTTGAGAGTGTACGCCGTTTTGAAAAACGACATTTCGAGAAAAACGCGGTTAAAGTTTCGAGTGCGGAATTTTTATTTAAATTGTCTACTTACGATCAGTCGGAGATGCCAGGTCCGTGTTTATAACCGTCTATACTATCGGATAATGCAAAAAAAAATGATTTTTTGAAAATTTTACTCTGATTCCTTCAACCGGGATATCTATTTGCAACGATCAAAAAATCGATTTCTTTTTTTTTCCTTTTAAACGATAGAACTATATATGTAGAATATTTTCCTAGTTTCAAAGCGAAATTCGAAAAACTTCAAACGTTACAGCCCGTCAACGCTGTGCCTCACCGTTCGGATTCGGAGCGGGCGTGAACGTCAAACGCATTTTTCTCAAAACTGCATTATTGAAATATTGATAATATTGGTACCTTCTACTTGACGAGAATTGTTTTTGAAAAATTGAAAAAAAAAAAACGACTTTTTTCATTCACATTTTACAGAAATGTTGATTTTTTTTTGTAAATGCGTGCCATTTTCTTAAATTTGCATTTTCTAATTAATTACCGTCACATAGAAACTAAACATGTTCTAACTGAAAAAATGTTTGAACTTTTTTGCAAATCAAAGTCTACGGGAAGCTAGACTGCACGCCGATTCGCAACTCCCGCGGCGACCTTGCTGTAACACTCTGCCACAGCTCCGTCATTTTGATGATGAATTAATTTAAAAAAAATTGTTTTGTATACTTAAATATACTATTAAAGGATACCTAAAGTTTGATAATTGTAGAATAATTATTTCTCAGTTTAAAAAATCCCCCACATCGCTTATTTTTTCCCTCTGAATGTATATCCCGCCTCAAATCTGTTCGGATGCTAATTCGCAATTGGATTTTCAGTACATCGTCGAGCGTCACGGGAAGACGCTTTTGCCGCAATACTTGGGAATGTATCGACTGACCGTTGACGGTGTCGAGCACTACGTCGTAGCAATTAGAAACGTATTCTCGAATCATCTGACGACACACAGGAAATTCGACCTCAAGGGCTCGACGGTCGATCGCGAGGCGTCCGACAAGGAGAGGGAGAAGGATCTGCCGACTTACAAGGACAACGACTTCGTCAAGGACGGAATGAAGATTCACATCGGCGAGGAAGCCAAATCAAAACTCATCGAGACACTCACAGCTGACGTTGACGTTAGTCAATTTTCCTCCGAAAGTTCTTCCTTTTTTTTTTAAACACTCATCAGCGCGGGACGAGGGAAAATCCAAGCGTTCGAAGACCAACGAAACAAATGAAATTTTTTACTATTTTCCTCGTGTGCAGTTCCTGACGCGACTTCATCTCATGGACTACTCGCTGCTGCTGGGCCTCCACGACTGCGCGAGGGCGGAGCAGGAGAATCGCGAACGCGCCGAGAGGGAAGAGGACGAGGACAACCACGACGACGAGGACGACAGCGAGTCCGGGAGCGGACTCGAATCCCGAGGACCCATGGGAGAGTACGTCGAATTTTTTTTTGGCCACCTCCACACACTAAATTTCCCATTTCCCGATCACGCGACCTTGTAAAACAAACTGAAAGCACGCAAATGAAAGTTTAAAAAACAAACGGCTTCTCGTCGACGTCGGACACCATTTAGCTTTTGCATCTCCGATTTTCTCCATAATTTGTTGTGGTTTAGTATCTATTGAGAAAGACCTCCATGCCAATTTTAAGCTTTTTTTGTCCAGCCACTTCTGAGATATGAATTTAAAAAAAAGCGGTACTTTTTTCAATGCCCATAACTTTGCGAAAAATGATCCGATTGGGATGTTTTTTTTAATTTTCGTTTTTAGGCGCATTTTTAGAAAAAAATGGTACAAAATGATCAAAACCGTATTTCCATAAGATTTTCGAGTTCTAATTATTAAATGTTGATTTTTGTAAAACACGTAGTGATCGATTTTCTTCAAATTTTTCCTAAAAATACTGTCACTCATTATGCAACTTTTGAGCCCGGCACGGGAATGGGATAACATTAGGATCCATGTTTTTTCGAATTTGAATTTTTTTTATTTTTTAGTAATCTGTACTAAAAGTACATAATAATCATTTTTTCAGACCTATGGGCAATGATTATTGTCATCTATGAAGTTGAATAGATATGTCTTAATAATTTAATGGACAATGACCCTTTCATTTTAGTTAAATCTATAACAACAAGTATTTTGTATTAATTCTTATTCAATTTTATATTGAGTCAATATCTCATGTGTATGGAGAGTAGAGGTACCTAAAGATCATTATTATCTAAAGAACAAATCTTAGTTTAAAAGAATTCAGTTAATATATGTGTTCAAAAGTTGGCGCTTTTTGAAATGATTTTTAACTTTAAACTACGGTCGGTAATAAAAACTTCGTTAACATAGCCTAGTGGCTGAGTGTCGTTCTTGTCTACGGCTCCATTTTAGAACAAGAATTCAGTGTTGTTTTCAATCACGTGTTGACAGTGAGTCCTGTGAATAACCTCTACTAATTTGCTTTAAAGAAAAATTTGTGTAATATCACGGTATATTTTTTGAAGCACAACTTTATTGTGAATTTTCGTGCCATGTCAAATTTTGGGATATATAATTTGTGCTGTAATCCTTTGCAAATAGAAAATCATAGAGTTGAGAGAAGTCTTCGACGAGCTTCTGTTACTCAACAAAATTTATATAATTTCAGTAAGGATGATTTTCTCTGCACATCGTGTAGAAAAGCATTGGACTTTTGCTTGTAATCAATCTGTAAACTAATTAATAATCATTACGTGTCAGATAATCCTCGAGAGTAGCTTTGATGTAAAGTATTTTGATTTCAGATTTTTCTTAACATATATAAGTGAAACAAGAACATTTTAAAATTCGAAAAAACACGGATCCTAACCTTATCCCATTAACGTGTCGGGCTTAAAATTTGCACAATGAGTAACAGTATTTTTAGGAAAAATTTGAAGAAAATCGTTTGCGACGTGTTTTTCAAAAATCAACATTTGATATTTAGAACTTGAAAATCTTATGGAAATACGGTTTTGATGATTTTGTACCATTTTTTTTCTAAAAGTGTGTCTAAAAACGATTAAAAAAAACATGCCAATCGGATCATTTTTCGCAGTTCTGGGCCATAAAAAAACTCGTTTTTTAAAAATTCATATCTCGGAAGTGACTGGACAAAAAAAGCTGAAAGTTGGCATGGAGGCCTTTCTCAATAGATACCAAAAGACAAAAAATTATGGAGAAAATCGGAGATGCAAAAGCTCAATGGTGTCCGATTTGGGGTGGAATGCCCCATATGCATGTGTTTTGTCGTCAATGATCCTTATTGTATGGCCCAAAATGTATCTTTTAAGAAAAAGAAAAATGAAGTGCCCAAACATTCGGTCGAAGTGGGAGATGCGTTGAAATATACGTACTTGCACGAAAAAGATCATATATATATTTTTTCTAATATACAAAACAATCCTTTGAGGTTTTTAAAGAGGAAGGTTCGTTTTGCGATACAGTCAGTTGAAAAAAAATGGGGGTCAAATTGACCCAGTGTGCAGTCGAAGGGTTGAGGGACCAATCCAGGGACTGGCTTGAAAATTGCTAATTATTACAACAAAAAATAAATAAAATTCGATAATCAGCCTCATTTTTTTCGTTTATTCAAAAGACTTATGTTGTACATCAAAATATTTCTTAATGTTTTAGTTTTATTTTATAATTTTTTTGGCCACTGCAAAATGATGCCTAAAAACATAGCGTCTGACGGTGGAAAGTCCTACTCCAAAAATTGTGTGAAAGGAACAAACCAGAACAATTGTAAATCAGCATGAAAAACTGTAGAGGCGTACGGAGGATTTTTTTTTCGATGAAAATTAACAAAATGGTGGCCATTTCAAAATGGAGTGTCAAATTGGGCCGTTTTCGACAGTTTTTCGTTAAAAAAAATGTGAACTTTAAAAAAAACGCTTCCGTACGACGTTAAGGTAGTCCTATCGCCAGGCTTCAATCCATAGGATTTTCATAACTTTTTTTTTGAGCTTCACTAAATATATTAATAATCGTCTCTGTAAAATTTCAGGATCGTTTATCGACCTAATTACAGAGAAAATAAATATTAAAATTGCGTATTTTGTGAAGGAATTCCGAGACGACAAACAAAAACCCAATGTCCGGTCGCTACGAAAGTGTATTTAATAGTGGGAATCCGTCAGATTCTTAAAAATAATCAGATTTACATACTTAACACTTGTAGTAATCCAGTGGTTTCAGAAAAAAATTACGCTTATTGACCTAATTTTTATGTAATATCAAGTTCAATTCGAACTTCCGGTATTGGATTTATTACCACTTGCTACGATAAAGAGACGTGACAGCAAGGCAACAGCTGACTGTACTCCTAACCTCATCTCACTCGTTCGAATTTCCACACATATTTCATTTTTAACCGACATATTTCGCCGACACAAATTTTCCACGCTTTTTACCAGTCGTCGCCCGAATACGATGCTTTATATTTCCCGCAGCTGACATTGTTTTGACAGATCGACGTTGAAAAGCATGGAGGTTAAACTCGCCTGGTTGAGTAAAAAGAGACGGAGATAGAACCAATATTGCCAAATATCAAACCTGGAAATACTGCGCGAATCGTTGGAATAACTATTTTTTTATTTTTCTAATTAAATGTGAATATTCGTTACACAGTTTACACATGGAAAATTTTGTTATTCCTTTTTTTTTGCATGAGTTAAAAATATAAATTGTACAAGTCTCAAGTATGATCAGTGGTATGACTAGTGTACAGCGATAGGACTACCTTAAGGAAAGGCGTGAATGTGGCAAAATGTGAGACGGAACGCTTGAAAACTCTTTGCTTAAAATCTTCCACCGTTTTGAGAAAAACGCGTCCGCGCCAGGTCTCACGCAGCTGGTCTAATCCCTTTTTCTAAGAAACGCCGCAGCGTCCGAAATACTTCGAATTTCACCACCAAAATTCACCAGCATGTTTTATGAAAGTCCACATTTTTTGATAATGCAAGAAAAAAAGACGATTTTCCAAAAATTTTACCCCGGAATAAAACCTGAAATCCCTTAAGGCAGTGAACGAGCAGAGTTCCGGCGATGAAAAAAAAAATGTCCGATCTGTTTGCAGTCGCCTGTGGGGCTGGAGTGGCGTCACAGGCGTGACGACGCCCCCGGAGTCGCCGCACGCCGCTCTCGTCCGGGAGACGAGTCTTCAGTACGAGGACGCGATCATACCGGAACTCGACATTTACGCGATACCAAGTTCCGAAGGTGAGACGATCAAATTTACCGTACAATTTTCACGAAACTCTCGCATCGTCTCTATCCTTGCGTTTGTTTTTTGTTCTCTCATGGAAAAGGAGCACCAACGAAGGAAATCTATTTCCTGGCGATAATAGACGTCCTGACGCACTACGGGGTGAGAAAGCAGGCGGCTAAAGCAGCCAAGACCGTCAAGTACGGAGCAAACGTCGACGGCATATCCACCTGCGATCCCGAGCAGTACGGCAAACGATTCATAGAATTTATGAGCAAAGCGATAGAGTAGATTAGCCAATAAAGTTACAAAAAAAAACGAGAACACAAATAATCGACATGTACACGAGATACAGCAAACAACACAAATACACAAAATAAGATGTTTCCTTCATGTGCGATTTGGAAGACAGCAAGATGGCCGGGAGGGGGGGGGGAGATAAGTCTCGATTGAAGTTTTCGACGTTTCCTTTTTCCAATGGTACCGAAGGGAAACGTGGATTCGCTATAGATAATTTTATATTCCCCCGATCGTTCGATTATATTGGCGCTCGACCGCTTCATGAAATTCGTACCGCGGTCGGGCGAGCAAAAAGGGGACGATTTAACGATTAACAACTCTCATCTAGTCTCAATTTAAGTACTCTTACGTATATTATTATTATTATATATTTTTTTTTCAACGCGTTTACATTCTTTGCCCTTTGGTTCTTCTCAAACTCGTCGCCCATTTTGTTTTCATTATTATCCGGCCGAAAACCGAGAGTGAAATATTATTTTATACTCGTTCCTGTATCATATATATCTTTTCGCGTACACACATATATAGACATATATAAATATATATACTCTATTTTTCAATCGAGTGGAGGAAGACTAGGGTTCGAGATTGACGAGAAAGGCTGGGCAAAGAAGTATAATGACAAAAAGAAAAACGAAACTCAATTTGAAGAAAAGATAAAACATAAAACGCGCTCAATAATAAAATATTGCGAATATGTATGTACACTCTAAGCGTAACTAGGCTAAGGCGATTCTTTCGAAAACTTTCGTTCTACGGTTTTTATTACGGATTTTCCATCACTTCGCAGCTCCGCTAAAGCCACAAATTACGTTTTGCGCCTCTTTCATTTTTTTTTCGCGACGCGATCGTTGCTTCGATGAACACACGAAGAGACACACGACTCTCACGTTTTTTTTCTCATTTTTTTTAATTGTCCGACGACACATTACACATTGTTGCAAAATTAAAATAAAAAAGAAATTGGTCGTAGACTTGGAGGAAAAAAAAACATACGTGGTCCAGAGTGGGACGATACGCCTCGTTGTCAGCGTCTAAAAATTCGTCGTTTCTTTTCGTTTTCTTACGAATAATCATTACGAGAATGTCTACTGTCCGCGTTTCCTCTTTGTGGCTACGGATTAATTAACGAAATAAAGATCATTCCTGAAGTGTATACGAAGTTACTTGCAGAAACTCCTTAAGTACATTTGAGTAAAAGAAATGAGTCGAGAGTGCGGGGGGGGGGCGGTGAATTATGAAGAGGCACGGCTCAATTGTAGACCCTGGGCCTCTTGGAGTTGAGTTCCGGAACGGTGGATACCTGGTCGGCCGAATCCGCGCTACCGGTGGCAGCTCCACTTCGCTTGCGGCGCGCCGTCGGCGACATTTGCTTCAGGCACTCGACGTCGTTGAACACCACTTGGGCCCCTCCGCCACTCGTCGGTACTATGTCACCCTGCGCATTCAACTGCCAATTATTACGCGTTTTTTTTCGTCAACTTCTAGTCCTCTCTGCTGGTCGCTTCGCCCTCAATGTCGTTGGGAGGAAAGTGGGAATGGAGTCCGCCGTTTTGAGGCAGCATGCGCAGTGGGCTGGGCGGATTGACTTTCGCTAGGGAAGTGTTGAAGCTCGGGGAGCGTTCGACTTGGGCGCTTGCAGAAGCATTTATGACGTCACGCGTGGCGCTAGGGTCGCGCTTTTTGCGAAACAAACGCCACGTGAGCACAACGAATACGATGGTTTCCCAGATAGCAATAGGGTACTTTATGCAAGAAAAATACTGAGAATATATAAGTAAGGTAGTTTTCGCAATAAGCAATCGAAGAATATTGGTTTTAATTTACTAAAACACAAAATAAATTTAATAATTCATTTTTACAAAAATACTTTTTCTATCTGTTCAACGAACGTGCGAAACGGTAGCCGCCATAATGGATTCCGACGTGACGTCATTGACATAGTAAACACAGAAAGCGGTCGACGTATTACTCTCTAACCTATGCAAGAAAGCTTCAACAACTATATATTCTCGTTTGTCATAGTTAATTGCGAATTTTCCAAACAGTTATCTGTACTTAAAAAAAACAAAGGAGTTTCTTTTCGGACTATGACTTTGGATCTCTTCTCGCAAGTTTTAACCAAGTCTTTCTTATATTTATATCAATTGGCATTTTAATCCACAACTTTCCCGGTGTTTTTACACTAGTATTCTTACATTTAGGAACAACACACCAATTATAGGGATTTTAACTAACTTTCAACCAAAAAAATGTTTACTATGCAAGTGACGTCACGAACCGAAGCAGCATGGCGACTAGCGTTTTCGCGTGGAAATATGAAATTAAAAATTTCACTGTCATTAAATATCCATGAGTGAATATCCATAAGTCGAATTTCCATAAGTCGAATATCCATAAGTGAGTATAGAGTAGAAATGAGCGCCAGAAATGGCGGGAGGTAGAGATAAGTGAGTTGGTTTGTTTGGGTTTGGGATTGTTTGGGATATTCCATGAATAACCCAAACAAACTCATTTCTACTATACACTCACTTATGGATATTCGTACTTATGGATATTCGACTTATGGATATTCTACCCCAATCGTAAAATTCAAATGCATATTTATGGCACTTATCGACTCCATAAAATAGAAATTAAAATTCTAGTAGTTTATTACCACCAAAGGATCAAATTGAGACACCTTTCAAACAGGGTGCAATACCCTATTTCCAAATAGTTGTCCAGAAGTTGTCTAAATGGGATCCAAATGTCTGCTTGGAACTTATCTATAAGTTCTCATCCGTCCAACACATGACAGTTATCTTTTTGGATGATCATCTCGAAGGTAACCTCAGGGCGAACATTTGGTACACTTTTAGCCGACTTTTGGACAACTTTTTGAAAATTGCCACTTGGGTTGCCAGTTCTTTGTGAGAATTTATCAAAAATGGCGGCGACAGCTTTGCTCAAACTGTTGTCAGTTAATTTGGGGGATCCTATCTTCTATCGACCTATACATACAAAAGAACATGTCCTAACTGATTCGTCAAGGCCGATCCTAAACCGCCGAAGCTAATTACATTTAATTTGGACAGTAGGTTGCTTTGGCGACGTGGGCACCCACTAAGAATGGATTTTTCGAAATTCAACCCTTAAGGGGAGAAGAAGGGTGGCAAAGTTTGTATGGACATTGAAAAAAATCTGGTCGGACTTACTTGAAATTTAGTATTCGTGTTTTTTGAACCAATTAATGAAACACGTATTTCAGAGTTTTTAGGAAATTAACCTCTAAGAAGAGAAAGAGGGTGGCAGAGTTTGTATGTAAAATAACAAAAATCTGGTCAGTAGATTTTCTTGAAACTTACAATAGTATCAAAGCTCATCAATACAATCAATAAAACACGCATTTTAGCGTTTTTCGAAATTCAATCCCTAAACGAAAGGGGGTGGCAAAGTTTGTACGGGGAATTTAAAAAATCGGGTCAAATTTACTTGAAGCTCTATATTACTGCTCCTAGACACGAGCAATAAAATTTTAGCGTTTTTGAAAATTCAATCCTTAAGGGGAAAAGGGGGTAGCAAAGTTTGTATGGTAAAAGAAATATCTGTTCAGATTTACTTGACCAAAGGTGAGCTCACATAATTCATCGTACCATTCTATTGTGTTTATAATTTTGGAAAAAAATGTTTAGATAGCAAGCGAGTTAGGGAAAGAGTGAAAAAAGTTTGGATTACCTTTACTATTCAGCTTTGCTAAAAACCTTCAGTAAAGACAGAATAATTCTCCGCAAAAATGTTTGTCCCCTATAATAAGAAGACAGCGGCAATACTGCTGAACAGTTGTTTAATATTTCGAGAAAAAAAAGAATAATGATCGTGTTCCTAAACTTAAAAATATTTTTCATAAAAAAAATATTTGCGTTATGAATATTAATATTTTATACTGTTTATGTTATCTTCATTAACAAATAAAAGTGTTGGTTAATTCATAACTATTTAAAAACTTTGTTCGATTAAAAATTACTTCCAAATGAAAATTTGTGTTGCAGTATTACTTTAAATATGCCGCGCAAACTTACGTCATTGGATACGTGGAACGTTGCGGTGTCGCCATATGTCTTCTCATTATGGGGGACAAAGATTTTGTACGGAAAATTATTCGATCTAAATTTCAATGCAGACCCTGCAGTGTTAAAAGTTGCAATTTTAAAACCCATTATCTCCCAATCTAAGTAGTCTTCCGTTCTGAAATTTCACTCAAACATGCATAATGATATGAACAATGTCTGGTTGAAATTTAAACAAAGTCTATAGAAATCAAGAGCGCGCGCTCGTTCTACCTTAAGGGGTTACCCCCACTTGCGATTTTGAAAATATTGATTTTTTTATTGCATTTTTTTGAAGTATAAAAATCGAACCATTAACTTTGACTGTCCGCCATTTTGTGAAAAATGAATATTTTTTAAAATCCTTCGATTAAAGACTAGTTTATACTTATATTTGACTAAATCCATCCGCATTTTTTTTTTTCAGATGATCCACTTCGCCGCAATGTTGGTCACCGCAAACCGTGTATATAAAAACATTATTTCATTGACGGCCATTTGCCACTAAACAATGTAATATTTTTCAATAAAAAAATTACTGAACGTTCTTCAAGATGTGTTCTGTAAGATGGTATATTGATCGATTAAAAAAGTTTTGTAGTTTTCTTTAAAAAAATTCATGAAAAAGGCCTTTTTTTGCGCTACAAGTGGGGGTAACGCCTTAAGATATCCAAATTATTATATCCAAAAATTAGCAAAAATGTTCCCATTTCATCTCTTCATCACTGATATTTTCTATTAAGGCGGGGTTACATTTAAAACGATAAAAAAATCGATTTCTTTCTTTTTTAACAATATATCTATATATGTAGAATATTTTCCTAAAGTTTCAAAGCCAAATTCAAAAAACTTCAAACGTCAACGCTGTGCCTCACCGCTCGGATTCGGAGCGGGCGTGAACTTCAAACGCGTTTTTCTCAAAACTGCATTAACGAAATTGGCGTGCAGGATTACTCAAAAACTATTAAGCCGATTGAGTTGAAACTTGGTAGAAATATTGATAATATTGGTACCTTCTACCTGACGAGAATTTTTTTTAAAAAATTGAAAAAAAAAACTCCTTTTTTCATCCACATTTTACAGAAATGTTGCGTGAAATGTTGATTTTTTGTTGTAAATGCGTGCCATTTTCTTAAATTTGCATTTCTTTCATTTTAATTACCGTCGCATAGAAACTATACATGTTCTAACTGAAAAAAGGTTTGAACTTTTTTGCAAATCAAAGTCTACGGGAAGCTAGACTGCACGCCAATTCGCAACTCCCGCGGCGACCTTGCTGTAACACTCTGCCACAGCTCCGTAATTTTGATGATGAATTAATAAAAAAAAATTGTTTCGTATACTCAAATATACTATTAAAGTATACCTAAAGTGTGATAATTGTAGAAAAATTATGTCTTAGTTGAATAAATCCCTCAATATTGCTTATTTTTCTCCTGTCTAAATGTACATCCCGCCTTAAACCGCAATCTTCATCACTATCAGAGTTTCATTGTTAATTATGTTAAGCAACGCGTCAATAATTTGAAAATTTACAAAAGCTCCGCTGCGTCCGCCATCTTGATACTTATAGTGCCAACTCGAACGATTTGAGTTCCGGAAAGCGTAAGCTCGTCGAATTGCGCTCAGTTCAACCCAAACGTGCCACAGCACTGCCAATAAGCGTAAGCGTCCGAGTCGAACGGACCCTCGTTTTGCAGCAGGTCAGAAGACGGCCCTTACGCTTTACCGCTTCACGAATGACATTAAAGAGACAATGACGTCACACTTTCTACTTGCCAAGTGTGACGTCACTTATTTAATTTAGTGGGGGGGGGGAGTAATCAACGAGTTACGAACCTTGTAAAGTTTCGTCTCGAGTTCACCGTCCGTGTCGTGTTCCTGAGCGACCAGGCAGTACCTCGAGACCCCGTCGGTGATGTCCTTCGGATCTGTGAGCCTGGTTACGCTCCGTCGTCGTTTCATCAGGGGCTGCAGGATAGTGCCGATCGGCACCAGAGCACCGGGTCTGTGATCGACCCAACGATCGGCGCTCTGCGATCGTCTGTGCCTCGGATTGGCAACGGCAATTCTGTCCTGCCAGGTCAAAGCGAAGTGTAAAAACGACGCCGTGCTTGGAGCGCTTGGACATTTACAGCCCGGGCGTATCAATCGACGTCAGGAAGATTCCAAAAAACGGACCACGCCGGAAAAATTTGTATCGAAAAAGTGCAAGGAATAATTGCCTTTCGTGATCGCGTGTCACTGGACGGTGTCTTGGAACTCGTCAAATGTTCACCGGTGTCGCTCGTCGGGGCCAATGACTCTTTGGCCATCGGACTCTTCGGGCAAACTATCGCGTTCGGATCGTCGTCAACGAGAATTTGCTTCACCAGCCTCAGCTTGTCGTCCTTTTCCTTCATTTGATTCTACATGTTTGTTTTTTCACACATCGATTAGTCAATTTCCAGTTAAATTTGACGAACATCCTGCTAGATTCGGAATTTTGCATGTTTCCCGATGATTTTTATCGAAGGTTTTTTCTGATTACTAGAAAAAAAAAGGTTCGTCGATGAAGTACTTTGCAACAGAGGATTTTTACCTGAAGATGTTGACGCTGCTGTCGCAATTTATTCTCCAATTCTCGACTCATCTTGTCGGCCTCGACTTGCATCTTGTTCGTGTACTTTTGCTTCACTCTTTGCTTGTCTATCATGCGCTGATTCAGCGCCATGTCCCGATCGCGCAGCTGCAATAAGCGTGTTAAAAATATCCTCGGACTTGAATTATCAATTGAGAATGAGAAAATGGGGGAAAGTCGTGTAAACGATCGCACATCTATGACTGCCTAATAATAATAATATTGTTCAGGTTGAAATATTATTGGGAGTACTAAGTCTCCGCCGTGCAAAATCGGTGTTCAACGTTTCTCGCCTTCAGTTCATATGGAACCCAATTTCCGTGCTTTCGAATAATTCCCGACGATTTTAAACGATTTGAAATTGCTTGAGTCACTCCTAATGTAAGTGCAAGTTCTTCTTGCGTTTGGCACGAATCTCCCTCCAATAATGCTTCCAATTCCGCGACTTCGTACTCTTTTCCGCTACGTTCTTTGTCTTCGACGTCAAACTCACCGTTCTTAAACTTTTGAAACCACTCACGACAACTGCTCTCACTTAAGGGGCTTTCAAAAAATCGATTGTTTTTTTTTTGCCTTTTTCGACAGTTTATAGTGTCAAGAATATCCTGTAAAAATTTCAAGGCCGTATCTCTAATAATTTTATCTTGCAAAATCGATAGTTAAATCTTTAAACGCGTTTTTCTCGAAATGAGATTTTTCAAATTTGCTGACATTGTAACTCGAAGAGCAATTATCCGATTGACTTAAAATTTGAACTGAGTACTCTTGAATATATTTACTCTACAATGACGTAGGATATTTTTGATTGGATGAAAACTGACGATTTGGCATTGAAAAAAACGACCATTTTATAGGCAAGAAAACCGATTTTTTTCATAACTACGCCATTTTGTTAAACTTTGATATTTTTCGAAAATTCTACGTCATTGTACAGGAAATACCTTCCAGTTTAGCGACATTTTTTCTTTTTTCGGTTTCAGCTACTCAATCGGCCGGAATCAGGTCAGCAGTGGAGGAACTTTTTTTTTCTTAATATTTGTTTATGAAAAATTATGTAATATAGGTCAAATATAGCGAAATATATTCTTAATTTTCCGAAACATTTAATTGAGTATTTTTCTTCCAAAAATTCCCGAAAATCACCGAAATTTTCAGCGTTCACACTGGTATAGCCCCTTAAAGCAGCCTCACCATATGCTTCTACAAGCAATCGATGCGCCTCAGCTGCATATTTCTTCAAATTAAAGAAGTAAAACAAAAGTTCCCGCAAATAATGCTTATTCGGCTCAAAACAGGACATTTGCGCACGAAAAAAATTATGTGATGCTGATACAAAATCGCTGATATTTCAAGGTTATGGTCTTGCCAGATGTCCAACCTTACGATATGACGTTTTACATCTGACGATTTCAACCATAACCTCCTGGTGGGGCCATCTTTTGTCAAACGGCGGAGACTTATTTGTACTCCCAATATTATAATAATTTATATAATTATCATCATTATTATTATTATTATATTCAAAACTAGTTAAAATTACTATGACATGCATTTTGCCATTTTTTTTTTCATCTTCTCAACAACCCTTTTTGTTACCTCCTGCTGCAAGCTTCGTATCGTGTCGTTCGCGCTATTCAATTTCCTCAGCAAACTGTCAATTTGCGATTCCGACTTGCAAAGATGAGCCTCGAGGGCGGTGACTTTCTTCTTCTGCTGAGTCGTGCAAGCCTTGAGGGAGGCGTGCTCGACCTTGAGCGTGATATTCTCCTGCTCCATGGCGAGGAGCATTTTTCTAAAATCGTTCTCTGCCACGAAAAATCGTTAATTTGAACTTTTAATTGAAAAAAAAAAAAACAAAAAACAAAAAACAAAAAACGTTCCGCGATTCGTTACCAACAGGCTCGACTTACGTTTCTGCTCGAGATCGGAACGTAAGATGTTACGTTTGTTGATTCGCTGCTCGAGGAACGGCACGAGCTGGGATATTATGTGATCGCTGTGAGGATTCGTCAGTTCGAGGTCGGGGAAAGGTCCGCCGAGGCTGTAACGAGAAAGGGCCGGAGTGAAGGGCGTGGGTGAATTCTAGAGCCCGAAGCTTCGTTTTTTTTTTCTTCTAAAAAACTAAACCATCTATGAGAAAACTGTGTAGGAAAACTTGTGAGGATGTCGACCTTGTGGATGCCCTTGATACTCACCATGATACGCTATAGGTGTGCAAGGGTAAAAAAATCGTTTAACGGGCTACATCTAGCTAGGTTGGTAAAAAGCTGCATTTTCCAAAAATATTTTTATTCGATAGTATCACCCTTTAGCTATATTCCCTGAAAATGTCATTGAAATGTTCCTAAAATAGAATGAGCTACAGATTCTAAGGGAGAGCGCCCACTGGAAAGTCGAGGCGGCGTCGACTTTCCAGTAAGCGCTCTCCCTAACAGTCGGCCGGACGGGCTGTAGCAGCACCATATTTCAAACTTTAAACGCGTTTCTCTCGAAACATTGTTTTCAAAGTCAGTGGACGTGATACTAGGTGCGCAACTAAGTTTCCGGGTTTTTTTGACCAATAAAAAATCGAAAATTTCAAGAGAAATACAAAAAATGGTTCATTCGAAGTATTGTCCCTCGCTATTAACACATTTTTGCCACCTCTCTGGCAATACATAAATACCGCGACGATAAAAAGACGCGTCTTTGGACTGAAATCATTTGTCCAACCAATTTTGTACTGCATCGTAATTGGCCAAGTGTAGCCCACCCAAGCCATCGACCGGAACAAGTGATAGTCTGAAGGGGCCAGGACTGGCGAATACGGCGGGTGCGGTAGCAGATGCCATTTCAGTGTTTTTATGGTGTCCTGAACGATGGAACTGCGATGGCACGGAGCGTTGTCGTGCTGCAATATCACACGTTCGTGTCTCGTGTCCCATACTGGCCGTTTTTAGAGCAATGCGTGGTTCACATTGATTAGTTGTTGTCGGTAGCGATGCCCATTGACAGTTTCGCCCGGTTTCAGCAGCTCACAGTACACGATTCTTTTCTGGTCCCACTAAACGCAGAGCATTGTCTTTTTTCCGAAGCGATTTGGCCGTGCTGTCGATGTTGACGCTTCGCCAAGTGAAAGCCACGATTTTCTGCGTTTGGGATTCTCGAAATATATCCATTTTTCATCGCCAGTAACAATTCGATGCAGGAAACTCTTTCTGTTCTGCCGCAAAAGCAAAATTTCGGAAGTCGCTCTTCGATTTTCCATTTGTCTCTCAGTCAACTCATGCGGCACCCACATTCCTTCCTTGTGGATTTTTCCCATGGCGTGCAAACGTTTCGAAATACATTGCCGAGTCACATTTAATGCCTCGGCAAGTTGATCTTCTGTTTGAGTGTCATCTTCATCCAATAACGCTTGCAGATCAGCGTCCGCAAATGTTTGCGGTCTTCCCGAGCGCTCCTTATCCCAGTCTCAAAATCGCCACTTCTGAACCGCTTGAACCAATCTTCACACGTTGTTTTTGATGGTATATTTTCGCCGTAGGCCTCTGCTTCAGCTGCTGTTTTTTTAGGTTGAAGCAGAAAAGCAATGCTTCCCGCAAATGCGGTTTATTTGGCACAAACTTTGACATTAACTTTGACATTTTCGAGGTTAGAAAAAAGGTCGTTGTGTTGCGATATTTGTTTATATTACGGCTGGGTATTCTTAACAGATGTCCAAGCTATAAAGACACCCAATTTCAGACCTGTATACCGACTACATGTGTCGCTAGCGCCATCCATGTGTGACACCCGGGAACTTAGTTGCGCACCTAGCATATCGAAAACCACTTCATGGATTATTTCCAAATTTACAGAAGATACGATGAGAAACATTTAAAGGTCGTTGACGATCTCACTTTTTCTAAATCGATCTTGATTTTTTAATAGTTACGTAAAAATAACGTTGTTCATAGATTTTGAATGCTCGAGTTTCAATTCGTCGCTACGTTGTAAAAAAAATTATTTTACATATCGACGATCGTCAACGACTCGTATTTATTGTTACCTCGAATAACCCGTTTGGTTTTTCGATCTCAGATGGACCGTTCAAGCTGGAGCATGTCCACCGCCAAACGGCGGCCGTGATTTTTTGGTTATCGGTATTTTTTTGAAGGCTTCTAAATATGTACCTTTGTGTTAAAAGCGTTTCTCCCACCTCAACCGTTTCCCAGAAAAACATATCGGACTTTGAATAATTTTTTCGGGTCTATAGGTAGATGTAGCCCCTTGATATTGACGAAATTCGATCTTTAAAACATACCTGTAAACCAGACCAAGATCGATATCAAGATCCGCAGCCTCGGCGCGGCCTTCCTTCTCCAAGCGGCTCCGTGCCTCCTTGAAGATCTAAGAAGAGACGGGACGATATAAATCGAGTGTATCGTACACGAATACCATTGAGGTGAAGTTTTGCTTACCTTGTTGGCTTGTCGGCGTCCGGGTGTGAAGCCGAGATCGATTTTCGGCGCCGTTGGTCTCGCGATCTGAACTTCCTGCGTCATCTCGGCGAACTTCATCACTTGCTGGTTATCACCGAGAATAAAAGAAGGCAACGATCACAGCGATTGCAAGCAAATCCTGAACAACCAAAATCTTTTTGTAAATTTCACTCACGATTGTCTCGTCGTAGTCGTCGGCGCGCGGATTCACGCAAATGATCATTCTTACGCGTCCTTCACCGTCGAAGTAATTCTTGAACAAGTGGGTGAGCTTCGAGTCCCGGTAGGGCACCATCTTTGTCGTTCCCTGCGCCTGATTCTCGCGCAATATCTCGAGGCAAGAGCGCAGTGTCATCAACGAATTGTTGATGTTACCTTTGACAATGTTGTCGCTTTTATTCTCCGTTTTGGAAATGTGTGAGTGAGGCAGTGCGTGTGTGTTCGCGCGCGCGCGCGTGTGTGTGTGTGTGTGTGTGTGAGTGAGAGAGAGAGAGAGAGAGAGAGAGAGAGAGAGAGAGAGAGAGAGAGAGAGAGAGAGAGAGAGAGAGAGAGAGGGAGAGAGAGAGTCGAAATTACTCGAAGTACTTCCGCAACCTTTCACAGCACAATGTTCTTTCGACAGTTTTTACTCGGAAAAAACTTCGCGCATCCCATTTTCACCGATTCATGTTTTTAATTGAAATGAAATACTTTTATCGCACCGCTACGTATAATTGTTGTTGAAGGCTTTGCCCCCAATGTACTTTGATTTTCCGCCACCAGATGTCATGTCGCCATTTGACAGATCCCAAACGGGGGAGTACCTTTAGGCGAGCAAAAAATTTGCTGTTTTTCAAGTATTTTTTCTTTTTTTATTAATCTTTCCAAACGTCAGAGGTAAGACACGGTCTTCTAAACTGCATTTTCAAAACTGGCGTGACGTATAGCTAGAAAACTAACGCACCGACTCCGAGGAAATTTGGTATAAATCTTTCTACCTTTATCTTCTAAAACATGACCTCTGAATGTTTGTGAAAAAATAGTATGTTTTTATTGCAAAATGTAGCAATTTTTTCTCGGAAAATTCAATGTCTTTGTTTCAAGGCGTATAAATCAATCGATTTTCGACATTGCTCACTTTTTTCTTGGTTCATATTCTGCGTATGAGTGTTAATGAAAGAAACATTATTTTCTACCTGCTTCGCGCAAACGTTGTCCAGTATTTTTCGTACGATTCGTCCGCTCGCTTCCGGCCAAATCGACGAGGGACAACTGGCTGACGCAAATCACCCTCTTGTCCTGTATAACTTGTTCGCCCTCGCAGTCGAGGGGAGCCTGCACGAGGCGCACCGTAAACACGCTGTGAGATCGGCTGGACTCGGCGTTCAGCGCCGTGTGCGCCACTCGACGTCTTCGCTGGCCCCGCTGGAAAACCTCGAAAGCCTCCTCGGCGCTCTTCACCTCGACCTCCGTTGCCGCGTGCACGTACATGTTCTTGTTGCCGTCCTCTCGCACGATTTTGCTCTGCAAAGTTCTGGAAAAATGCGGGTACGTTGATGGCTTGTGATAGGGTGATTGTAACAACTGTTTTTTTCTTCAAATTCTTTTTTCCAGTAGTTGCAGTAAAGTTAAATAACGCGCCTGTTAAAATATGTTGCCCTTAATGTTGATATTTAGAGCCCTTAATGTTGATATTTAGAAATTCCTCACTGCGATTTTCGACGCCCTATAAATCTTTTTTGTAGGGACTTGAACGCTCCAAAAAAAGGTCTTTATCGTTTTATGATAAATCTGCTTTTTTGAGAGTTATTCAAGATCAAAGTTGAATTTATAGTAAATTTCGAGTTTTTCTTTCACTTTTCCAACGAAACTATCAGACTTACCACAAAATGTCAAAGCACCTTTTTTGCGAATCATTCCATTTGCTCTAAAATCATGTCATAAAATAATTGAAAAAATTAATAGTTCAACAGTTAACGGCTTTACAAATACATTTTTTGGAGAAACGTTGCTACTCCCGTGAAATTAATTGTTATGTTAACGAAAAATATAAATAAACAGACGCCAAATTTTATCAAGTTACTTTTTAATATTTATCGATGAAAATTGTGAAATGCATTAGTACTTTTTTCGTTTTGTTTGTAATTTTTTCGCAATATATATTTTTTCATTTCAACTATATATTGAATTAAATACATTTATGATAACGGAAAGACATGCTATAACTTGTAAGAACAAATGTAAAGAAGAAAATGTGAGGGGCGGGGGGGGGGGGGCTATGTGTAAACACCCTTAAAGGGTTTACCTTGGAATAAATACTACTACTACTATAAAAGTTATGAAAAAAAATTCTTATTAATTTTTTCGCACTGTAAATAAACGACAAAAAGTAACTTTATAAAAATTAGCATCTTTTTATTTGTATTTTTGGTTAATGTAACAATTAATTTCACGGAAATAGGAATTTTTAACTATTATACTGAATTTTTTAATTATCGAATGACACGATTTTATGGAAAATAAAATAATCTACAAAAACCGTCCCACGACATTTTGTGATAATTCTGATAGTTTCGCCGGAAAAGTAAGAAAAAAAATGTAATTTACTATAAATTCATCTTTGGCCTTGAATAACTTATGAAAGAGTAGATTCATCATAAAACAATCAGAGACCTTTTTTTATCGAGCCGTTCAATTCCCTACAAAAGTATGTCCTGGGCATTGTTGATAGCCTCGAAGTTTGCATCGTTGGAACGCAACGATTTTTTTCCATCCCTTATTTTCATTGTTATCCAAAATCATATTTCGTAGACTTAAATTGCAGATTGCTAAGAAGCTTAAAAAATGGTGATTTTTATTGCTCGAACCTGTCAAAAAAAATTTTGGAACTCCAGAAAAGAAATATTTCGTTGCATACTAACGATGCAAACTTCAACATGCATTGTTGTACGTTTCCCGTTGGTGAGTTATAAAATTCAGAAGCAGCAAGCAAAGTGCCCCATATTAGCATCAGAAATAGAAAAACGCGATGAGCAAACTGCAAATATTAATATCAAGAGCTCATATCTTACTTCACGTTCCTGCACCTACCGAACAGGGGAATTTGAAGAAAAAAAACATAGTCGATTTTTTTAAATGGACGTTATATCAGGTTGATAAAAAAGTTTTGTCGCAAAAATTTAAAAAATGTCCTTTTACGTATTGACGCAATATGACATCGAGCTATGTCGAGAATATTCTAGAATGTTTTCTACTCTTCCGCGTGACAGGGTATAAAAGGGCGAGCGCGCGTTCTAGTGGACAGAAATGGCTACGATCTCGCAGGAGCAACTTCGAGCGATCATTTTTTACGAGTGGCGGCGCGGCACGAACGCAAACACAACTGCTAAAAATATACAGGATGCATTCAGCGAGAACGTAGTTTCTCATCGAACAGTTCAGCGTTGGTTCAATCGTTTTAAATCTGGAGACACAAGCCTTGAAGATAAGGAACGTTCCGGACGACCGCCGACCATCGATGATGAACCATTACTCCGCTGCATCAAAGAAAAACCGGAAGCAAGTACGCATGAGCTAGCAAGAGAACTTGGCTGCACCCAATCGTCAATAGTCAATCACTTACACAACTTGGGATACAGGAAGGTTCTAGCTCAATGGATACCACACCGTCTCACCGACGACAATAAGAACTGTCGCGTGACCATCTGCCAGTCTCTCCTGCTTCGCCACCATCGCAAGGAGTTTTTAGAAGATCTTGTGACGGGAGATGAAAGCTGGGTCTTGTATGATAACAGAACGCGTTTAGCCTACTGGCTTCCTATCGGAGAAAAACCGCCACACCAACCGAAATCTGATCGTCACTCACAAAAGGTTTTGTTGTGCTGTTTCTGGGACGCAAAGGGAATGCTGTTTCACAATTTTCTCCCTGTAGGTAAGACGATCTCCTCTACACGATACATCGAAAATCTCCAGGAATTGGCAAAACCTATAAGAAAAAAACGGCCAAGACGCGCGACTGTGCACCTTCTCCACGACAACGCGAGACCCCATGTCGCAAAGGAAACCCACAAAACAATCATTGAGCTTCACTGGAATACCGTTCCTCATCCACCATACTCTCCCGACATCGCGCCATCTGACTACCATTTGTTCAGACATTTGAAGGCATATTTGAGAAACAAAACTTTCGAAAACGTCGACGATCTCAGAAGGGATATTTCAAATTTCTTTGAGTTCCAGCCGCCGCAGTTTTGGGCAAAGGGAATAAATGAGTTGCCAACTAGATGGTCGAGTGTCATAGAAACCGATGGCGAATATATTGTTGATTAGAAATGTTTTGTATAAGATATATAAATAAATAAATTATATTGAAATTATTGCGACAAAACTTTTTTATCAACCTGATATTTCTATTCAGCTGTCTTCCGGAAATGACGTCACGGTGCGTGAATTTGATCAGACACGATGCGAAAGTCGGGTACTCACTTGGCTCTGGGATCGTCGTCGTCGAGTAGATCGTAAACGCTGTTGTTGTAGATCTCGACGTAAGTGACGAAGACGGCGTAGACGTTGTCAGGCTCGACGGTGAGTATCTGCGACTCGTCCTGTTCCCTGACGACGATTGGATTGCTGTCGCTGTCGCTGTCGGTCGTTGGACGTCGTTTCGAGTACTTGGCGTTCCTCGGGGTGGTGAGGCCGGCGTGCAATTCGTTCTGGCGATCGAGCATGGCGTCCGTCTCGCTCTGGACGTCGAAGCCGTTCAGCTTGTCGGGTTTAAAGACGAATTTCTTCGCCTGATAATTGGCGATGCTGTTAAAGAGAACGTCGAGGCAGCGCGGCATCACGCCACCGTCCTGCGGCTCTCCCGTCATCGTGTAAGTCTTGCCACTTCCGGTCACGCCGTATGTGAACAACAGGCCGTTTTTGCCGTTTATCAGATTGTCCACGAGCGGCAGAGCGCAGCTGTTGAATATTTCGTGCTGTGGCACGTCCGGCTTGAAGACTCCCGTGAACGTCGTCTGGATCTCCTTGTGAGCGGTGTTGCGAAAATTCGTCGCAGACTCCGGTGGCGTTATCGCTATCGTCGTGTCGCTGATAACCCTCATGCAGGACACGTCCGTCGGTGATTGCATCGGACGCACTCGACAGTATACCTGCACCGGATCCTTCGATAGCATGTTCGCGTAGCGCGGACGAGACGCTGGCTTTCGTGCCGATACCGGCGGCTTCGGACGTCTGTAATGACATCGTTACTCTCGCTAGTGGACATTCGCTTGCAATTTTAAAGCCCACCACTAGTGTGACACTTTCGAAAAATCGATTTTTTTTGGGCATTTTTCGATAGTCTATACCTTCAAGAATAACATACTGAAATTTCAAGTGCGGATCTCAAATAGTTTTTCAACTGCAGCCTTCTAAAGAGCAGTTGCTCTTTAGCGTATTTAGTACTTGTTTCTTCATACAATCACCCTCCAGTTTTTTGACTGGATGAAAAATGTCAATTTGCCGTGCAAAAAACCATCAGACTTTTAAGCGTAATTTGGAACGTTTTTTTCAAAACTCCGTCATTCGGTTGGATTTTAATTTTTTTTTCACAATCCTGCGATACCCCAAAGAAACCCAAACAATCCAGGCAATACCTTCTAGTTTAATGGACTTTTTGTATTTTTTTATTTCAGGCACTGTGAAGGCCGCAATCATTGCAGCAGTGGGAGAACTTGTTTTTTGGAGACTCGGGAGACGGCGCGTAAGTCGCTTAAGGGGTTACCCCCACTTGCGATTTTGAAAAAATCGATTTTTTTTATTGCATTTTTTTGAAGTATAAGTATCTGAGAATATGTCCTGAAAATTTCAAGTCGATTCGAACAAAATTGACTGACAAGGAACATCCCTCAGGTGTCCGCCTCCGATTTTGTTGAAACTCATATATGTGATAGAGCATCAAAAACTTTGAGACACGTATTTTTTTTTATCGGCGGAAAAACGGATTTAAGGGGGGAAACCGCCCCTCAAAGAAAGGCGTGTCGAGGGGTGATTTTGCAGTTTCACCCAGAGGCAATCCACCGATCTGAATGAAACAAAAACGAAAATTCTTCTAATGAAAAGCGATGAAAAATCCACTATGAAAATGTTGAGAACAAATTAAATTAGGGGGTAAACCACCCCTCAATTTGCCTTTTTTTCACCCCACACTTAAGAGGGTTGTATGCAAATTAATAAAACAGGTATCATTTTGAAGGGCAATTAAAATTAAAGTTGACGGGTTTTTGCGTTTTGGCGGCATAGCAAATTTAAGGGGGTAAACCACCCCTAACATAAATTTATTTATCATGGTCGTTTTTTCTGTGTTTAAAGTATATCCGCTGATTTTAAATATTTCTATAAGCTACAATTTAATGTTTTATCATATTTAAAAATTGTTACATTCGTCTTAAGGGGTAACTACCCCTCTGACGAGAAACATCATTGAAGTATCCGCTTTCGATTTCGTTGAAACTCATATATGTGGTAAAGCATTGCAAACTATTAAACATGTTTTTTTTGTATCGGTAGAAAAACGGTGTTAGGGGATGAAACCACCCCTTATAGTTTCTCCCACAAGCACTCCACTGATCTGAATGAAACAAAATCGAAAATTCCTCTAAAATTAAGCGATGAAAAAAATCCACTACAAGAGTGTTGATTAGAAATATAATTAAGGGGTAAACCATCCCTCCATTTGCCGTTTTTCACCCCACGCTTAAGAGGGTTGTACGAAAATTAATAAAACAATTATCATTTTGAAGGGGAATCAAAATTCAAGTTGACGCGTTTTTGCGTTTCAGCGGGACAGCAAATTTAAGGGGGTAAACCACCCCTAACATAAATTTTTTCATCACCGTCGTGTTTTCTGTATTTAACATGTCTCCGCGGATTCAAAATATTCTCCCGCGTTTTAAAATTATTACGTTTTTAAATTTCTACATTTTAAGGGTAAACTACGCCCTCTAATTGCTTTTCGTTTGAAGTTTCGCGAAAGGTTTCACGAATTTCGTTAAAACTGTTTTCATTTCGTCGGTAATATCAATTTTATTTTTGTGTGTGCAGGCATATTCGTTTTGAGCTTTAGGAGCATTACTTTAAGAGTGGGGACGTGGGGCTACCCCTTACTCATAAGACTCATATTTTCGTGTCGAAACGCTTCCGATTTTAATGTGCACGTCCATTAAGCATCTCCATAGGAATAAACATACACTTTTACTATATCATTAATTAAAATAATTTCCAGAATAAGTTATAAGGCTCACTTCTTATATTTCGGAACGATGATGCGCCTGGATCAAGCGATAATTTAGCCAGCGACGTAGTTTTGTGGAGGGATGTATATTTTTATTATTTTACCGTTTATTTAATTAAACATATTAATGAAACTGAGGGTTTTACAGTAGGTTAACGAACATGTTTTAAATTTATTTTGACATATTTCATTTGGGAATCATATCAGCTGATTTAATTAATAGTACTTGTGAAAAGTATCACAGCCATATGCCGTCAACTCATTTTCTTGTGATATATACTTTTTTTCTAGTCTATTAACTATCAACCATCAACAATCATGGCTCATAATTCCTGCAATAATGATAATCGTCAAAAAAATGCTTTAAACACGACTTTTTGCACCATGCACATCTGATAATGGCCAAATTATTGCAACCGGGTATTCCACAATGTGTGTTCGATTCACCAAAACCAAAGGTAATAGGATTTTCAAAATCTTCTGGTTTTTTAAATGAATGGAAACGAACAAATTTATGTTAGGGATGGTTCACCGCCTTAAATTTGGTGTCCCGCTAAAACGCAAAAACGCGTCAACTTGAAACATTTGCCATTTTTCACCACCTTGCGTGGGGTGAAAAATGGCAAATGGAGGGATGGTTTACCCCTTAATTATATTTCTAATCAACACTCTTGTAGTGGATTTTTCATCGCTTAATTTTAGAGGAATTTTCGATTTTGTTTCATTCAGATCGGTGGACTGCTTGTGGGAGAAACTTTGAGAGGTGGTTTCATCCCCTAACACCGTTTTTCTGCCGATACAAAAAAAAAACATGTTTAATAGTTTGCAATGCTTTACCACATATATGAGTCTCAACGAAATCGAAAGCGGATACTTCAATGATGTTTCTCGTCAGAGGGGTAGTTACCCCTTAAGACGAATGTAACAATTTTAAAATATGATAAAACATTGAATTGTAGCTTATAGAAATATTTAAAATCAGCGGATATACTTTAAACACAGAAAAAACGACCATGATAAATAAATTTATGTTAGGGGTGGTTTACCCCCTTAAATTTGCTATGCCGCCAAAACGCAGAAACCCGTCAACTTTAATTTTAATTGCCCTTCAAAATGATACCTGTTTTATTAATTTGCATACAACCCTCTTAACTGTGGGGTGAAAAAACGCAAATTGAGGGGTGGTTTACCCCCTAATTTAATTTTTTCTCAACATTTTCATAGTGGATTTTTCATCGCTTTTCATTAGAAGAATTTTCGTTTTTGTTTCATTCAGATCGGTGGATTGCTTCTGGGTGAAACTGCAAAATCACCCCTCGACACGCCTTTCTTTGAGGGGCGGTTTCCCCCCTTAAATCCGTTTTTCCGCCGATAAAAAAAAATACGTGTCTCAAAGTTTTCGATGCTCTATCACATATATGAGTTTCAACAAAATCGGAGGCGGACACCTGAGGGATGTTCCTTGTGAGATATGAGCGTTGAAAGAGAAGAATCCATTGTGAAATTGAAACTTTAAACGCGTTTTTCTCAAAATGGCATTTCTGAAGTCGGTGACCAAGATTACTCGAACACTAATGAACCGATCTTCTTGAATTTTTGCAGGCTTATTTAATAAATAAAAATGTAGTCTTTAATCGTTCGATTTTTTTTTCGAAAAAAATTGCCGTTTTATAGCCAAAAAACGGCCGTTTTTTTCGTTAAAATCGAACCATTAACTTTGACTGTCCGCCATTTTGTGAAAAATGAATATTTTTTAAAATCCTTCGATTAAAGACTAGTTTATACTTATATTTGACTAAATCCATCCGCATTTTTTTTTCAGATGATCCACTTCGCCGCAATGTTGGTCACCGCAAACCGTGTATATAAAAACATTCTTTCATGGACGGCCATTTGCCACTAAACAATGTAATATTTTTCAATAAAAAAATTACTGAAATAGTTCGGGAGACAAGATGGCGCCGGTAGCAGCAACACGTGTGTGCCGGGTGAGCATCAGAAAGTAATGAGTGAGTGAGTTCAAAGAACACAGTGAACGAAAAAACAGTGGAAGTGAGGAAAGAAGGAGTGGCGGAATCAGTGGAGGTATTAGAAAAGGTGAGAATAAGTGGTGGAAGTGCGGAAAACGGAAACAAACACAAGCGGGAAGCGTGGTTAGAGCGAGGAGAACAGTCACGGGGATGGCGGAGATGGAACGCTACACGCATAGGGGAAAATGGAACGAGGAGAGCGACATCTATGAGGAAGAAGGAGAAATGGCGGAGGACGAACGCCAGAGAGGTGTCGCAGAGATAGAAGGCGACATGGGCGGCGGTGAGCGGAACCAGGAGGAAAGCGCTGGTAAAGCAGGACGCAAAGATACCGACAGAGACACGAAAACAACACTGGAAAGCGGACCGGAATCGACGTATGCAGCGGAGATAGGGGTGGACGGAGAAACGCCGAAAACGGCAGGCCTAGAAGAAAGAGAATCAACAGAAGAAATAACAATGACAGGAAAAAGAAGAAGAGGGAGACCGGCAGGGGCAATGGGAGTTAAGAAAAGAAAACTGCGGTGTGCAAGATCATTGCTGGACCATTGGGGAGGAGGAAGAAAGAAGAAGGATGAGAGAGAAAGAACAGAGGTAGAAGGACATAGGGAGGAGACAGGTGAAGAAGGAAATATCTGGACAAAAAGAAGAGAGAGGGAGACAACTGAGAAGTTCGAAGAAAAGATAGCAATTGCAAAACAAGCATGGGAGAAAGAATGGGAGAAGAAAGCAAGGTCGATGATATTGGAAACTGTAGGAGAAGTGATGAGGACAATGGAAAAAAGGCAGAGACAGCAAGAAAATACGAAGGCACAGGAAGAAACGATTGCAAAGAGCAAGGTAGAAGAGATGCTAATAGAGGAACAGGAAAGGTGGAATCGGAGATTCAAAGAGCAAGAAGAACTGATAGAAAAGCTCGTACAAGAAAACGAGAAAATGAGCAAAAAAATACAAAGCATGGAGCGGGAGAACAGAATACAAGAAGAAACAAGAATAGGAGAGTATCGAAAGAGAAATCAGGAAATAAGGTGGGACGAAAACCAAAACGAAGAAAGAATGGGAGATCAGTACGAGGAAGAAGAAAGAGAAATACAAGAGCAAAGAGGAGGACGGGGAACGGAGCCAGAGGCATGGAGTGAAGTCACAAGAAGAAGAGGAAAGAGGCAAGAAGAGTATGGAAGGAAGGAACAAATAACAAGGGCAAGACCAAGAGGACTGACACAGGAAGAGTGGGAGGAGGAAAGGGAGAAGAGGAGACAAAGGAAAAAGAATATTATCATAGAAGGCCCCGAAAAAACAGATCACGGTCCGGTCTGGGACATAGAGAAAACGGTCTGGGAAAGAACGGGAATAAAGCCGAAAATACAAAGATGGAGAGAGGTTAGAGAGGGCATATTGGTACAGATGGTGTCAATGGACGACAAAATCAGGATAATGAAACGCGTCGCGAGGAGAGTGAGGGGCGTTGAGGAAACAAGAATCAGAGAGGACCCAACAGAAAGGGAGCGAGAGGTGCAAAGCTGGATAGAAGAGTATGCGAGGAGCTTGCAACGGGACGGCAGAGAAGTAAGGGTGGGGTATCTCAAGCTACAGATAGATGGGAGCTGGAGAAGTTGGAACGAGAGATACGGCGATTTTGAAGATGCAAGCAGCAGATGGAGACGACGAACGAGAGAACCAGAATCGGGGTTTCGACGGAGATACCAACAACGAAGGACGGTATGGTACGGCAAGGGGCTCGAACCATAAACTGGAACGTGGCAGGCGTGAGGAAGGAGAAGAAGAGGCGAGGTGGTCCGCACGAGATGTTCCCTACAGAACAAAGGGGTTTCGCGACGGAAGAGGGAGAAAGGGGGATGGAAGAAATAAAAATAGTGTCGTGGAACATTGCGGGGGTCAAAAAAATACAAGATGCATGGGAGTGGTTTAAAAAATATGATATAATCGCGCTACAAGAGACATGGTTGGAGGAGAAGGAAGAACCGAAAATAGTAGGCAGACTGAGTAGAGACTATAAGTGGGTCACAAAACATGCGTGGCGGAAAAATAAGAAAGGGAGAGCGATTGGGGGGCAACTGGTAGGGGTGAAAAAAAGACTGGGTAAAGCCATAACAGTCGAAGAATGGAAAGGAGGGCTACAAATCAAGGGGGTACAAGCGGGAAAATACAAGGAAGATATAGCAATTATTACAGTATACAATAATGACGGCCTTGCGAAACTAAGAAGCGAACTGAAAACACTAGTGAAAAGGGCAGAGGAGGAGAAAAGGAGCGTGATTATAATAGGAGATATTAACGCAAGAATAGGGGAAGAGGGAGGAAAACTGAGAAACCAAGAGGAAGGGGCCAGAAAATCGAAAGACAAAAAGATAAACGCGGAGGGAAGAAGGCTGCTTAACCTTTGCGATGAAGAGGGGTTATTGGTACTGAATGGGAGAGCGGAAGGAGACTGGGAAGGGCAATACACCTATATAGGGGAAAGGGAAGGAGAGGGTACAGTAATCGACTATGTCATTATCGAGGAAGGAAAGGAATATTTGGTCACTAAAATGGAGATACAAATAAGAATTGAATCGGATCACCTTCCCGTAACATTCAACCTAAGGGGAGGGGAAGATATGGAAAGGGGGAGGGAGGCTAAGAAGGAGAAAAAAGGAGGGGGAGAAAGGGAAGAGTTGATCCTAAAATGGAAAGAGCAACGGGTCGAGGAATACGTGACTTCCTTCAATGAACACTGGGTGGATAAACAGGAGGCAATAGGAGGAAGAGAGAGGTGGGAGAGATTGAAACACATTATCAAGAAAACAGCAAGGGAAATAGGCATGGTTAAAAGAAGGGGGCAAGAAGGACAGGGGGTGAGGAGAATGGACGAAGAGGTAAGGGAACAAAGGAAAGTAGTGTGGAAAAAGTTAAAGGAGTATGTGGGAAGCAAAGGCGCGACAAAGAAGAAAAAACTAATAGAAGCCAGGAAGAAACTGAAAGCCATCAGAAAACAAAAGCAAATGGAGTTCTGGGAGGAAAAATGGAAAAAGGTAGAAACGAGTAGGAACTTAGGAGAAATATGGGAGGCAATCAAACCTTTTAGAACAAGGAGAGCAGGCACGGGAGGACAGATTGGCCAAGAGGAATGGGTGGCTCACTTTCAAGAGTTAATGGGAGGGGGGGAGAGGACGACAGAGGGAGAAAACAGTATGGCGGGGACCAGCGGGGAGGAGAACGAAACGTGGTTGCAAAAAATTAACAGGGATATTGAATGGGAGGAAATGATTAGAACGCTGAAAAAAATGAAAAACGGAAAAGCAGCCGGAGAGGATGGGTTGAAGGGGGAGTTCCTCAAAAACTTACCAGAAGCCGGGCTGAAGGAAATGAGGGAAATTCTAAATGAATTGTGGAAGGGAGGGGAGATTGCAGGGGGATGGGAAATCGGGAGAATTGTACCCATCCACAAGGCGGGAGACACGGAGAACGCGGGAAACTATAGAGGCATAACTCTGCTGAACACAGGGTACAAGTTATTAGCTAATATAATTACGGGAAGACTCAGGTACTGGATGGAAGGGAGGGGAGTATTACAGGAAAGTCAAGCAGGTTTCAGGGCAGGGAGAGGCACGCGGGATCACATCTTCGTTTTAAATGCGTTAATCAATAACAAACTAAAAAGGAAAAAAGGTAAATTGTTCGCAGCGTTTGTCGACTTCAAGGCCGCGTTCGACACCATAGACCGGGACATTATGATGAGGAAAATTGATAAGATAGGGATTAGAGGTAGGCTCAGGGACATGATTAAAAAAATATATGACAAAACGGTGAACGAAGTGGTGACAGGGGAGGGAATGTCAGGAAGATTCGAAACAAAGAAGGGAGTAAGGCAAGGGTGTCCACTCAGCCCATCGCTATTCAGTCTATATATTGAGGATATGGACAAGGAATGGGAAAGAAGAAATGAGGGAGGGACGGTTATAGGAGGGAAAAAAATCTTCACATTGAAATTCGCGGACGATATAGTGTTGGTAGCAGACGAGGAGGAAGGGCTGAGGAGCATGTTGACAACGCTGCAGAAATATGTAGAAAACAACAAATTAACGGTAAACATTAACAAAACGAAGATTATGACATTCCAGAAAGGAGGAAGGAAGAGGAAGGGGGAAAAGTGGGAGTATAGGGGACAGGAGATAGAGGTAGTTAAGGAATACAAATACCTGGGAGTCTGGTTTTCTACGGGGAATACTTTTGAAAAGCACCTGAAAATCATGGCGGGAAAAATTAGGAAAGTGACCAACGCGACCTGGGGGCTCTTCAAGCGGGCAAGGATAAGCAGCCTGGAAAGGAGGTTGCAGCTGATGAAGGCAATCGTGAACAGTGGTATGATGTATGGAGCAGAAGTATGGGGGTGGAAAAAGCGGGAAATCTTAGATAGATGGCAGGGAAAGTGTGTAAAAATGGCCATGGGGATCAGCCCTAACACACCCAATTACATCTGGAGAATGGAAGCAGGTTGCAGAGGGGTGGAAATAGAAGCCTGGAGAAGAGCGGCTAAATACGTAGTAGAAGTGATGAAGATGGAGGAAGGAAGGTGGCCGAAGATGTGCCTGAAAGAGGAGGTGAGAGGCATTAGGAATGGAAACCCATCCAAGTGGGGAGAGGAGATGGCCAAAGCCATGCGGCAAGTGGGAGAAGGAGGAATTTGGCAGGTAATCAGAAACGGGGAGGTGAGAGGGGCAGAAAACATATTGAAAAGAGGAACAAAAATAAAAACGAATCAGGAAATTCAAGGCGACTGGGAGAAGATCGACAAGTCTACGTACTGCGCAGAATACAAAAATAGAAAAAGGAATACGGAAATAGAAAGTTACTGGGAAGCGAAGAAGTGCAGTGCAGGTAACAAGGAGATGTGGGCAAGGATAAGGTGTGGGAATGTAGGGAAAACAGGTAACAAGGGTTTCGAGGATAAAAATTGCCGAATTTGCGGGGAAGAGGAAGAGAGCCTGGACCACATATGCGGCTGCCAGGAAATAAAGGCAAAAATGAAGGTAGAAGTGGTACAAGGCCTGGAAAAGGTGACGGAATTTAAAGGGGGGGAAGAGCTCATACAAAAAATTGAAGAACTGGTAAACAAGGACCCAGTAAAGGAACTCTGCGCATACATAAGGGAATTCGAAAAAATGATAGAAGCGTTGCATGAAGGAAAGCGGCGATAAGGCAAAGAAAACAAAGGGAAAAACAGAATGTATATAGGTACTTTTAAACATATTTAGGCTAGAGAGGAATTAGTAATGTAAGATTAGTTTTAAGGAGTTATTGATAAGGACAGCAAATGTACTTTTATGTAAAAACCCCTGAGGGGTATACCTGGAATAAATACTACTACTACTACTACTGAAATAGTTCATCAAGATGTGTTCTTACTGAACACATCTTGTCTGAAATTACTGAAAGTTCTTCAAGATGTGTTCTTTAAGATGGTATATTGATCGATTAAAAAAGTTTTGTAGTTTTCTTTAAAAAAATTCATGAAAAAGGCCTTTTTTTGCGCTACAAGTGGGGGTAACACGTTAAAATTGAATATTTTCATACGAAAAAATTACTGCATATACATCATTTATACACAAACATATCCTCGAAATTTCAAAACATCCGATGCAATACTTTTCTTTCAATAAATTCCCGAAAATCACCTTTTTTGGGCAGAAACTATGTTTTTCAAAACTGTGTACACGATTTCTCGACTTTTAATGGACGGATTGACTTGAAATTTGGTACACTTGTTCAGTGTTATAGTAGCTTAGGCTTGACCGACGTTTTTCTTCATTTTTTTTTTTTCATTAGTTATTGACAATGACATTTTTCTTCGAAAAATTGAAAATTCTTGTTTTGATGGTAGAAAGACCATGAGAAAAAAAAGCCCGGTTAAGTTTTAGCCAATATTATCTATTTTGAGGAAAAAAAACTCGTTTTTGTTTGCTTCAGATTATCCGGGTGGCCAAAATCAAGTACACTTTGGAGGTCCTACATGAGATTATTTATAACTTCTTTGATTATCAATATTTTTTAATGAAATTTCGGACACAACATTTATAATGTACATACAAATAAATGTACAAGTGATTTTTCAATCATCTTACGCATTCCTTCAAAATTAATTTTTTCAAATGGCTCCGATTTTCGGGTCATCATAGGAGCCGAATTAGCGAGGGAAGAAACATCTTTTGGTCTTTATTGCCTCAATAAGTAATAATAGTGTTAAAAAAATGTAATCCAAGAGTTACGGAGAGAAATTTCTAAGTACCTTGTTAGTGACGACTACATGGCTGGAGTACGGTAGACTCTGGAAGCGTTTTTTGGCACATTTTTCGAATCGGTGTTCAAGATAGAGAAAAATCTACTTCACCAATGGACTTGGCCCAAGATTTTTTCGATACATTATTGCATTCTCTACTACGTGACCCCGATAAATAGATTTGAAAAATTGAATTTCAATACTTTTTAAATAAGTTGAGTAGAACATCGCGAAAATCGTAATTTTTAGCTAAAGTTTTACAATTTGTTTTATGTATGATATTTCAAAACAAATGTAGGTTTACCTAGGGCCGCCTTTCCCAACTCTTTTTAACGGTGGACCCCTCTACCCTCTTCCCTTTAACGGCAGGCCACGTTTGTCAATTTTGTATCTCTATTCATGTTGTCCGCGGACCCCCTGGGGTCCACAGACCCCAGGTTGGGAAACCCTGACCTATGAGGTAGTTATATTAAAACTAAGAAATTCTTTGGTATTTTTGTTTCGGCGCAAAAATACGGACGTTGCATTTTACGCTGATAAATGTCCCTTAAGTTGTTTTTAAGAGGCATTTCAAAATATTTTGTATAAAAAATCCAATCAGTTTTTGTATCGAAAAAAATTGTTTTGGGATGACTAAGTATAAAATGAAATACGCCAGAAGTTTTAAAAAGATTTTTCTTCATTAAAGCCATACAAAAACGCAAACGTTACACTTTTTTCAGTGTTTAAATTCAGGTTCCCAACTCTATGATCGTTTTTCTTTGTTCGTGTATGTCCATTCTTCTTCATCTTTATCACCAAAGTAACGTTTTTCCCAATTTTTTGCTTCCGTCAACATTTTTCTGCTTTTTTCAATACTCGTATGTTTGAATGAATTTTGGTTCTTTCATTTTTTCGTATTTTTATTCTGAACAAAGCTTGACCCGTGTTAGGGAAGTTTCAGAAGACGGGAGAAAGAAGCGCCTGAAGAGTGAATCCACTGTGGAAATTTCAAATGTTCAAAAAAAGGAAATGAAGTGCACAATGTTAATTTGAGAGGCCAAATGTAGCAGTGCTAGCCTTGCATATGAACCATTCCTCGACACACTGGGTCATTTTGACCCGGACAAATTTGAAATAAAATGTTCACTTGCCCAAAATTGAAAGTTTTCAACAATTTTTACAACAATTAAATTTTATATTTTCCGAATTTTAATTATGCGGACGTATTATGAAATTACGTATAAAGAAAATTTTTAACATTGTGTTTTTTTTTTTAATAACTCGAAGTATTTGTAGTACTTAAGTACTTAGTCATCAAGAGTAAATAAATTTGAGAAACAAAAGCAACGCTCAGCACTTTCTGCGTATTTTTTGCCAGATTTTTTTTTTTGTCGTAATAAATATCCATTTGCCTTCAACATTGAGATGTCCATGTATCGAATGGAAGAATTGAGAAATTGATCTTCCTTTTCCGATCTTGAAATAATTAAACTCTTCTGTGCCAATCCTGGTAACGGTATATTCTCTCGGAACCTCATAGTTGGAGGTGTAAAACCGTTGCAGCATTTTTTAAAATCTTTATTTACGCCAAAGTTATAAATTCTTGAAGGAATTCCCATTTTTCTTGTATTTATGTTAAAGTATTGTTATTCGGAAAAGTACCGAACATTTGGCTCTATTAACTTTTCGATAACGCCTTGCACACTCTTAGAAGAGAGCCTGATTTTTTCTGATTTTTTTTAGTACGAAACGGTGTGAAAACGCGGACTGTTCTTTGAAGACCCAATGATCACTAACCGACGTAGTTTTTTGCAAATCGGACTCTCTTTTTCCCCTTAATTTTCTTCGAGACCTTCGAAAAGCTGTGAATCTTTGTTGAAAAAGGGTTGATTTTTACGTGTACTTTATTACAGTCTACTATGTCGAAAGTGAACGACGATCAACGTCGCGTTACTCGACGACACGTCAAACGTCAGTGTTTAACCTCAAAATGACCCGTAATTCTTTCGAGTGAAAATCGACCATATCGCGAGGATTTTACTTACGTGGTTTTCATGGTATCTCGTTAGATAATTTCTTCAAGTTTCCGATAGAATCACCCGAATTCACGAATAACACTTGTTTGCCGACGAACCGACGATTATTGTCCCGCAAAAGGACTCGCGTTGGCATCCCCGGTCATCCCGCGGAATTGTCGTTGGGGACGCGAAACGTTTGAATTTCAAAAGATCGTGAAAGTTTGGAAGGGGACGGCGCGCAGCCAATGGGCGCTCGCGGTCCCGCTATTGGCCGCGACTACACTTTGAAGAATGGCGGGAAATTTGAGAGGGAGAATTCTACGTTTGTTCTTTGCGCAGAATAATTGCTGGGCTCTACTCAGTGTTGAATTCATTTTGTCGGCAATTCTCTCGTTAAAGCTACCAAAAGATGGCTGTTTTTTTTCGGAATTTTTAAAATCGAAATCTAGACTAGACGTCGGAAAATTGATGCGAAATTTCGGCAGAACATTCCGAGAAATTGTACGAAGAAAAAAAAAAGGTTATAAAAATTAATGAGTTTACAAGTAAATTTTTTTATCGTTAATCGGAGAAATTGAAATATCGCTGGAGAATTTTTAAGGTTTGATTGCGCAATTAAAATGTTATAGCTTCGAAAACCCACGTTTTTCAATTTTTAGAATAATTTTTCATTTAAAACAAGGTTGAAAATCAAATATGCACAAACATCAACGTGCATAATTTTTTTCACGTGAATTTTATCCTGAAAAACGTAAAATAAAAATTTGATTATGAAAATCGCGTTTAGAGAGAACATGAGAGTACAATTTTCACCGCAAAAGAATTCGTTTCGGAAGAGAATAAAAACGTTTGCTACGTGAATTGATTTATTCAATTATTTACAGTTTCTCCGAAGCGAAAGAATGCTTATTGATAAATAAAAAGTGAACGATTAGTTGCGCTTAGAAAAGTCAGGAAAAAATTGAGCTATCGTTCTCCCGTTCTCGATCTCTCCTGTACGTCTTCGCGAAGATGCGTGCCGTCACAGAACGGTCTGTTGGAAGTTTGCTTGCAATTGCACAGCCAATAATCCTTGGTTTCCTTCACCTGGAAGCGTATGGGCTTCAGGGTTATGTTCCAGTATATACTTCTGTGCGTACCATCGCAGAGGGGCTGGTTCTTGCTGCGGCCGCACAGACACCAGGAGTAAGTTTTGCCAGCTTCGCAGCGGAGTTTGAACGGCTTTTTGTCGTAGATGTGTCCATTGCCCGACTGATTCGACGCGCTGTAGACATCTTTGAGGACGTTCACGGGGATCTCGGTACCTTTTGTTTTCGTCGCGTAAGTGCAGGCCTGAAACGGAACGCGTACACATCAGCTGGGTGTTGAGACTCGAGGTATCCAAAGTTGGGGGCGTTCGGCCGATTTCTTGTGGAACGGGCGTCGCGAGCGTTCTTTATTGAACTGCACAAATTCGGATAATTATCATTGAAAAAAGGTCTGGATTATTGTGAGAATTTAAGCGAGTTTTGAAGATTTGGAGGTTATGTTTTCCAGCTAGTGGCGACGACCCAACGACGAGAATTTCTCGAAAATTAACGCGACAGAATCAATCGAGACGATTTTTCGACTTACGCTTTGCATGAATTGGAGATTCGGGCCACGGCTTCGAGGCAATTTATGTAAAATCGCTGCGATCATTCTCAAAGGGGGAAAAATGTAAACTTTTCCGTAAATTTTTGAGGTTGTGGAGAGGTCGCGAGGCGCAGGCGCGAGACGCGGGCCCTGCATCGTCATGTGACTCGGCGGCGAAGTTCGAATTTGACAAATGCGCGGCACTGTCACGGATAAATTTCAAAGTTTTTCGCGGATGGAATTTGTTCTTCGGGATTGTAAAAATTGGAGCACGATAATAAAAATCGGTAAATCGAAAGTGCAGCGATTTCTTCGTGGGAATTATTAGGGAGATTTTTTAATATATCCGATAATTTGTGCCATATGGAAATTGGGAAGGAATCATTTTATAAAACAGGGATGTTTGGAGCATTATTTTTTTTCGGAGAGATTTGTAAGAAATAATTTTAGATGGCGTGAGAACGAATTTTTCAAAATGGGAATTTCTAAGAAATTATTTTATGAAACAAAAATGGTTAATGAATAATTATTTTTGTAGGAACTTGCAAGAAATCATTTTACAAAACAAGAATGTTTAACGACTAAATATTTTTAGTAGACATTTACAAGAAATTATTTCATAAAACAAGATTGTGTAAGGGATAATTTTTCAAAATAAGAATTTGTAAGAAGTTATTTTATAATATAAAACTGGAATACTTGAGGAATTATTGTATAAAATATGAATTTGTAAGAAATCATTATATAAAACAAAAATGGTTCAAGAACAATTTTTTTATAACAATTTGTGAGATATCATTTTAAAAAATAGGAATCTATGAGAAATAATTTTCAAGCCATTCCTGTTACTTTTCCAAAATCTGCATTATTTTTTGAAGTAATTTTAGGCCAATTAAAATTAATAATAAAAAAGTAACTAAAAATTACCGAAAAAACATTGAAAGTGATGACAATTTCGCGCGGTTTAATTTTTCTGACAAATTAAAGGGGGAATCCCTTTAGACGCTCGAAAATGAGTCATTATTCGTTAATTTTTTTTAAGGCGATAATAATCGCATCATTTTTTAATTTTGACATTAAGTATCTTTTTACGACTTTCAAGTGTTAACAATTTTTTTTGTTTTTCAACAAAACAAAATGGCGTCTTTTGAAAAGCTGCTCGTGTTTTAGCTCAAAAAGTTATTGATCGATCTGGCTGAAATTTTGGAAGGTTTCTCACTATAACATTATTCGAAGGATACACCTAAAGTTTTCAGCTTATCGCGTAAATAAATTACTATTTTGGGGTAAAAATTGTCAAGAAAATGGTCCAAAATATGAAAATTTGATGACCAAGCCTATTCAATCTTTAATTTTTAATATTTTCATAGATATATCCTTCCAATAATGTTAAAGCGGGAAACCTCCCAAAATTTCTGCCAGATCGATCAATAACTTTTTGAGCCATAACATGAGCAGTTTTTCAAAAGACGCTTGAAGGAATACATCATAACGCCGCCATTTTGTTTTGTTTAAAAAAGAAAAAACAATTTAACACTTGAAAGTTGTAATGAGATAATGTAAAAACTTCAAAATGATGCGATTATTTTATCACCTATAAAAAAAATCACGAAAAATAACTCATTTTTGGGCGTCTAAATGGATTTACCCCCTTAAAATTATAATTATAAAATAGCACTTGAAAACAACTAAAGAAGATTGAAAATAATTGACGAAAAATAAAAATAGAAAAGAAATTGAATATCGTGCGGGTGTCAGATTAAGCGCGGATTGTTCCGGTCCTTGATTTCGACACGTCAATTATAAAATCGGTAGATCGGAAGGGATTTTTATCGCTTTTTCACGAGATTATACGCCGATTAGATTAATAAGTTTGCCTAAGTGGTTTTCACACGGGCAATCTGTTGCTCCGCCTCTTGATCTTCCGCGCTGCTGTGCTACACACTCCTCGTCGTCGTGGGCGAGACTATCGCGTCACGCATCGTAAGATTTGATAATTTGCGAACGAAAAACCAAGAGAGAGAGAGAGGGAGAGAGGAGAGAGAGAGAGAGAGAGAGAGAGAGAGAGAGAGAGAGAGAGAGAGAGAGAGAGAGAGAGAGAGAGAGAGAGAGAGAGAGAGAGAGAGAGAGAGAGAGAGAGAGAGAGAGAGAGAGAGAGAGAGAGAGAGAAATATTGCAACAATTAATAATTAATTCTGTCGAGATGCTGCTCATCTTTGTTCCGGTCTCGCGACGATAAATCAAAGCCCTAATTTCTTTCTGTTTTTTCTTTCTGTCATTAAACGTTGGCCGTGTCGAGCCAAGAATATATGAATATTGAAGATGTGTTCGTATCTCAGCGGCAACAAGGGTGACACAGGAAAGGTTGTTTTCTGCAGCATTTGAACCCTCTTTAGTTTGGCGCACTTTTTAATTTTTTTCTTCGTCAGGGCGCGATATTTCCCTGAAGGCAAACACCCCCAACCCCTCGCTGTGTATCGCGAGCACACCCTTGAATTTTCTCACTCGAGAATATTTATTGTTAATCGCCCTGTAGCCTCGTTCTATAGCAACTTACGATAATTCAATAACCGAAGAATATTATTGAATTATCGTGGCCGAAACGGTTTGCCAAATTAGTTAGTTATGTAAAATAGGAAGATAACAATGAGTTGATTAGAAAGCTAATTAATTGTACAAATAACTGCGTTCACGATAGTTGGATCATAATTGTTGGAATGAATTAAATCATTGCTTTAATAATTAATTAATTGATTAAAAATCAATTAAGTATTGAAAAATCAACTAAATTGATTAAAAATCAATTAAGTAATTGCTCAAATAATTGATCAGTTTACAAGCAATTCATCAATTATTTCAATAATTATTTATTTTATTATCAATCACTTAATTCGTTGTTTGAATAGGTAATTGATTAAAAAGCTATCAATAAAATATTTTGACGACTATCTGTTTAATTAAAAACAATTAATTCATTGGTTGGATAGTAAATGTATTGCAAAGTAATTAATTATTTATTTTAGGAACTATTAATTTAATGAGAGATCAATGAATTCATTGTTTAAATAGTTGAGGGATGAAAAAGCAATGAATTAATTACTTTAATAATTATTTGTTTAATCATAAATCAATTAGTTGATTACTCAAATAATGAAAAACGAACTCATTATTTTTATAATCAATTAATAAAATTAATTTTAGAACAACAATAATAACCAATAACATAAAAAAAGATGATGGCATACTCGTGAAAGAAATTTTGAATGAAATCAATTGATTAATGAATTAACTTATATTAGACATAACGTGTAATAAAATCCTGAATTGGAAGGTCCGAAAAATCTTTTTTTTTTATTGCTTAAATCGATAGATTAACTATCCAAGAATATATTTACAAAGTAACAGAGGCCAATTGTAAATTTTTTCGCAGATACAAGACCAAAAGCAGATAAGCGACTGATCTTTGATATTGTTATTTCCTACTATTGAAAACTTTGAAGTGCGTTTTCTCGACTTTTCATTTTCACGATTTTTGCAAATTGACGGGCGTGATAGCAAAAAAAACTAAATGATCTATTGAATCAAACCAAAGTTTATTTTCTTCAGTATGAAAATACTAAGTGAATTAAAAAAGTCGTTGAAAAGGCCCTTTTAAATAATTTTTATAGCACGTCGTTAAAGTGTTTTTTTTTAAACACATTTTTTTCAAATTTGAGAAAATTTATAATTTTTTTAAATTTAACAAAAAACGCTTTTTTTGCCTTCTAATTCAGGCTCGGGCCTTAATAAATTTTGCTACACGTTACGTCTAATATAAAGTAATTCGTCAATTCATAACTTTCTATAAAAACTTCTTTTACGACTATCAAATAATATTTTTCAATATTATTCGATTATAGTAAATGGCATATTTCATGAAATTCATTAATTATATTATTACAATATTATGACAATATTCTTGAATTAACAATAAACTCGATATTTATCGAAACGAGCCAAAATGAAAAATAAAACCCCAAACAAACTCAATAAAGATTATAAATTGATGGACCCGTTGTTCAGTTTTGTCTCGCATTCATCGACGTTACTCGTGCCATTGGGCATATCAATGTATGCGTTCAATGTGAAAAAAAATTGTGCTCGTAATTCCCCAGAGTCTCGTTAACCCTCCATTGATTCACCCCCTTCTTCCCAACCCTTCGCGACCCACGCGTGCTTCATACACACTTTCTAATTATCTAATCGCTGTTGCACACGAGGAAAGTGCATTTTGCGCGATGAATTCTGCTACGACGGCGGCAATCACTTTTGTTTTTTCGTTTTTTTTTGCCACGGCTTCCAAGTAAAAAGGTCATTAAATTAGCGTAATTTAATTCGACTCGTTCGATCCGAAACTGGACGAATCAGGCTTCACGTTCGATTAATTTTCCTGCAAGAATGAAAAGTACAATTCATGAGTACGTGCGTCAAAAGTGCTATCTTGACGAAAAATAGTCTCGGTAAATTTGGGAAAAGTCGTCAATTATATTTGTTCACAAATGTCAACAATTATCAACTGGGTTGCCTCTCTGGAAGCCCAATTTGAAGGGCCAGCATGATGATTTTTTTTCTAGTTACACATTGGTTGGAATACATTAATTTTTTCCCAGTGTGTTGTACACATTTTTGTGGTTATGAAGTTTGAAGGTTTTTTTTTCGATTACAACTAATTTTACAAGGCTATACGTAGTGTAAATTGTACCAAAAATAGAAATATTTTGCATACAACTCTGCCGAAAATTCAAATTTCAATGTTTTTAAAAATCCTTTGTCCAATCACGAGCTATACTCATCTACTAACAAAAAAATTGGTTTTTTAATTTCAGAAAAAGCTATCACGAATTATCCTTACCACCACACTTTTTTTTAAGGATCTCCGGCAACCAGGTCCCACCGGCTAAATTTCCCAAATTTTTGGATGAACATTTTTGAATATTGTTGATTCGTTGCTCTTTTATGTGCTCAACATTTTGAATAAAATTATTTATATATTATATTTTTTTTTAATAGTGAAAATCTGTTATTTTTTCGCTTCGAAACCCACGTAACCCCTTAAAATATTCTCGAAAGTTCACACTACAACGATATGCAAAACGATTTTTTTAAGTTTCCAGAGAGGGACATCCCCTTAAGGGAGGACACCACTGTGACGGGCCGTAAAAGGGTCGTTCTTTCCGTTTTTTTTTTCGTCTACTAGGTTATTTATTTTGAATTCGGAAACAAAGTATATTATTACGCATACATTAAACTTATTTTGTGCAAATTTTTATTTAAAAAAATCAAAATTTAACAACGTTGTTGACGCAGGATGGCACATCCGTATAAAAAATGAGGTTCAACGGCCGGGTCGATCACTCGACAATCATTGGCCTGAAAAGTAAAAATATTTTTTTTATCTACATAAATGTAGATCTCATTGTACGCGGTCGTTTTTCGAAAAAAATACATTTCACAAAATGGCAAGCGTTAAAAAATGTGTAATTGTGGCGAAATTTTTACTTTAATTCGGAGGCTCAAAAAATGCCAAATAAAAAAACCTGTTATTCACACATTTTTTTTTCAATTGAAAAACGAATACTTATAGCTGGACCGATGATTCCGGCCACGTCGCGAAAAGTCGTTTCGAGAAAAACGCGACTGAAAGTTTCACTATAAGCAAATCGTCTGCAACTTGTTCAATTTTCGATATTTTAATTTGAACATTTTTCTGACCTATTCTTGAAAGTGTATACTTTGAGAAAATGCAAAGAAAAGTCGATCTTTTTGACTCGTCACAGTGACGTCCCTTAACTCAGTGTCTATTTGTTTCTATTTAATTTACTATAGACAATCAGTCACAAATATATCGTTTAGCGTATTAGACATGTCATGAATTTTTTACCAGTTAGGTGTGCGTAATTTTGTGACCATCGATCAAAAAACGCAATAACGATAGGCGATAAAATTTATGGAGGAGTTAAATTAATGGATAGGGTTTGGTGGTGTAACGGTATAATTCACGAGCTCAGTCGCGGCTACAATCGACCTGATAATGAAGGTGATAACGCTGCTGGCATTTCCACGCTCGATTCGTGAGATTTTCTCTCTCTCTCTCTCTCTCTCTCTCTCTCTCTCTCTCTCTCTCTCTCTCCCGCTCTTGTTCAAGTTTTATATACCATCGATTGTATATCGCATACGGAAAATCAATCGCCAATATTCCCCGAGCAGCGCAAATATTTTCGATCGTATATATATATATATATATATATATATATATATATATATATATATATATATATATATATATATATATATATATATATATAGTTACAAATTTTCATAATAATTAACGCACACTTAATTAATTTTGGAAATCCATATATATGTATATGTGTATATATATATATATATATGGATTTCCGAAATTAATATGAAAATTTGTATCTCATTACAGCACGATTAAGGACGTTTCAATGGAACTAACGGTGATTGAGCTCGAAAAATACTCATCAGCTCGAAATTATTATTCGACAGGTGCACACGCGCCGCTGACGATCGAAAATCAATATCCATATTCTCATATCCGAGTCGACTAATTTTCCGGCCTGTCGTTGTCACGCCTACGTCTTAGATTTTGTAAAAATTCGAAAAATATCACAGAGCCGGGGATTTTTGTGAAGGGTCAGATGGCCCAGTGTTCTGCGATATTTACCCTTTTTAAAAATGTTTTCCTCAAAATCTTAAAATTTGTTCGTCCGATTCACTTCAAATTCGGATACAGCATAGTTTATAATATTGTGTCGCTATTTTCAAAGATAGGGGGTTGGACGTTAGATAACTTTATACGAAGTTTACTTTTCCAAACAACTTTTGTTTGAAACCTTTTTTGATGGGGCTATTAATTATCGAGATACGGCGATTTTTAAGTTTTCAACCCCTATTTCTTAGGGTTGGGGTGAGTTGAGGGGCAACATATTATTGGGGTTACTTTCAGTATGCAGCCATCTACCTGCAGTCAAAAATTCGTATTCTACGCTTAAAAGTGCTGGGTTTTCGTCTCGTCTACTGGACTAATATGAGCGTAGGGAGTAGCTGTCGTTGAGAAAACTCACACAACAGTTCATGTCATTTGTAGTGCAATAAAATTTTCAAGGACTTAGCTGAACTATTCACGCATCAAATATCTGTTGCACGCGGCCCACGTTTTTCATTTTAAATCTTACAAGTATTTTCAAATCTATTAAAAGTTCACAATCACACATTTTCAGGACAATCTGTATGGGGTTAGAAATCTATATTGGGTTATAAATCTATAGGGGCTAGGAGAAAATATTTTATACTTTTTGGCAGGATTGCAAATAATGCATTACTTTTTGTAATGCATTAGTGTTTTCATTACTCATTAATTTACATTTTGTAATGAAAAAAAATTTCATTATCCATTACATTACATTTAGCAATGTAACAAATTTCCATTACTCATTACATTACTTTTTGTGATGCAAACAATTACCATTACTCATTACATTGGATTTTGTAATGTAAACAATTTGCATTACTCATTGAATTAAATCTTGTAATTTAAAAAAATTCCATTCCTCATTACATTAAATTTTGTGATGTGAAATATTTTTATTACCCATTACAATGTAATGAGTAATGGACATTTTTTAAGTTACAAAGTCCAATGTAATGAGTAATGGAAATATTTTACATTACAAAATGTAATGTAATGAGCTATGGAATTTGTTTACATTACAAAATATAAGGTAATGAGAAATGGAGATTTTTCACGTTACATTAGTAATCTTAAAAAATTCCATTCCTCATTACATTACACTTTGTAATATAAAAAAATGTCATTACCCATTGCACTGAACTTTGTAATGTAAAAAATATCCATTGCCCATTACAATGTAATGTCTAATTACATTTTTCGTCATTACACATTACATTGCATTTTGTAATGAAAATGTTTCACATTGCAAATTGCGATGTAATGAGTGATGGAATTTTTTTACAATACAAATTATAATGTAATGGAGATTTTTTGCATTACAAAATATAATGTAGTGAGGAGTGGAATCTTTTTACATTACTGAATGTAATGTAAGATGAAATATTTTTTCATTACCCGTTAAAAAAGTAATGAAAAATGCATCACTTTTTCATTACAAATTCCGCAACCCTGCTTTTTGGTCCGTTTTAAACACGTAGTTAACATTTCTTTTGTCATTTAAGGGGCCAGTCCACTTTGGAGCCACGAAAAAGTCTATTTTCGCGATTCTTTTTGAGGATTTTATAAAAGATATGAATATAAAAGTTGTTGGGCTTGATAAATAAAGTCTTGAAATACATTTAAAAAGAATTTATTCATTTTTATTCATTTTTAAGTACAAAAACTATAGTTTAACGTAACGCCTCAAAAATAGGTGGGCTACGTAGCTCCATCACAACTCGGCAACGGCTTGTCTGAAACAAAAAAATCAAAGTCCATTAGATTCAGTATGACACCAGCTACAAAATGACCCTCAGATATAAATTTTTCTCAAAAAATAAAAAAATGGCAGATGTAAAACGAAAAAATTAAAAAAAAACGCGTTTTTTTCGCAGTTTTTCGCAAAAAAAGAGTAAAAATCAAAATTTTAAAACCACCGAGGGTCATCTTGTTGCGTCATGTTTACAATATGTGGTTCAAATTTCAAGAGAATCGGTTTATTAGTTTTAGAGATACGATGGGGCTAGATTTTGAGAACGTTGTTTCGAGAAAAACGCGTTTGAAGTTTATACTATGAAAAACTCTTACCCAAACTCAACGGGTAATTCCTGCACCGCACAAAATCCCTTCTGATTGCTCATCATCGTCGATTTCTTCAAGTCTTGCTCGCTTTCGATTTTTTTAAATTTTCAAAGTGGACTGGCCCTTAAATAATTTTTTAAACACACACTCGTGCTTATTATACATGGTAGACAAAAATGTCAGCACTGACCCAATAATCCAGAGCGCAGTCGCCCTACCTCAATACTGTCCGTTCGAATGGGCTGAATTTCCGAATACGGTCCAACGAACTTGGATTCGCGTGAATTTGATAATCGACGAAAATCGAGTTACCGGAAGTGTTGCGGTTTTGCTCGTTGTCTGATTTCTCGGACCGTCCCTTGGGCAGCGTAAAACGAACGTCGAGAGCGATTCGAGCTAAAATCGCCTTCCATTGGTACACGAAGGAATTTTTTTCGATCCGGGTCTGCCGCGGTCGCAGAGATGGAAGTCTCACGGTCCGGGGACGCACGAGTCGTCCTCTTACTAATCAACCACGACGGACACCAGGATAAACGAAACTGTCCGTACGGGGGCGAATTCTCATTTGTCAAAGCCGGCTTGTCCGCTAATTTTTCCAACCCCTTTTACCCCTTCGGATCTCCTCTTTCACCTTTGCGCTCCCTTAATTTTTCCTCTTTTCTATACGTAACGATTCTTTTTTTTCCATTACTTTCGAGCATCAAATTTCCTTCCTTTCTTTTCCCTTGTGTTTGGGTTTGTATGGGATTTTTTTTGGTGCTTTGTACTTACGCACGCGTCCTGTCAATGGATTCGGTTCGTGAGCGAATAATTCGAGGCGAACGACGAACAAAAAATTAATTAGCACGGGGAAATTGGTGGGTGGAAGGTTTGGAAAATTCGAAACTCCTGCAACGAATATTCGATACAGTGCAATGGTAATTTGCGAAATTGTCACTCGAGTGGAATTACGCTGGATACGAACTCGATAGGATAATGGAATTTTTTCGAGAAAAATAAAGCTTGTATTGAAGGAGCAATAATGACTTGAGGGGACAAAAGATCATTTTTGTGAATTTTTTCAAGGAGAACTATTTGAAATTTCGTATTGGGTTTTAATTATCTAAAAGTATGTACATTCAAAAATATGTTTAATTTTCTTTATTTAAAAATATCAAAAATATACAAGGATATTGTATGATCCTTGGAGCGTCGTAGAAAAATCTGCGTATACGGTGCCCACTGGCGTTTCTTCAAAAATCATCTGAAAAAAAAACCAAAAAGATTATTAAATTAGATACTATAATCTAGTACTTGTTTGAACATAAATAGTGATTTTCGGGCCAAAAATTAGTTATTATTTTGCCTATGAAACAAAAACTAACAAGGGCAGTCGGATTTTTGCAATTTTTCGTACTCATGGTACGTGAAGTTCAGAGCTCGAATATTAATATCTCAAAGCAGTTCGACGCCATATTCAGAAATTTTCGAGAAAATTGACTTTGAAGTTTTCGAGCGCACTCTTATCCCACAAAGATGCAACGATATTCGAACCGGGCTCGTGGCGTACCCGGTAGCGCTCGAGTCTAGTAATCGCGGGGTCGCTGGTTCGAGTATCACTTCGAAATTTTTTTTTTAATTCGCATACCTCCGTCATTTAAATATCCCGATAAATTTTTGTTGTATATAATCACATATTATTATATATAATTAATATAATATATCTATATATGTTTATATATGGACAAAATCCATATATAGTTATTTATGTACAAAATTCATTAAAGTTATACATAATTATATATTTTCTCATATATGATCATATATTATTTATATATAACAATAGGTGATTATTTATAAAAAAATAAATAAATAATCCCGGGATAAAAATCATAAAATCTATGCTAATTCACATACATGTAATTATAATTGTCAATGATAAATGCAAGTCTTATTTTTGATTATCTCTTGCTTGAAATTGCGAATAGGCGACGTAAAAATATCCAGTAATAATATTTACATAAACTCCCTTGTAGATTAATAGGAATATAAATAGAAGAATAAATGTTGAAATATGTGAATATAACGCTTGCTTTGGCAACCGTCGATATTGTGAATAACAGCATAAAAATTCATTCTATTGTTCATCATCAGTTGTCTTCTCCGGTCTTCAATAACATGATCAGATATGCGTGGTTTGCTTCGAAACTTTGCGATCAATGAGAAATCTTCATGAACGTGAATGAAGTTTGTTTTCCGATCGATGTATTGAAAAAAAATTGCGAATGTAACAATGCAGCGTTTGTACGGTGTGCGAGATGCCGTGAAAATTACTGTTTTCCTTGTTTTTACGATGGTTATCACTCTGGCTCGTGTAACATTACACCCGATGTATAAAACAAACGAATACAGACCGAATAATAAAGTATTCAATTCCTTACCCGACGTTTTTCATTTTCATCCTAAAAGTGTTGTTGGTTATAAATATTGATACTTGAAAATGTATGTTTATAATCAAGAGATAATTAAAAATATGACTTGCGTTTTTTCATTTAAAAAAAATGAAAAAAAAAAAGAAAAAAGAAAAAATTTCGAAGTGAGACTCGAACCAGCGACCCCGCGATTACTAGACTCGAGCGCTACCGGGCACGCCACGAGCCCGGTTCGAATATCGTTGCATCTTTGTGGGATAAGAGTGCGCTCGAAAACTTCAAAGTCAATTTTCTCGAAAATTTCTGAATATGGCGTCGAACTGCTTTGGGATATTAATATTCGAGCTCTGAACTTCGCGTACCATGAGTATGAAAAATTACAAAAATCCGACTGCCGTACTGTCCCCTTGTAAGTAACGGAAAAATATCCTATGACAAGTACTAGACAATGGTGTATAGAATAACCACAAAAAACCTCAAGGCAATCGGTTCATTGTTTTTCGAGAAATTTTGGGTGCCGATTTGAAAAACGTGGTTTTGAGAAAAACGCGTTTGAAATTTTGGGAATGAATAAATCATGAAATTTGTCAACTTACATGGAATCATCGATACCAGGCCCATAGTGTAGGTCTTCTACGGTCGACGGAATGTTCATAGCTTCTAAATCGATTTTTTCGACCATCTAGGTGTATATCTCCTCTTAATACCAGTGTGAGACTTTCAAAAAATCGATTTTTTTCTGCCTTTTTCGACAGTTTATACTTTCAAGAATATCCTGTAAAAATGTCAAGGCCCTATCTCTAATACTCCCCAAATGGCAGCCTTCTAAAGAGCAACCGCTCATTAGGTATAAAATCGATAGTCGAATCTTTGAACGCGTTTTTCTTGAAATGAGATTTTTCAAATTTGCTGACATTGTAACTCAAAGAGAAATTATCCGATTGACTTGAAATTTAAACTGAGTACTCTTGAATATATTTATTCTACAATGACGTAGGATATTTTTGATTGGATGAAAATTGACGATTTGGCATTGAAAAAAACGACCATTTTATAGGCAAGAAAACAGACTTTTTTTTCATAACTACGCCATTTTGTTAGATTTCGATATTTTTCGAAAATCCTATGTCATTGTACAGGAAATACCTTCCAGTTTAACGACATTTTTTCCTTTTTCGGTTTCAGCTACTCAATCGGCCGGAATCATGTCAGCAGTGGAGGAACTTTTTTTTTTTGGCGCCTCCGAAGGCAGCGCATAAGTCGCTTGTATGTCAATATTTTTCTATGAAAAAATGATGTGATATAGGTCAAATATAGCCAAATATATTCTTAATTTTCCGAAACATTTAATTGAGTACTTTTCTTCCAAAAAATTTCCGAAAATCACCCAAATTTTCAGCGTTCACACTGGTATAGCCTCTTAACCCCTTAAGAGGGGCCGGGGGGCCGGGTTGAAATTCCGAACGTTGAATGCTCCGACGGTTGAAAATTCCGAATTTTAATATCCCGAAATTCAACATGGGGCCGGGTTGAAATTCCGAACTTTCAAAATTTTACACGAAAGACCGAAACTCCGAAAATCTGAACACCGTCAAAATAATTCGGCTATGGAAGTTTTAAAAGTTTCAAAATTTTTAATAAATAGACGATTATTCCAAGAATTTTTTTTATTAAGAAGCATTTTTGCGTCAATTATGAAATTTGTCTAGACAATGTTTTACGTTCTACATCATTTACAGTCAACTGTGTAGACTTTCGCTGGCATGATCTTGACATGGGGGCCAGGTTAAAATTCCGAACTTTGAATGCGCTGACGGTTTAAAATTCCTAATTTTAATGTTCCGAAATTACAAGGTTCGTCAAGATCATGCCTGCGAAAGTCTACACAGTTGACTGTAAATGGGGTAGAACGTATAACATTGTCTAGACAAATTTCAAAATTCACGTAAAATCACTTGTTAATAAGAAAAAAATCTTGAAACAATTCGTCGATTTATTGAGAATTTTGAAACTTTTAAAACTTCCATAGCCGAATTATTTTGACGGTGTTCAGATTTTCGGAGTTTTGGTCTTTCGTGTAAAATTCTTTCGGAGTTTTCAGCGTTCTGGTCATTCGAAGTTCAGAATTCCAAACCGGCCCCGTGCGACGGTCGAAAAAGGTGATTTTCGAAAATTTGTTGAAAGAACTATTGCATCGAATGTTTTGAAATTTTAAGAATATATTTGTGTATAAATTATGTATATACAGTAATTTTTTTGTATGAAAATATTTAATTTTCAGCGACGCATGCGCTCTCCCGAGTTTCAAAAAAAAGTTCCGCCACTGCTGCAGTGATTACGGCCTTCGGAGTGCCCGAAACCAAAAAATAAAAAAAGTCCGTTAAATTAGAAGATATTGCCTGTACAATGACGCAGGATTGTGAAAAAAATTAAGCAGTATTGTGAAAAAAAATTAAGTCCAACCAAAATTAAGATTAAAAATCCGCCAAAACGGCGGATTTTTTTTAAGTTCCAAATCACGCTAAAAAATCTGGTGGTTTTTTGCATGGCGAATTGACATTTTTTAACCATTTGAAAAACTGGAAGGTCATTGTATGAAGAAACGAATACTAAATTCGCTAACATAAAATTCAAGCCGTTCGGATGATTTGCATTCGAGTTAGAATTGCAGCAAATTCGAAAAATGTCGTTTTGAGAAAAACGCGTTGAACGATAAAAATGTTGATTCCATTATTATAAATCGATAAAAATATAAGGTATAATATAGTAGTAAGGTTTACTTGAAGGTATAGACTGTCGAAAAATGCAACAAAAAAAAAATTCCCGATTTTTTTTAAATGTCAAACTAGAGGTGCCCCTTAATTTTTTGAAAAGGCTGTTTGGGTTTTTGGATTTTTTTCGGAAGAGAGTATCGGCATGACGAGGTCAGGATTTTGCACAAAATTCATACATAGTCTTGTCGACGTTGATTTTTTTTTATGTTGAGTTATATTGATAAATAATGGATGTAATATTATTTAAACAAAGTGCCGCCGTTGCTGCGAGGCCAATCGTGGCAGGTGCTTCTGGAAACTAGGCTCATCTGAAATGAAAAATAAAAAAAAAGTACTTTAGTATAATAATACAATTTTTGTACGACCGGATGGTTTTTCGAGATTTTCAAAATTACGAAAATGCCAAGATGTAGAAAAATGTTCGACTTTCGACGAAAAAAAACAATTTAAATAATTTTTTATTAATTCAAACAATGTAATTGATTCATTTTTTTTTAATTGCCTAATAACTCAAAAATTTTATGCAGAATTCTCACTATTTTTTGACCCGCGCCATTTCTCTAATTTTATTTTTTTGTCTCACGCACACACTATAAATTTTAATAATTATAAAACTGTTCACCGTTTTGTTTCACATCAATACACCGGAAACTACTAGAACTTACGCCCTTTTACATCTCTCGTCAAATCTTCGCCGGAACAAGCTGTAAAAAAGTACGATAAACGACGAAAAAAAAACGACATTAATAATTTGTTATTGATTCAACAAAAATTAAGAATTCAAAAAAAATTGCCGCATAACTCAAAAATTTTATCCAAAATTCAAACAATTTTTTTTACTCGCGCCATTTATCTAATTTTCTTTTTTTTTGCCAGACGCACCGTCTACAAATTTCAATAACAAACATTTTCACCGTTTTGTTTCAGATCGATACACCGAAAGTTGGAACTTACGCCCTTTTACAACTCACGTCACAGCCTTGCCGGAACGACAGGTAGAAAAAAAGCACGGTTTTCGACGAAAAAAAACGTCTTTAATCATGCATTATTAATTCAAACAAAATTATTAATTGAAAAAAAGTATTTTTTCAATTGCCGAATAACTCAATTTTTTTCTCCAATATTCGAATAATTTGACAAACTCGCGCCATTTCTCTAATCTTCTTTTTTTTGCCTCAAGCAACTCCCAGACATTTTAATAATGACAAAAATTTCACTTTTTTGTTTTAGATCAATACACCGGAAGTTAGAGGTTACGCCCTTTTACAACTCACGTCACAGCCTTGCCGGAAGATGTTACCATGGCTCCGCCATTTTTGATTATTTTCCAAAACAAAAAAATATCCTTTAACATTTCGAAACAATGAAAAAAAAACACCTCAAGTTTCAAAATTTTTCAAACCGTTCTTTAAAAATAAAATCATAAATTTTCACCGTTTTATTTCAGATCGATACACCGGAAGCTCGAGCTTACGCCCTTTTACAACCACGTCACATCCTTACTGGAAGATGTTACCATAGCTTCGCCATTTTTTATTATTTTGCAAAACAAAAAAATCTGAAAATTCAACTGTTCGAAACAATGAAAATTAATACTACAACTTTCAAAATAAAAAATAGTTCTTAAAAAAAAGCATAAAAATTGATTCATTGTGAGCTGTCAAAATTTGCCCTCTTGAATTCTTAAATACCCAAGTTTCGCCCGTGCCCATTCCCCTTACGTATGTCACCTGATAAACTCAAGAGGCACGAGTACCGCACGAATATGCGTACGTCTCTCGAGCGCACGCCGTCCTCGTGGGTGGGTAGGGAGTTTACCGATGAGTATATAAAGCTACGACAATATTCCGACAAAGCTCACACTCCATCCGGACCTCGTACCGGCGTAATTACCTTCCGACACCCCGAAACTCGTGTCATTCTACATCCCCGTGTGCGCGCCGCGACAACTCAAATACCGAGACGAAAATAAAATCGGTAAAGCACGATCCGATCGGCACGACGATCGTTGCATCGTAGCTCGTCTCCGACCGTTACCGGAAGTCAAAATTTAGTGAAAAATCGAAAAAAAATTCAAATCGATAAATTGCACTATCTCGGTAATCCTGTAAATTTGTTCGCGATTTTTTTTAATAACACAAGACTGTAAAGAGACAAAATTAATTTCAACTTCGTTTCGAAATTTGATTTTGCAATGCGTATCGCAGGATCGAATTTACCTTCAGGTAAAAATGTTCACGTTCTTTCAACAAATATTAAGGGGGAAATACTTTTAGGCTGATTTTCATGATTTTTTTTTAAGAAAAGATTTCTTGACGATTTTTAAACTTAGGGTATGTTTTATTACTACCATTGGCTGTTACATGGTATTTTTTTTGTTAATCTTTAAAATTGGCGGAGTATTGGCACGGTCTTTTAAATTGCATTTTCAAAACTGGCGTGACGTATAGCTAAAAATCTAATCGACCGATTCTGATGACATTTGGTGCAAATCTTTTTAACCTTATTGTCTAAAACATGATCCTAAATGTTTTTGAAAATAAAAAAAAAAGTATTTTTTTTTAATGTAGCCGTTTTTTCGGTAAATTCAATTTTTTTGTTTCAAAGGGAACCGTTTCAACGATTTTCAACATTGCTCATTAATTCTTGGTTCATATTCTGCGTATGAGTCTTAATGAAAGAAAAATCATTATTGTTTTTTTTTTCGGATTAATCCCGTCGACGCTACGTGTCACGCCGTCTGACAACATTTGCCGCAACCCGTTTAGAAGACTGTGCCATACCTTCGCCATTTTTAAAGGTTGATAAAAATAAAAAAAAACACCATGTAACATCTAAAAGTAAAAAATCATACCCTAGATCTCAAAAGTGGTGAATAAATCTTTCTTTAAGGGCTAAAAACCTTAGACGCTAAAAAAGGCTATTTTCCTGATTTTTTTATGGGTTTATGGGTTTACATTAACATGGGTTTTTATGGGTTTTTATGGTTTTTATGGGTTTTTTTATGGGTTTACATTGACAAAAAAGTTGCTACACTAAATACACTTTCGAAATACATTTTTAAAAAATGTTATGTGCTTATGTAACCCGAACAAACTTTAAGGTAGTTCCTCTGCGAAAATCTCAACCAAAAGTTTACATACCATGTTCGTGTTTAAAAGATTGATAATTGGCTTAGTTAGTAATAAATAAAATAAAAAACTACGCAATATTGACTCGGTACTAGTGGATAATACGATGGATATCATTTATTGCCGTAAAATATATTTTATATTGTGTTTTTGATCTACCATTGCCAGTAATTTTTTTGCCGGGACCGTCGAGGCTTTGCCCCAATTGTTTTTTTTTCCAGGCTTTGCCAGGCTTTGCACCAAAATTGTGAGGGCTTTTCATGGTTATATCTTGGAAACTAGATGGTGAATCATTCTCATTTTTTTTCACATTATTCGTGATATCTTACTCTAGCTTATCCCCGTTTTTTATCAATTTCTTAATTTTAGTTTTGACGGTAAAATTAATGATGCTCTGTTTGCCCATCATAACGCATTTGTTACGTGTAAACCAAGCCAACTTTAAGTGTAAATATCTCAGGTTTGGGGTGGTCAAACTTATTCAAATTGCACAGATGTTTGGATAATGTATTAAATAACATATATGTCAAATTTCAACCATTTCTTAATTCAACTCTTCTGTGGAGGTACTACCTTAAAGGGCTATACCAGTGTGAACGCTGAAAATTTGGGGGATTTTCGGGAATTTTTTGGAAGAAAAGTACTCAATAAAATGTTTCGGAAAATTAAGCATATATTTGGCTATATTTGACCTATACTACATAATTTTTTCATAGAAAAATATTGAGATCCAAGCAACTTATGCGCTGCCTTCGGAGGCGCCAAAAAAAAGTTCCACCACTGCTGACACGATTCCCGCCGATTGAGTAGCTGAAACCGAAAAAGGAAAGAATGTTGTTAAAATGGAAGGTATTTCCTGTACAATGCCGTAGGATTTTCGAAAAATATCAAAATCTAACAAAATGGCGTAGTTATGAAAAAAAGTATGTTTTCTTGCCTATAAAATGGTCGTTTTTTTCAATGCCAAATCGTCAATTTTCATGCAATCGAAAATATCCTACGTCATTGTAGAGTAAATATATTCAAGAGTACTCAGTTTGAATTTCAAGTCAATCGGATAATTGCTCTTTGAGTTACAATGTCAGCAAATTTGAAAAATCTCATTTCGAGAAAAACGCGTTTAAAGATTCAACAATCGATTTTTGCAAGATAAAATGATATTGATATAAATTATATAAATAATAATGATATTCTGGAAAGTATAAAACGTCGAAGAAGGCAACAAAAAAATTGATTTTTTAAAAGTGTCACATTGCCCCCCAAACGCGTTTTTCTCGAAACAACGTTTTTCGACGGCTTGTACGATAAAATCTTCGAAATTACTGAACCGATCCTTGTGAAATTTTAACCACATAGTCTTCACTACTATAGATATAGCGCATATCAAGGATTTTTTGAATTTTGATATTTACAATTTTGTTTTGCCAACAACGGTGAAAAAAAACACGTTTTTTTGTTTTTTCGAAAAATGCCCGCCATTTTGTTATTTTTGCATATATAAAAAATCGTATGATATGCGCTGTAGCCATTGACATACTGAATCTGAAACCGTTTGATTTTTTTTGTTTCGGATGATCCATCTCCGAGATTTCAACGCAGACCTACAATTTTTTTAGGACATTTTTTTAACTACCATTTTCGTCTATAAATATTGACGTAAATAAATAATTTGTTAAGTGTAACAACTTTTATATCAATATCTAAAATATAAACCTATCCAAAAAATTCATGAAAATAAGCAAGTTTTTTTTATCACCTAAAGGTATCTTCCTTCAATTAACAAATATAAAAATTGTTTTTCCTTTTTTTCATTATTAAAGAATTGAATAATTCTAATTTCAGTTCTTCAAAGTAAACATTTTGATTCGTTGAAGAATTCGAGCTTTTTGGTCGAAAGTTTGTGCAGCTTGCGGAATTTTGGGCCCGAGCTTTTACACTTGTAATTTTGTACTTTTTAGCTTCACTCTACGTAAAACTGATCGCTGTCAGTCCAGCATCAGCGTGCCGCTCATTTACAGCACGAAAGTCCTGTTTTCGAATATTTTTCAAATTTTGTTTTATCGTCCGCGTGTCTCGGAGCTCACGCGTTTCGAGGGGGAAAGTGGTGAGAACAAGTGGTAAAAATGCTTTTGGTCGGACAACGACAGGTGGTGGAGTACGACCGTGCGGTCGAGTGGGAATCGTCACTTGTCTCTGGATCGTATGCGCTCTTGGGACACTCGCGGTGTCCCATCAGCAGGATACTTTTTACACCCAGGGACGATACGGGAAACGCAGGGAATCTTATGAACGTTAGTATTCGTTGAATTATGATATTACATGTTTATGCAATTTTATATTTCATGTGCAGAGACACATACATTTATATTTTTATAAATTTATTAAATAATACAATAAAATGTACGATACAATAATAAGTAACAATTAAATTCATTTAACTTTGAATGTCCTAAAACTGGAATGAAAACAGCAGGAAACATACGTAAATGAAAAAAATTAGGGCAAAAAAAAAATTCCGACGAAAAATATAACGAATCTAGTAATAAAAAATGACAAATATAAACTATAAAAAATATGTATAAAAGTAAAATTATTCAATTATACAAGCAATATGAATAAAATTCATTGAAATTCATCTTTTGATATTATATATATATATATATATATATATATATGGAGATAAAATTAAAAGCTAAAAATGAATAAATTTAATTATTACTCACATCATTTAATGAATATTATTTAAATATCCATCGAATACAATATAACATTGAAAAAAATGAATTCAACTACTACTACTTATATAATTTAATAATTTTATTTTTCACATATTTTGTTATTGTTCGTGTCATTGTTTCTTGCTTATTAAATTCGTTACACCTATATAACTTTTTTTTATTGCTCCAATTATTTCTTTTTCCCTATTTTTTTATTATTTTTTATTCACGCTGTCACGTGATTAACAAAAGCGACCGGTCATTTTTGTCGAAGTGCAAAAGAAATAATAGTGACAAGTTACAACTGCGTTTTTTGTCAAAATTTATTATCACTCATTTTTTAATTACTTATTATTATTGAGTAACAATATTTATTATTGCACATTTCGCCATCTTGTTTCCAAATGGAAGTTTTCGTGCTGCGTTTTTTGAGCGATAAAAAAAGTTCAGCTGTATGTGGCGATATTGACTCGGGTTTTTTTCTCGACTTTTCAAAATATGGACCAGTTTGCAATGAGATTTAGAAAAAAAATGTGTGGGAAGTGGAAAAGCCAAAAAAAATTAGTGAATCACCCATGATATCCAGGATTCAAACTGACTGAAAGCACCTCGCTGCACCCTAAATCGCCAAAACATCAATTAACGATTACCCGCGTGGGCGGCGTTTCGACGGTCATTCGGTAACGCTGGCCGAGCGATCTCGTGTTTCTCAAAATTCAAATGTTCCCGTTATCACGGTACAAATAGCCCTGCCCGCGGTAAAAAGAGACTCGGAGTCAGGTGCGTTTCCCGTTGCAAGATCCGTGTTTCGACTCTCGCGAGGACCAAACACGCAACATTGATACAATTGGAGCCTTCGGAATGGTTACACGTGCGGCCAGTTTCCGATTACCAGAGAACACTACACGGATAGGCCGTTTTTTGCTTCGTGGTGTCGAAGAATTTAAAAAGGGCTGGCCACCCTTCAATCCGAGAAGGGGTTGAAAAGGGTGGAGTGGTTGACTTGCCACATAATGAGGCTGCGAATTGTAAATTTTCCTCCAATTAGCTGGGGGAGGGATTCGAAAGCCTTGCAAAAGGAGTCGAGGGCTGCGAAACCGGAAGTCGATTTGTTTCGTTGTGCATTGCGATCTTTTTTACTTTCGTTTTATTTTATTTTAATTTCAACAAAAAAGAATCCAATTTTATTTTAATTTTATTTTAATTTTATTTTAATTTTAATGTTATTTTATTTTTATTTTATTTTTATTTTATTTTATTTTGTTTAATTATTTTTTCAAAGGTTAACATTTTTTTTGTTCTGCGTGTTGGTCCTGCCAATTTTTTATTCACGCCGAGGGGAACGACGAATTTTTCATTATTCCCCGACTATACGAGGGAGTTAATTTTTTTCAAAGTTTACACCCGCGCCCTTCCACCCCTAGCTCGACAATATTTGGCGTACGACCCCCGTGGCTCATTTTCAACTTGGCCCTCGTCCCTTAATATTTAACGAGATTCTGGATATTAATTGTCACACGCGACGAAGAGCACAATTTTCTTATCCGCCTACGCGGCCTTCCGTTTTTTCTTTTTGCGATTCATTCATGGAGCCGGTCTCGTGAGGGCGAGAGAGAGAGTAAAATCAAAGGGTTTGATTTGGATAGAACCGGCGGCCTTCTTCTCGGGCAGTAGATACGGCCGTGGGGGCGCGACGAATTCCCGGGTCCCGAAATCGGACGCCAAACTGTTGGAGGTCTCGCCGCGGGTCGATCGGTTCTTCCTCGGCAGTCGATACGGCAAACGAGCGCTCGCGATCGGCGAGGAAAATCCCGAGGGCGATTCGCGCCAACGCGATTCACCGGCCGCCCGAATTTCATCCCTCAAACGATACGAGGAGGCGATCGGTTACTTCGATCGATCGGAACGTCCCGATCGCGTGGCAAGAACGATCGATCGGCGCCGCAACGATCGGCAGAACAACAGCGGCGAATCGATCGAACGAGACAGCCCCGCCGATGACGACGACAAGAACGAGGACATGCCCATGGTTGTTTCCAAGGGGCAGGACAAACTTGGTGAGTGACGATCGAGGACCAATTTATCATTAAGGGGTCTTTTTTCTGTTTTCATTAATTTTTTTTTGAGAAGTTTAAATTATAAATATTGATATAAACGTCGTTACACTTAAGGCGGGATATACATTTAGACAGGAAGAAAACAAGCAATGTTGAGGGATCTTTTAACGGAGACTTTGTCCTTGGAGTGCCATATTTCAGGTGTTTACATTTTATTTTTTTTAAAGGAAACGAGTAAAGCTTTTTGAGTGCGGTTTTTTTCTTGCTTTTATTCATGATATACAGAACGTGAAAAAAATTTTTTTTTGAAAAAAAAACCAAAATGGCGGCCGTTGCAGCTCCGCGAAAACAGGTCCTCAAATCGCGGGAGGTAAACGGCTGACATCACTGCCCCCTCTTTGATGATCTGAAACACAAATTCAAAGCATATTATCAATCTGTGACCCTTTGGTCATGGAATGACGGATGGGTTTTTCGTTTAGTACAAATTTCGGAAAATGGCGGCAATTTAAAAAAAAATCGAATTTTCGCGTTTTTTTTTCGCATAAAAAGATAAATAATAAATGCAAAAATGTATCTATCGAAAAAACGATCCGTCATTCCGTGAAGACATATTTTCTGAGTATGCTCTCCAAATTTCAGGTCGATATGTCAATTACAGCGGTCAGGAGAATGTCAGCCATTTTTAAAAACGTGTTTTCGAGAATAACGCGTTTAAAGTTTTGTAATGTGTTTACACAAATGTGTTTATAATTACCGCTAATCGGCAATGCCTGGTCCATAGAGGCATCCCTCCTCTTCTTCTAGCTGGTCATGTTGAGCTCAAATTGATTTTTTGAAAATTTCAAGGACAAAGTCTCCTTTAATAAATACACTTTCGAAATACATAAAAAAAATTTTTATTTATTTAAGTCACTATTTATAGACAAAAATGGTAGTTAAAAAAAAGTCCTGAAAAAGTTTTAAGTCTGCGCTGTTGATGAAATCTCGGAGATGGATCATCCGAAGCAGAAAAGTCAAACGGATTCAGATTCAGTATGTTAATGGTTATAGCGCATATGATACGATTTTTGATATATGCAAAAATAACAAAATGGCGGACATTTTTCGAAAAAAAACGTTTTGGGCAAAAAAAATAGTAAATATCGAAATTTAAAAAATCCTTGACATGCGTGCTAGCTATAGTTGTAAAGAATATGTGGTTAAAATTTCATAAGGATCGGTTGAGTAGTTTCGAAGATTTTATCAACAAGCCGTCGAAAAACGTTTCGAAAAAAACACGTTTAAAGTTTGTTTGGGTTACATAAATACCTACATAGCATTTTTTAAATGCATTTCGAAAGTGTATTTATTAAGTGTAACAACTTTTATATCAATATCTATAATATAAACCTATCAAAAAAATGATAAATATAGCCATTTTTAGTGTCTATAGTGAGAAGACCCCTTAATTTATTTTCATTATTTATTTTTTAATTTTTGTATTATGATTTTGTTTGTCGCAGTCGCATTCGTGCTAGAGATGAACATTTTCGTCGTTTTTAAACGTGAAGATGTGTTCCAAAACAAAAAAATGATCGTTTGTTTTTCAAATGATTTCTTATTGAGGGACTACATAGAGGGAGGCCCAAAAAAAATGGCCACATACCGATTTTTTTGGGGAACAGTTGGTGAAAAAGAAACCCATTTTTTTAAACCCAAAGGTGCATATATTGAGAGGCTTTAGAAAAATCAACAAAAAATACAGAAAAACAACAAAAACATGGCTGCCGGCAGATGATGAAATTTTTTTCGCGACGTTTGGCGGTGGACACTCTCCAGTTGAAACGGTACATCTAAAATATAAAAACCAAACGGGTTATTCGAGCTAACAATAAATACGTGTCGTTGACGATCGTCGATTTTCTGAATTATTGTTTTTAGCAACACGGCGATGAATTGAAACTCGAGCATGCTAAATCAATAAAAGAGGCGTCATTTTTACGTAACCATTAAAAAATGAAAATCGAATTGAAAAAAGTGAGATCGTCAACGTTCTTTAAATGTTTCTCACCATATCTCCTGTAAATTTGGAAATAATCCATCAAGTGGTTCTCGAAATATCATGTCCACCGAATTTGAAACAATGTTTCGAGAAAAATGCGTTTAAAAAGCATCGAATTTAGCCAATTTTTTTGACAGTTTTCCGTTGGTAAAAAATATGAAGATTTAAAAAAAACTTTCCCAGCAGATAAAGAATGGCGTAAAGAATGTTGTGTCAAAATTTGAGACGCATAGCTTGAAAACTCTTCTTTTAAGAGTTTACACCGTTCTGAAATACGACATTTGCAGAAAAACGCGTTCAAAGTTTCGAGTGCGGAATTTTTATGTAAATTGTCTACTTACGATCTATCGGCGATGCCAGGTGCATGTTTATAACCGTCTATACTACCGGACAATGCAACAAAAAAATCGATTTTTTGAAAATTTTACACCGTGATGATTCCTTAAAGTTTGTTCAATTTTAGGAATATTTCGATGAAATTTTCATGGAATATAGCTAAAAGATGATACTATCGAATAAAAAGATTTTTAGAAAATGCCATTTTTTCACCCACCTAGGTAGATGTAGCCAGTTAACAAATTGACAATGTGTTGCAGATAACTTTTGGTAAGATGTACGGAGGGTGCAAATCGACAAGCCGATAATGTCCTTCGACGCAGTCTCGGTTCAACGTAGATGCTCCTTGAGAAAACTTTATAATTCCTACCTTGCCGACCCTGCCGAACTTATCGAGGGAGGTATATCAAGATCACCGGGCGTCCGGTTCCCTGCGCCCTTCGACACCAACGAGCTGTGAAGCCACTATCGTTGCTCTCAGGGGACTCATCATCGCATTTTGTCACGTCTTACACGCATACCTAGTTTTCGTCGTTCGGTCGATAAGTTACCGACAGTCAATAATTTACCGATCGTTGATAACTGACCGGCTGTTTGTATTTCAGTCCGCTGTTTTTACCTCTCGACAAAAAGTACCAAAACGTCGATGGCTTGGCCGACAAATCGCGAAGGATCCTCCTCGCTCGGTCGGTAAGCTATTGACAGTCGATAAATTACCGACCGTCTCTCGTTAAATACCTCAAACAAATCACCGACTGCTGGCTGATGAATCGCGATACCAGTGACACGATTATTCGATCAATAAATCATACCGCAAAATTAATACGTTTTTAGTTCTTCTCACGCTATTTTATTTCGGAACTGTGCACACAAGGTGCATGCTGAATAAATGATTTTATCTACAGTCCTCTCAGAAAGAAAATCCTGTCGATAAATTGCGCGATACTTTTCGTCGAGACTTTTTGAATTTTGCTCTCAGTCGATAATTCGTTCGTACCCTCTTCCGTCTACAGGGTGTCTCAATTTTTTAATAAAACAAAAAACATTTAAAATAACCCTTGCTCGTCGATAAATTTCGAGCGACGACAACCTGAATCGCGAGAAACACAATATATACAAACGCGAATTAGTTCTCCCCTCCCATTAATGAGTACCATGCGTAACGTATCGCCAATAAAATGTAACAAGTGGAAAAATATATGTTATTATATAGAAAATTCGAAATCGGCAGGTAGATCGTTTGCATCGAACGCGATTTCTAACGAGCACTCTCTTGACCTTAAAAAGAGGATCCTTTCTCATTGAAATAATAGTTTCATTGTAAACGAGATGAAGAAAAGTAGAAAAAAAAACGATCAAGAGCAAGTTCGATGCAGAATTCAATCGACGTTTCAATCGTTGCACAAATTTGCCTCGGTACTTTGTCTCACCCTATATGCATATCAATATGCATCGTTAAGTACACGCCCACCCACGCTGACTTATAAGTGAGTGCATATATATATATAAATATAAATAAATAAATAAATAAATAAATATATATATATATATATATATATATATATATATATGGACTCGTGTGAACATCTATTAAATATCTATATACATGCATATACGAGCTGGATATATACATATCAAGAATAATAAATATACAATTTGTCGTTCGTGTACAGCACATCATTACCGGTTTGCCTCGTCATATTTCCTCTCTCTCTCTCTCTCCTTCCCTTCCCCACGGTCTCTGTCTCTCTTTCTCTTATTTTTGTTTATTTTATTTGATTTTCCTAATTGCTATTTTTTTATACAACATTTTTATTTCTTTAAATACTTAATTTATAGTTTTATATTTTCCCGCGATTTTTACTGAGACATAATAAATATTATCAATCAATCTCGCTCTTTCTAAATAGTAGTAGTAGTTTATTTCCCAGCCGGTTTTTACAACCTCCCATTCGTTCTTCAGTTCCTTTTGACATTATAATATTTTTATAACGGTCCGCCTACCCTCTCTTTCTAATTTCAGTTTGTTTAATTTTATTTCTTTAAATTGTGTTTATTTTAATTTTTTTTATCGAATTGTGATTTCTTCAATTTCTGTTTTTCTATCAACAGTAAGTTTCAATTCGTTGAAATTCCTGTCAATACTTTTTTTTGTATTTTATTTGTAGTTTTATATTTTCCCGAGAGTTTTACTAGGGCATAATGAAAATGGTCACTCAATCAATCAATCTCTCCCTCTGTCTATTGCTCTCTCTCTAATTTCTGTTTATTTTATTTCTGCAAATTCAGTTAATTTTTTTTATTATATCAAATCCTTATTTCTTCTATTTCCATTTTTTTTAATATCAAATTTTCGTTTCTTTAAGGCGGAAGCCTGAATTGGAAGTTCCGAAAAATCGTTTTTTTTTTTTTAATTTCTTAAATCGATAGATAAACTATCCAAGAATATATTAGGTGTACAACTTAGTTCGGTCCGTTTTCAAAAGATGGCTCCAGGTACTATAAATGGTTGACGGCAACAGCTGATTTTTGCTGTATCGTAAAGTATCAACATCTCTTAACCAAATATCGTTTACAGACCTTTGAGTTTTGCGCATCAAGTCTAATTTTTACTGCGGTGAAAATGTCGAATTTCGTCCCAAATAAGCAGCATTTGCGGGAAGTGTTGATTTTCTGTTTCAATTGGAAGAAAAGTGCAGCTGAAGCCCACCGAATGCTTGTGGGACCATCATGGAAGACTTCTACAGGCAACAATTGATCCGTTTAAAGCGACGACTCTCGACCTCACGTTGCTATTGTGGTTAAAAACTATTTGGAAAATAGCGGGTGGGAAATTCTGGCTCACCCGCCTTACAGCCCAGACCTTGCCGCTTCCGACTACCATTTGTTTCGATCGATGCAGAACGCTTTGACTGGAATACGCTTCACGTCACAACAGGGTATCAAAAATTGGCTCGATTCATTCTTGGCTTCAAAAGATGAACGCTTCTTTCGCGACGAAATTCATAAATTACCAGAAAGATGGGGAAAAGTAGTGGCTAGCGATGGACAAAATTTTGATTAATGTATTCATTAATTTTATCATTCAATTAAGTGCGTATTTTAAGCAAAAAAAAACGGACCGAATTAAGTTGTACACCCAATATTTACCAAGTTGCAGAGGCCAATTGTAAATATTTTCGAAGATACAAGGCCAAAAATACAAAAAAAACTAAGCGACCTATTGAATGAAACCAAAGTTTATTTTCTTCACTATGAAATTCTCTTCTAAGTGAATTAAAAAAGTCGTTGGAAAATTATTTCTAAATCATTTTTATAGCACGTCAAGGGGCTATACCAGTGTGAACGCTGAAAATTTGGGTGATTTTCGGGAATTTTTTGGAAGAAAAGTACTCAATTAAATGTTTTGGAAAATTAAGAATATATTTGGCTATATTTGACCTGTATTACATAATTTTTTCATAGAAAAATATTGAGATCCAAACAACTTATGCGCTGCCTTCGGAGGCGCCAAAAAAAAGTTCCTCCACCGCTGACATGATTCCGGCCGATTGAGTAGCTGAAACCGAAAAAGGAGAAAATGTCGTTAAACTGGAAGGTATTTCCTGTACAATGACGTAGGATTTTCGAAAAATATCAAAATCTAACAAAATGGCGTGGTTATGAAAAAAGTCTGTTTTCTTGCCTATAAAATGGTCGTTTTTTTCAATGCCAAGTCAATTTTCATCCAATCAAAAATATCCTACGTCATTGTACAGTAAATATATTCAAGAGTACTCAGTTCAAATTTCAAGTCAATCGGATAATTGCTCTTTGAGTTGCAATGTCAGCAAATTTGAAAAATCTCAATTCGAGAAAAACGCGTTTAAAGATTTAACTATCGATTTTTGCAAGATAAAATGATATTGATATAAATTATATAAATGATAATGACATTCTTGAAAGTATAAACTGTCGATAAAGGCAACAAAAAAAATCGTGTTTTTTTTAAACACGATTTTTTTTTCAAACCTGAGAAGAGTTATAATTTCACGATTTTTTCAGCTTTTTCTTAATTCACCCAGAAGAAAAATATATGACAATTGAATATTTTATTCGTTTATTTGGTTCAGTCAAGAATCGGGAGCTGCATTTTTTCCGCCGATTTGGGTGTGCAGTGGCAAGACCATATGGAGGAGGCTGATAAATCTGCAGTCGTTTAAGGGGTTACCCCCACTTGCGATTTTGAAAAAATCGATTTTTTTTAATTGCATTTTTTTTGAAGTACAAGTATCCGGGCCCATACTTCTGTATGGGCCCGGAATAGATGACTCTATGTAAGTTTACAAAAAAAAATATTTTCTTCGTGTAAACTGAAATTGAAACTTTAAACGCGTTTTTCTCAAAATGGCATTTCTGAAGTCGGTGACCAAGATTACTCGAACACTAATGAACCGATCTTCTTGAAATTTTGCAGGCTTATTTAATACATAAAAATGTAGTCTTTAATCGTTCGATTTTTTTTTTCGAAAAAAATGGCCGTTTTATAGCCAAAAAACGGCCGTTTTTTTTTTCGTTAAAAAAATATTTCATATGAAAAATGAATATTTTTTAAAATCCTTCGATTAAAGACTAGTTTATACTTATATTTGACCAAATCCATCCGCATTTTTTTTTCAGATGATCCACTTCGCCGCAATGTTGGTCACCGCAAACCGTGTATATAAAAACATTATTTCGTTGACGGCCATTTGCCACTAAACAATGTAATATTTTACAATAAAAAAATTACTGAAAGTTCTTCAAGATGTGTTCTTTAAGATGGTATATTGATCGATTAAAAAAGTTTTGTAGTTTTCTTTAAAAAAATTCATGAAAAAGGCCTTGTTTTGCGCTCCAAGTGGGGGTAACGCCTTAACGTTTTATGTTGAAATTTTTTTTTATACATTTGAAATATACATGAAAAGCTACCTCAATGTTCACTGGGCTCAATTGGTTTTTTTTCCTTCCAAAAAAATTCCCGAAAAAACGTTCTTTTTGGACCTTCTAATTCAGGCTCCCACCTTAAGTCCTTGTTAGTAGTTCTTTTTCTTCATATTTCATCTACACTTTTATATTTGTTCGAGTGTTTTACGAGGGCATAATAAACATTATCAATTCAATCAACCAATGTCTCTCCAATTTTATTTTCCTTCTTTGAATTCTGTTTATTCTATTTTATCTTTTCGAATTTTGTTTATTTTTGTTTTATATCAAATTCTTATTTCCATTTCTATGCTGTTTTTTTTTAATATCAAATTTCCACTGTTTTAAATTTCTGTTAATTCTTTTTTCATATTCCATCTGTAGTTTTAAATTTCCCCGAGACTTTTACCCGGGCATAATAAATATTATCAATCAATCAATTTCCCTCTCTCTTTCTCTCTCTCCTCTACAAATATGCACCGGTAACATTTCCCCTGGTAACAAACACTCGTGAATATTTGTACGAGTGAAAATTACATTTTCTTTTCCCCACGAATTAATTAAAAGAAAAGAAAAAAAAAACGAGTCACGATTTGTCCACAAAGCCAGAGTCGGTCAGCTGGCCACGCGATATTTCTCTTACGAAACATTATCGAACTCTCGCTGAGCTGTTGAATTAACCATCCGGAATAATTGAGAATCGGCCGAGCGCTTTGCATATACATAAAAATATACATACGATCGAAGTGAAAGTAAAATAATTAACGAATTTTTCACGATATTTTGGCGAACAATTTCTTTTTTTTCCCAGCATTCGTTGTGACAATTTCTCGAACGAGAGAAGAAAGTACCCATCCCCGTTACGTCATTGCCACGCGGTAAGACGATTTTCGGAATGAGAGAATTTTTTAAAATTATTTTCAAAAATTCGGACGTTTCGATGTGCCCCGATCGCGGTGTAGACAATCGCGCAATATAGTAAGCATGGATACCGGTCAGTCTCGTTTATTAGAAACGTCGTCACGTCTCATTCACTTTCACTAATGAAAACGCGAGGAGGAATCCCGTCGCGTGTGCGCGCGTCTTCGTTCGTGCCATCTCCTTTTTATCATCCCGCGCTCGCCGTTTCTCATATTGGAGCACCAGCTCGCCGCTGGCTCTCGATTTTTATCGATAATGCAATTTGAACGTTCATTTATCATTCTTATCAATCATAAAATTCTCATGGCATGAACGTACTCCGATATATCGATGTGTTTTTTTTAGGTTATATGTCATTAACAATATGAACAATGAATATAGTAACAATGTTATCAAATCAATCAAAAATGTTAAGGGGCCAGTCCACTTTGAAAATTTAAAAAAATCGAAAGCGAGCAAGACTTGAAGAAATCGACGATGATGAGCAATCAGAAGGGATTTTGTACGGTGCAGGAATTGCCGATTGAGTTTAGGTAAGAGTTTTTTCACAGTATAAACTTCAAACGCGTTTTCTCGAAACAACGTTTTCAAAATCTAGCTCCATCGTATCTCTAAAAATAATAAACCGATTCTCTTGAAATTTGAACCACATATTGTAAACATTATTCGCAACAAGATGACCCTCGATGGTTTTAAAATTCTGATTTTTATTCTTTTTTTGCGAAAAACTGCGAAAAAAACGCGTTTTTTTGTACTTTTTTCGTTTTTCATCTGCCATTTTTTTATTTTTTGATAAAACTTTATATCCGGGGCATTTTGTAGCTGGTGTCATACTGAATCTAATGGACTTTGATTTTTTTGTTTCAGACAAGCCGTCGCCGAGTTGTGATGGAGCTACCTAGCCCACCTTTTTTTGAGGCGTTACGTTCAACTATAGTTTTGGTACTTAAAAATGAATAAAAATGAATAAATTTTTTTTATGTATTTCAAGACATTATTCATCAAGCCCAACAACTTTAAAATTCATATCTTTTATAAAATCCTCAAAAAAAATCGCAAAAATAGCCTTTTTTCGTGGCTCCAAAGTGGACTGGCCCCTTAAAAAAAGAATAATAACAGTGACAATAGTTATGTTGAGAAATAAATATTAACAGGAACAATAATAATGTTAACAATAATCATCATCAAGATAATGATGACGATAATAATGATAATAACAAAAACTATGATAATCTCCATAAACAACTATATTAATAATAATTGGAATAATAATAATTATTATGTAATAATAACTCTGCAATAGTGATAATAGAAACTGGTCTTGGTACCGTTCCGACCCTAATAATAATTGTTATTGAAAATTTAATTCATTGCTACTAGGTGGTAACTACTATTGACAAGTGATAGTAATAATAATAACAATATACATATAAATAATATAAATGATATATATATATATATATATATATATATATATATATATATATATATATATATATGTATATATATATATATATATATATATATATATATATATATATATATATATATATATATATATATATATATATATATATATATATATATATATATATATATATATATATATTAGGAGTACAACTTTGCAGTGACCGTTTTACTTAGAGAGCCACTGCGGCCGAAGTAGTGGCCCTAGCTCAATAAAAAAAGTGGCATTTTAAACTAGAGGCTCTGCCAATGTAAACAATTTAAAAAAGCTAACGGATACGTGTATGCATTATAAAGTTATAGGCACTCAAACATGGCAACCTACGAACCGAATTCTCAGCATTTGCGGGAGGTGATAATTTACTTCTTCAACATCAAGAAATCTGCGGCTGAGGCCCACCGTTTGCTTGTAGATGCTTACGGGGAGGATTCTATTAGTGAGAAAATGTGTCGGCGGTGGTTTCAACGCTTCAAAAGTGGAAATTTTGAGGTCGAGAACAAGCATGGTGGCGGAAGGCAGAAAGTTTTTGAAGACGCAGAAGTGGAGACCTTGCTGGACCAGGATTCGTGCCAAATTCAAGAGGAACTCGCCGAGACGTTAGGAGTAACCCAGCAAGCAGTTTCAAAACGTCTCCGGGATATGGGTATGATCCAAAAGCAAGGAAACTGGGTCCCGCATGAGTTGAAGCCGAGAGACATCGAGCGCCGATTTTTCACCTGTGAACAACTGCTCCAAAGACAACAAAGGAAGGGATTTTTGCACCGGATTGTGACTGGAGATGAAAAGTGGGTTCACTACGATAATCCTAAACGCCGAAAATCATGGGGACTGCCTGGTCATATTCCGTCATCGACGGCCAAACCGAATATTCACGGATCCAAAGTGATGCTGTGTATCTGGTGGGACCAGCTGGGCGTTGTGTACTATGAGCTGCTCAAACCATCCGAAACCATCACAGGGGAACTCTACCGACGTCAGTTGATGCGCTTGAGTAAGGCACTCAAAGAGAAACGGCCACAATTCAACAAAAGACATGACAAGGTGATACTGCAGCATGACAATGCCCGACCCCATGTTGCAAATGTCGTGAAAAAGTACTTGGAAACGCTGAAATGGGAGGTTTTATCCCACCCGCCGTACTCTCCAGACATTGCCCCTTCCGACTATCACTTGTTCCGGTCAATGGCACACGATTTGGCTGACCAGCACTTCGGTACTTACGAAGAAGTCAAAAATTGGGTCGATTCCTGGATTGCCTCCAAGGACCAAGACTTTTATCGACGCGGGATTCGAATGCTTCCTGAAAGATGGGCCGAGGTCGTAGCTAGCGACGGGCAGTACTTTGATTAAAAAATATGTAGCCACGTTTTTATAATAAAGCCTTAAACTTTTGAAAAAAACGGTCACTGCAAAGTTGTACTCCTTATATATATAATCGATTTTGGTAAAATCGATTGGGCGAAATTCTAAAATAGTATATATTAAATAAATTAAATTCGTAAATAGTAAACATAAATTCAGTGAGTAAAATCCCCACGGTTCTCAAGATTTTGGGTTTCATGTTATTTTTTTAAAATAAGTAATCTGCTTTTGGTTTTCGCATGCCATTTCTACTCATGACATGAATCGACAATAACTAAGCAGCTTTTTAGAGTAATCGGTACCTTATGCGTAGTACATTTTTTTTACACCGCAGGCTATCAAACTCTGATGTTCGAATTGGTTTGTATGAAAATTCTGCATAAGATATTTTTTCATTAAGTTTCCTCAACATTTAAGGTTAAAAAGAAGACTTTTCCAGATAAAACTAGTAACCAAGAGTATTTTTTAAAAACCGGGTTGAAGAAGTTATTATTTGTAGAAATGGCACGCGAAAAATCAAAGGCAGATTATTTTTATCTCGAAAACCGTGGGACTTTTACTCATCTGAAATTCCAGCATATAGTAGTACCATATAACTCTATACATATATACAGTTGCATGGAAAAGTGTCAAGAGATGTTGCAAGAGAAACGATTAAAGGATGCAAAATGAAAACACAAGCATATCATCGTAAAGTTCTTTTATTATGCAATCGTAAATTGTTATTGAAAAATTATATATAACTATTCATAATTATTTCTAACGAAAATAACAATTTTCGCTTTTTCGGAACTATCCGGCCAAGTACGAATTATACACTATATACAAAGAAAAGATATAGTAACTCAAGAAAAAAAATTGAAAACGGTAATAAATGTAAGATTTTCATCAATACTTGGCAGTCATGCCCTTCGAAGCTATCACGGCAACAGATCGGTGAGGCATCGATTCAATAAGTTTGATGATTCTATCTTGAGAGATGTTTTTCCACTCTTCTTGAACTTTTCCCCACAAAGCAGCTTTATTGGCACAATATTCAGTTCCTACTCTTAGTTTTAACTCTTGCCATAAATGTTCTATGGGATTCAAGTCCGGAGATTGACTCGGCCACTCTAAAACTCGAATATTTTTCTTGCTAAAAACCTGCTGAAGGAGCTGTGATCGATGTTTTGGATCATTATCTTGCTGAAAAATCCATCCTCGTGGCATATTCTGACGAGCATAAGGCAGCATTTCTTTTAATATAATATCTCTATACAAAGCAGAGTTCATAGTGCCTTCAATTTTAAAGATTGGACCGACGCCTTTCCAACAGAATTCACCCCATAGCATAATGCTACCTCCACCGTGTTTCACAGTTGGTGTTTGATATTACGAATCCTTTCTAGTTCCTTTTGGTCGTCGAACGTACCTTCTCCCATCATTTCCAAACAAATTAATTTTTGTTTCGTCTGAGAACAGCACTTTTGTCCAATCTTCAACAGTTCAGCTCTGGTATTTTTTCGCAAATTCTAATCTGGCCTTCTTATTTTTTTTACTGATCAGCGGTTTTTTAACTTCAACACGTTCAAAAAATCCCACTTCTGTCAGTCTACGTGAAACAGTACATCGGCTAATGTCAGCCAAATTTTCTTCGCGTAATTCACGTGCGATGATTGCAGCATTCTTTTTTACGTCTGCGACAGCCTTTCTTTTGATCACTTTATCGACAGGATTAGTTGTTTTCCTAGGTCTCCCAGGACAGTGTTTATCTTCTAGAGTACCTGTAGTCTTGAATTTATTTATTATATCGTTAAAAGTCGATTTTCCAATCGCCAAAATTTCATCTATTTCACGTGAAACTTTTCCTTCGTTGTGCAACTTGATAACCACTTTACGTATATCTAAAGACGTACGTTTCGACACCTTGACTGACAAGGAACATCCCTCACGTGACAACCTTCGATTTTGTTAAAATTTGGATATGTTATAAAGCACCGAAAAGTAAGCGATACGTATTTTTTTATCGGCGGAAAAATGGTTTTAAGGGGTGAAACCACCCCTCGAAAAAAGGCACCTCTAGGGGTAATTTAGCAGGTCCACACACAAGGAATCCACCGATTTTAATGAAACAAAAACGAAAATTCTTCTAATCCGAAGAAATGAAAAATCCACTATAGTGACATTGCAAAAAAAATATTAAGGGGTGAACCACCCCTATATTGAGGGGTGGTTTCACCCCTTGAAACCATTTTTCCGCCGATAAAAAAAATACGTATCGCTTACTTTTCGGTGCTTTATAACATATCCAAATTTCAACAAAATCGAAGGGTGTCACCTGAGGGATGTTCCTTGTGAGTGTTACTGATCGAACAATGCAAAAGGAACAGAGCTCTCAATGTTTACATGATTTCGCGACTGATAACGTAAACAAAGCGAAGCGAATTATATCTTCTTGGAATTTGGTTGCACATTTATGAAGCAGCAAAACGTGTTATTTTTCTTACAAATAATTGTTAATCGTTATGAACTATTTTTTAATTACATATTTTGATCGCATAATAAAAGAACTTTACGATGATACATTTGTGTTTCCATTTTGCATCCTTTCAACGTTACTTAGTCATAAAATTATCTTTGGCCGGGCATTTTTGCATGCAAGTGTATGTATATATATAAATATATATAATATATTAAATATAATATAATAATTATAATAAAAATAAAATATAATATAAATATATAATAATATATAAATATATAATATAAAAAATGTATAATATATATAATATATAAATGTTTATAATTTTCCATCAGCCTAAATGTTCGTTCCTACAACGTCGGTCGGTGTACCGAGGGCTGCCAGCGTATCGCGAAAAAACGCACGTGTTCATTGAAATCGTCGAGATGAAATTGTTCGCGGTGAGAGGTGGTAGTTTCCACTTGCGAAGATATGTGTGGCATTACTGAAATCTCGCTGGTATTGTTGGAGCAAGAGTTAAGAAAAGCAGACAGCCGGACGATCCCTCATTACGAGAGAGAGAAGGCGAGGGAAGAGGAGCGAATTCGAACCAGCAGCAGCTCTATATACATTATGTCTATAGTGCGTTGTCACAGCGATAATTGGATTGAGCCTCGGTGTCGCTCTCTAAGACACGAAAGTCGTTCAAGTTTAGCTTGATTTGAAGAAATCATCGAAAACATTATGTAGCACTACTCACGAGACAGAAAAAAAAGAAACAAAAATACCCTCGTCATTGGTCCTTGAATAGTCGGACACTTTTTTAAGGGGTTAGGCTACTGGGAAAATTTCAAAAAATCGTTCGTCCCTTGAGGCAACTCAAATTGAAGAGGAAGATATATGGTGCAGGCATATCAGATTGAAGGTAGATTTATTATTACAACGATAGAACTGCTAGTGAAACTTTAAGGGGGAGATACCTTTGGGCAAGAAAAAATTGCTGATTTTCATTATTATTTTTTAAAGGAACATTTTTTTCACTATTTTTGAGACTTGGGATATGTTTTATTATTACTTTTGGCTGTTACATGGTATTTTTTAAATTTATGAACTCTCCAAAATGGCGGTGGTATGGCACAGCCTTTTAAGGCGGCCCTCTAGTTTCTCGGGTCGAAAAAATCGATTCTTTTTTCATAAATCTCATCTACAACATGTGTAGAAAATGTGTACCAAAGGATTTTTCGATATTCGAAGTGGTTCACAAGTTACGGCCCTGGAAAGAAGCAGGTATACGGAGCAGGTATACTTTCAAACGCGTTTTTCTCGAAACACCATTTTTCGAAACGGTGACCACGATATTCCAGAAACTACTGCACCGATCTTGTTCAAATTTATACAGCATCTTTAATATGTTATAAGCCAGCGATTGAACTAGGATTATCATGATTGCTTCGATAGTTTTTTTTTGTACGAGCGAAAAACTTAAGAAAAAATGAGTAAAAAATAGAATGTAATTTTCAAAAGTGTATAAAAAAGTCAATTTTTGTAATTTAGAATTCGCTCTAGTTCAATCGCTAGTCTTAAATATGAAGATTAAAATGCCGTTTGGTTTTTTGATTTCAGATAAGCAGAACAGCCGCAATCTTGGTCACCGTCAAGCACCTCTTTTACTTGACGTCTTCCTGTCGGCCACTATAACGTTTATTCTATTATATATTTTGACTTCAAAAAATTTGTAAAGCTTGTTTAAATGTTAATAAAGATTATGCAAAAACAATGAGATTGATTATTTCGATGCTTTGCCCGTAAAAAATTCTTGAAAAAGCCGTAAAAAACAGCCGAGAAACTAGAGGACCGCGTTAAACTGCCTTTTCGAAATTGGCGTGACTTATAGCTAAAAAACTAATTGACCGATTCTGATGAAATTTGGCATAAATCTTTCTAACCTTATTGTCTAAAACATGAACTTAAATGTTTTTGGAGTTTTTTTTTAAGTATTTTTTTATTGCGAAATGTAGCAATTTTTCGGATAATACAATCTTTTTGTTTCAAAGAGTACCATTTCATTGATTTTGAACATTTCTGACTTTTTCTTGGTCCATATTCTACGTATGAGTGTCAATGAAAGAGAAATATTCGTTGGTCTTTTTTCAGATTAATCTCGTCGTTTATATCGAAACTATGTTTTTCAAAACGGTGTACACGATTTCTCGACATCTAATGAACGGATTGATTTTAAATTAGGTAGACTTATTCAGCGTAATAGTAGTTTAGTCTTGACCGACGATTTTCCACTTGACATATTTTTTCATTAGTTATGAACAATAATAAAGTCATTTTTCCTCAAAAAATGGAATTAAAAAAAAAATGATTTAAGGGGAGGGTAGGGGTTTCAGCGTGAAAAAACACTTTTTTGCGATTTTTTTCATCTATATGAATAGAGTAAATTTATTGAAACCTTTTGTACATTGTTAAGTGTCATTTCAAGAACATTCCGTGAAATTTGTACGCGAAAATATCCACAAACAGGCCGGTGACAAAGCTTTTCCAAGAACGAAATTGGAAAAACACGATTTGCGGTGTTCACTGTGTCTCAGCTAGAAATTATCTGAAATCAAGTACCATTAAAATTTAGTCAAAGTATCATCAAATCCTCTCCCCAATGGTTTTTGATAATTTTTTTTCGTTTCTAAATTTTTGGTGGTCATGTAAAGTGAAAAGTGCCATTTTTCACGAAAAATTCCGCCATATTGGGGGTGGAAAACCCCCTCAATGTAAAAAAAAACTCAAACTAACCGTTGGAGGGAGGTATTTTATATGTAGGAAGTGTGTACCAAGTTTGAAATAAATCGGTCATGTAGTTTTCAAATGGCAGTGAACACGGACTTTGAAAAAGTGGTTTCGAGGAAAACGCGGCACCGGCTTGTTTGAGGATATTTTCGCGTACAAATTTCACAGAATGTTCTTGAAATGACACTTAACAATGTACAAAAGGTTTCAATAAATTTACTCTATCCATATAGATGAAAAAAATTCGCAAAAAGTTTTTTTTTTCTCGCTGAAACCCCTACCCCCCCCCTTAAGGCGTTACCACCACTTGTAGCGCAAAAAAGGCCTTTTTCATGAATTTTTTTAAAGAAAATTACAAAACTTTTTAATCGATCAATATACCATCTTAAAGAACACATCTTGAAGAACTTTCAGTAATTTTTTTATTGAAAAATATTACATTGTTTAGTGGCAAATGGCCGTCAATGAAATAATGTTTTTATATACACGGTTTGCGGTGACCAACATTGCGGCGAAGTGGATCGTCTGAAAAAAAAATGCGGATGGATTTAGTCAAATATAAGTATAAACTAGTCTTTAATCGAAGGATTTTAAAAAATATTCATTTTTCACAAAATGGCGGACAGTCAAAGTTAATGGTTCGATTTTAACGAAAAAAAAACGGCCGTTTTTGGGTATAAAACGGCCATTTTTTTCGAAAAAAAAAATCGAACGATTAAAGACTACATTTTTATGTATTAAATAAGCCTGCAAAATTTCAAGAAGATCGGTTCATTAGTGAGAAAAACGCGTTTAAAGTTTCAATTTCAGTTTACACGAAGAAAATATTTTTTTTTGTAAACTTACATAGAGTCATCTATTCCGGGCCCATACAGAAGTATGGGCCCGGATACTTATACTTCAAAAAAATGCAATAAAAAAAATCGATTTTTTCAAAATCGCAAGTGGGGGTAACCCCTTAATGGGGTATCCGTCTCTGGAAGCCCAATTTGAACGGTCAGAATGATGATTTTTTTTCTAGTGACACATTGGTTGAAATAAATTAATTTTTTCCCAGCATGTTGTACACATGTTTGTGGTTACAATGTCATTTTTTCGGAGGAAAATCTTTCAAAGTGTTCGTGGTGCTGCAGTTGGCGTTGCAGTCCTCCAGCGGCGAGGTCCGAAACGATGGGATCTCTACCAGGCTCAAATGTAATCTGAAACGAAAACAAAAAATGTTTTCTTCAAATAAATCCAACTGGCTATGAGTTCACGATCCACTTTTCAAAATTTCGAAAAATATGAAAAATGACAGCTTCTCCAAACAAAACCTCATTTTTCTCATGAAAAACGGCATGCTGAAGTCATTGTTATTAACAAATGGTTCAGCCAATTAAAAAATGCGATCGTGAACCGAAAATGACTACTGTTTGAAAGCTTACTGTACAAATTCAAGTCAATAGTGTGAAAGTTACTCAATATATCAATCCCGCCGTGTCAAGATCTGTAGTTTCGAGATAATCGCGTTCAAACTCGACGGGTCGAGGTGAACTCGACGCACACTGTTCCACTAAAATAGGTGTAACTTTGTCAATTTTTAGAATTTCAGGGTCCGGTTGGTCTTAAAATATTCTTGAAAGTTTACACTATAACAATATGCAAAAAAAACGATTTTTTGAAGTTTCCAGAGAGGGGTATCCTCTTAAACACGATAACGAAAAAAGTTCGGTCAAGTCCTAGCCATTATCTACTTATCTATTTATATGATCTCTTTTAAGAAAAATCTTTTTTTTTTTATTATTTCAGATCCACCGGGTGGCCAAAATCAAGTATACCGTTGAGCCTCTCCTTTTCTTGCATTTTCTCAAAGTATAAATATTCAAGAACATGTGAAAAAATTCCAAGTCGGAATATTGAAAATTGGCCCAGTTACAGACCATTAATGAGAGCAGGTAGCGCAAAGATTTACGTATACTGAAACTTTCAATCGCGTTCTCCTCGAAACAGTTTTTCTCGACCTGGCCGAAAACTTCACAATTGTCCGATTTTCAATTTTTAAAAACCAAACTTCCCGATAATCTCCGTAGCTATCGTTGTACGCAGCTTTTTTTTTAATTTAGTATTTTTTAAGTTCCTGAATATAAGTAAAAAATTCGCTATTTTTTCGTATCAATAATACTTTTTTCGAACACCCGTCATATTGTGAATTTTTTTTTCTTTCGCGAAAAGAGGCTCTCTTTGCCCTATTGTGCCTCGATAACGATTTAATTTTAAACACTTTCAAAAAAAAATTTACACGAAATAAGGTGAATGTATGCTTGATAACATCCCTTTTTTTCCAAATCCCAAATAAATAATCTAGTGGACAAAAAAACTGGAAAAATGATATTTTTTCGGCCCGTCACGGTGGTGTCCTTTCTCATACCTTCTTCAGTTATTAATATAAAACATTAAAATGAAATTTGGTACACAACCTTGTAAATGGACGTCAAAATAAATGCTCCAACGATTTTTCAATCATCTTACTTTTTTCTCCAAATAAAATTAACCCTAGAACGGTAACCTGGGGTGAAAAACCACCCCAGGTGAGTTTAAATCCCGCGCCCTTTACGAATTTTTCATGTTTGTCACCCTTTCACCTCATTTTTTTTACTAACTTTTCCTACTTCAAGCGGAATCGCCGTAGGCCTACGTGATTCTGCATTAAGGCGGTCCTCTATTTTCTCGGGACGAAAAAATCGATTTTTTTTTCATAAATCACATCTACAACATGTGTAGAAAATGTGTGCCGAAGGATTTTTCGATATTCGAAGTGGTTCACAAGTTACGGCCCTGGAACGGAGCAGGTATACGGAGCAGGTATACTTTCAAACGCGTTTTTCTCGAAACACCATTTTTCGAAACGGTGACCACGATATTTCAGAAACTACTGCACCGATCTTGTTCAAATTTATACAGCATCTTTTATATGTTATAAACCAGCGATTGAACTAGGATTATCATGATTGCTTCGATATTTTTTTTTTGTACGAGCGAAAAACTTAAGAAAAAAAGAGTAAAAAATAGAATGTAATTTTCAAAAGTGTATAAAAAAGTCAATTTTTGTAATTTAGAATTCACTCTAGTTCAATCGCTAGTCTTAAATATGAAGATTAAAATGCCGTTTGGTTTTTTGATTTCAGATAAGCAGAACAGCCGCAATCTTGGTCACCGTCAAGCACCTCTTTTACTTGATGTCTTCCTGTCGGCCACTATAACGTTTATTCTATTATATATTTTGACTTCAAAAAATTTGTAAAGCTTATTTAAATGTTAATAAAGATTATGCAAAAACAATGAGATTGATTATTTCGATGCTTTGCCCGTAAAAAATTATTGAAAAAGCCGTAAAAAAACAGCCGAGAAACTAGAGGACCGCGTTAAAAGACGAAAAGAATGAGCTCAAGTTGAACCCTTTTCGTGAAATTTTACCGAACATGTGCATTTTTCAAAATTGGGGTGGTTTATCACCCCAGGATACCATAATAGGTAAAAAAATAAGGTTACCATTCTAGGGTTAAAAAAAAACTAATTTTCGAGTCATCACAGTAGACTGTGCGAAAATTTTTTGAAAATGGTATTTATAAAAGTAAAAAATAAATAAAGAAAAATCAAACAGCACAAAAAAAACATAAGGGATTGTTTTTTGTATTTTTTTTCTCGTTACACTTTCGATTCGCAAATTTGGTTTATTCTCTTTGAAAAAAAAACAGAGTAAAATGAAAGCAGGAGGTAATAAGGCCTGTGTGACTTTGCGTATTGCGCGACGTTTTTAAATGTGAAATAATTACACGCTGCCTCAAATTCTGAGTGCGTGACACAATTAAATGACCATTTGGTGGGAGAACGAGTGCACGGGTAAGAAAAAAGAAATGTATCAAGATTGAGCGTACGAACGAACATTTGTCGTATCGAAATAATCGATAAGCTAATATAATATCGTCGATCAGCGGTTGATGAAATTACCGGCTAATGAAATCCACCTAAATTTATTTGTGATCGATTTTATACCAACTCCTTGGCTTCTTCGTTCGAGTAAATTGTTTTCGTTTCCCGTTCCTCTTCGAAACAATGAGATGAGCGCGTTTTGTACAAGATCTCGCCGTATTTTTGTTTGTTTGTCTTTTTCTTCAGGACGACGGGAGAGGGCGCTCAAACGTACGTATACATTTGGGACCTACTTTTGGAACATTCACGTTGATCTGGAGAAAGTAAAAGATTGATATATATGTATATATAAATATATATATAAATGTACAGTGTGCAACTAAGTGTATAAGATCGTGTACGTATACACGTAGGCAGGTGTGCACATTGATGTACAATAAATTTAATAAATATTTAAAATAACATTTTTATATACAATACTAAAATATTTAAATGATAATTAAGTATTTCGGGTAGTTCCGAAAAGGGCATACCTCCGATTAATTTGGAATTTCGTGTACTCGTGTATTTGGACTCGCTGATTACGAATATGATAGTGAAAATACCCGCAAATTTGATTTTCAAGGTCAAAACTCACAAAAACTGATTTTCCAAAAGTTTTTCTACTTTATTTTAATCAACGTTGATCTTGGAGAAAAATATTCCCCACAAAAGTTGTAGCCTATATAACGATTGATTTTTTATGTTCTATGCAGTTTTTGTCTAAAACCATTCTGTTTCGAGAAAAATGGGATAATGCTCCAATAGGTACATTTTGCTAAGCTCTATTAGTTTCGATATTTTCTACTTACCCAATTTACGGAGGGACGTTGGAGTTTGAGTTGGTTTGTTGTGTTGTGTGTTGTTTGGGTTTTTTTGTTTGTTTGGGGTTTTTTGTGTGTTGTTTGTTGTTTAGGTATGTGTATAGTGTTAAAGATAAAATGGCAACCTTCCCACGGTAAAGTGCGTAAGTAGATATCGGGACTAATGAAGTTTGGGAAAATATACTTTTTGGACCATTATCCCATTTTTCTGGAAACAAATTAGTTCTAGACAAAACTTCTATACAAGATAAAAAATCAATCTTTTTATAGGCTACAACTTTTGTAGGAAACATTTTTCTCTAACATCAATATTTGTTGCGATAAAATAGAAAAACTAAAATAAAAGTTTTTGCGAGTTTTGACCTTGAAAATCGAATTTGCGGGTATTTTCGCTATCATATTCGTGATCAGCGAGTCGAAATTCATGGGTGCACAAATTTCCAAATTAATCGGAGGTACGTTATTTTCGGAACTTGACCCAGTATTTTTTATGAATATTTGATTTAATAATATATTATTATTAATTAAAATTATTAAATAGTATATTAATATAATGTATATAATTTGTAAAAACAAACGTAAAGGAGAAAAAACCTGAGGGGGCATATGTGTATACCCTTAAAGGGTATACCTAGGAAACAATGACTACTGCTAATTAGTATATTAAAATATAATAAATTTGATGAATATTTAAAATAAGGTTATTATACATAATATTACAATATTTGAATGATAGTTAAGTATTTACCATATAGATAGTTAATATATACCAGTAATATATTACCGTTCAGAAGAATATTTGATGATCAATAAATACCCTAAATAGTGAAAATAAATGTGAAACCTTACACTAAAATATTTGGTTAATAACTCATATTCATTATTAATAAATCATTCATTATTTATTAATAATGAATATAAGTGCGATATATGTATACAGACCAAAGTGATTTTGGAGACATTTGGAGTCGAAGATACCCAAAATCACCGATTCGGTGAATAAAAGATTTAAGGACCGTCCTCAGGCAGCTGGATGTGCTCGAAGTCAAAATTATCTGCATATCGCGGGTTCAAAATATTATTTTCCCACATAATGATAACTGTCATAATAATATAGTAACAATAATAACGATTATTTTTATTTTTAAATGTTATATGTGAAATTTTAATATAAAATATTTACCAAATTGATTATATATTAATTAAAAGCATATGCACACGTGTGTGTATGTATATATATGAGGTATTCAACGTGAATCCGGTGGACTTTTCCCTGACCCCCGCCAATTCGAATTATTTTTTTCATCCGATTCCATTGACTCTAAAAGACACCCTGATTTTTTAAAACATTTTTCGAAACAACCCTCAGTATAAAAAATCTAATAAAACGCCCCGATTTAAAAATCTGAAAAATTGCTAAAAATGCGTGATTATATGTAAACATTTTCAAGCTATCACCTGCAGTGGAAGTATAATTTTTTCTGTGCTTTCTGAGCGATTAACGTTAAAAAATCCGAAAAATTGACTGCTGACTGTTCAACGTCCATGATTGTGATTTGGTTATTCAAAAATGGTCAAAAAAATTCATTGTGGGTATCAAAATATTTAAGTATCCGCCCGAAGTAAGCGGTTCTTGAATTTTTCGGATTTTTTTCAACGTTTATCGCTCAGAAAGCGCAGAAAAAATCATACTTTCACTGCGGGTGATAGCTTGAAAATTTTTACATATAATCACGCATTTTTGGCAATTTTTTCAGATTTTTAATCGCGGCGTTTTTCTTCGGAGAATTTTTTTGTTTGACTAAGGGTTGTTTCGAAAAATGTAAAAAAATCAGGGTATCCTTTAGAGTCAATGGAATCAGATAAAAAAAAATAAATCGAATTGGCGGGGGTCAGGGAAAAAGTCCATCGGATTCACGTGGAATACCTCACATATATATATATATATATATATATATATATATATATATATATATATATATATATATATATATATATATATATATATATATATACAGGGTGAGGCACTAAAGTGTTACAGGGCAATAGCACTCAAACTATTGCTCATATCCAAAAATGTTTCAGACAAAAGTTTCAGTGTTCGAGAAGGCCGTCATACTGGACCACCCTATTTTTTTATTATTGGTGGAGGCGCTGCGACTACGTCAAGGTCAACTCCACTTTTTGAATTGGAACGGTACATTTTTTCTTCAACCATCTTGTGGAGCACCTCAAGCCGCATAAAAAACATCAGGTGGTCAAAGTCATTCAAGGTCACCTATTAAAATGAAATACAATCATCATCGATACTGACCTTGAATGACCTTGAACGACTTTGACCCCTAATGTTTTTTATGCGGCTTGAGGTGCTCCACAAGATGGTTGAAGAAGAAATGTACCATTCCATTTAAAAAAGGTGAGTTGACCTTGACGTGCTTCAGCGCTTCCAGCGATAAAAAAATAGGGTGGTCGAGTATGACGGCCTTCTCGAACACTGAAACTTTTGTCTGAAACATTTTTACATATGATCAATAGTTTGAGTGCTATTGCTCTGTGACACTTTATGTGCCTCACCCTGTATATAAGCAGAGAGTGAGAGAGAGACATACGGGAAGAGTGAGGACATCACTTGATAACTAAGTGACGTTTGCGTCCGAGACTCATCTTCCACTTTTGACTTTTAGCATCATCGCGTAAAGAGGCTCGTGAAAGTTATGTTTCGAAGTCCCGACTATTATTATACTGTACAACTTTTTTTTCCCACCAATAATAGCATGTATGAGCCAAGCTCGAAGATGTAAAAAAAACTACGAGGAAAATGATCGGGGTGACGAAAAAACGAGACATGCATTAGGCTCTAATAGCAGGTTACATTGGCAAAGGTGTATCGTCGGATTGTTAAAATCACATGGCGCTGGTGAGAGTCAAACGTTTCTCTCTATTCGTAATGATGATCGCGCAAGTTGTGACGTGACGATTAGTGTCTCCAATTGACGTTAAACGAGCGAGGTTTTTTTTCCCAACAGCTTAACATTTTCGTAATTTTTTTTAGGCTTCCATCTGTACAGGGTCCTTCCCCCTTAAAGCGTTACCCCCACTTGTAGCGCAAAAAAAGGCCTTTTTCATGAATTTTTTAAAGAAAACTACAAAACTTTTTTAATCGATCAATATACCATCTTAAAGAACACATCTTGAAGAACTTTCAGTAATTTTTTTTATTGAAAAATATTACATTGTTTAGTGGCAAATGGCCGTCAATGAAATAATGTTTTTATATACACGGTTTGCGGTGACCAACATTGCGGCGAAGTGGATCATCTGAAAAAAAAAATGCGGATGGATTTAGTCAAATATAAGTATAAACTAGTCTTTAATCGAAGGATTTTAAAAAATATTCATTTTTCACAAAATGGCGGACAGTCAAAGTTAATGGTTCGATTTTAACGAAAAAAAAACGGCCGTTTTTTGGCTATAAAACGGCCATTTTTTTTCGAAAAAAATCGAACGATTAAAGACTACATTTTTATGTATTAAATAAGCCTGCAAAATTTCAAGAAGATCGGTTCACTAGTGTTCGAGTAATCTTGGTCACCGACTTCAGAAATGCCATTTTGAGAAAAACGCGTTTAAAGTTTCAATTTCAGTTTACACGAAGAAAATATTTTTTTTTGTAAACTTACATAGAGTCATCTATTCCGGGCATCAAAAAAAGACTGCACTTCAAATTGCACTTCAAAAAAATGCAATAAAAAAAATCGATTTTTTCAAAATCGCAAGTGGGGGTAACCTCTTAATACATCCCCCACCATATTCCACTTTAGATCCCCGGCATTTTCGTAATTTTCAAAACATCATAAAAGTATCCGGTCGTACGAAAGTTTCACAATTACACTGAAAGAACAATGTTTTATTCGTCATTTCAGATGAGCCTAGTGGGCCGTAAGCACCAGCATTGATCGGCCATGCAGTAACGGCCCTCTTTCCATAATAATTACCTAATTGTTTATCAATATTTTTCGATGAAAAAAAAACTCAAACTTGGCAAGCCCATGTACCAACTGTGTGCGGAATTCCGACCTCGTGGTCCCAATACTCTAGTGAGAAAAAAATATTGAAAATCGACCTCCTGCTCATCGTCCAGCGGCTCATCAGCACGATCGTAGGTGGCGCCGATCGCGTTCACAGTCTCCAGCCCCACACTTCCGATCGCCACCACCAACGAAAGTGAAACACTCCATTGCTCTTTTTTCGACCGTCGTTGATGGCTAGAATTCGCATGAAAATTAGAAAGAACGCGAAGGTACAACAAAAAATAGCGATGTGTGCATTCGTTCGTGAGTCGAAGCGCGACCGGTAACAACATTCTGGGTAAAAGCATTTGACTTTCGAGACCGGCCGTGTGGCTCGCGGAGAAAGTTATGGCCGGTAACTTGGCTTTGGAAGTTCCTACGGCCACTACTAAACTCGTATTAAATCCTCGTGCAAAGCGTCTCGGCTAGATACTCCTCAGGTATGTATATGTATACGGTGTAAGACGATCGCAATCGCGATCTCGTATATACGACCTAGATTTTTCTCTTCGCCGCGCCGTGCACTCGCCCCGCACGTATATACTCGTAAAACTTGACAATGCAGCCTCCGCAAGTGGCAGAGAGTCGCTCGGTGACTGACGATGTCCACTTTTTCCGCGCCCTTTTTTTGCCGTTCACCCGTGCGATTGCCAGGTTGATGCCGGGTATCCACCTCGGGTTATGGTGACCTGCGGACTACGGGACTCGATCCATATCGTCGCTCGAATCGTTCGGGCCAGGAGACAAGTCGTTCAACCCTTTTTTCATACCGATCTTCCGACGGAAGAAGACTTCTTCCGTTTTGCAGAGTTGAAGGTTTGGTTTTACGCGCCGGTCTGCGGGTCGTTCATCATTTTTTTTCCTACCGATTATTTGACAGAAGATTAATTTTTTTTCAAGGTGAATACGTGGATTTGTTTGGGCTTGCTAGTCCAGAAGTAGTTTAAGCGTTTTTTGATGTCGATTTGACCTCGAGTCATGCCGATTTTTCATACCGATCTTTTCACTTCCAGTCATACCGATTTTTCATACCGATTTTTTCGCCTCAAGTCATACCGATCTGTTCGCCTTAAGTCGTGCCGATTTTTCATACCGATCTTTTCACCTCCAACCATACCGATTTTTGTATACCGCTCGTTTCACTTTAAGTTAGACTGATTTTTTATACCGATTTTTTATACCGACATTTTTTACACTCCGAGTCACACCGATTTTTGATATAAATCTTATCACCTTAAGTCATACTGATCTTTTCACCTGAGGTCGTATCGATTTTTTATACCGATCTTTTTACGGGTCATCTCAAGTCATACCGATTTTTCCACCTCAAGTCGTGACAATTTTTCATACCGATCTTTTTAATTCCACCCATACCGACCTTTTCACTCCGAGTCACACCGATTTTTGATATAAATCTTATCACCTTAAGTCATACTGATCTTTTCACCTGAGATCGTATCGATTTTTTATACCGATCTTTTTACGGGTCATCTCAAGTCATACCGATTTTTCCACCTTAAGTCGTGCCGATTTTTCATACCGATCCTTTCATCTCTAACCATGCCGATTTTTATACCCATTTTTCAACCCCAGGTCATATCGCTCGTTTCACTTCAAGTCATACTAATTTTCCATACCGATCTTTTCACTCTCATCCGTACCGATTTTTAGTACCGATCTTTTCACTTCCAGCCATACCGATTTCTGATGCCGATCTTTTGACTTCCAGCTTACCGATTTTTCATATCGATCTTTTCACTTCCAGTCATACTGATTTTTTATACCGATTTTTTCATCCCAAGTCATACCGATTTTTCGTACTGATCTTCCGTGAGAAGTCTGCCACTTCTTTTTTCAACGTAAGTCAATTAGCTTTATTTTGTTTGGGTTGACGTGGCACTCCACGAGTCGTGCTACTCTTTTACTCATACTAATTTTCCGCCAGAAATCTTCATTCTTTTTCCAACGTAAATTAGTGGAGTTCGTTCCAATTCACTTGCCACTCCGGAAGTGATTCACCCCCCTTCTCCATACGGATCTCTCCACAAAATGCTCCCGCTGCCTTTTCCCCGAAATAAATCATTGCATCCATTTGGGCTTGTTCGAATCTCCTGTCCGCTCTACAAGTCGTTCAACCCTTTTTTTCATACCGATCTTTCCACAGAATTCCTAATTCCTTTTTTCCAAAGTCAATTATCGGACTCGTTTGGGCTTGCTTGGGTTCACTGTCCACTCCGCAAGTCGTTCAACCCTTTTTTTCCACGCCGATCCTCCGACAGGAGAATTCTTCTCTCTTTCCACGTAAATCAATGGGCGCTGTGAACTTGGATCGATGGACACTATGCGGTCCGACGAGTCTAGAAATTCTAGGATCATTAGGCATCCCGCTGTGCGTACCAGGCGCATAGATGAACAGTCTGCGTCTCGGATACCCCGTTATGATAGCGAGTTCCACAAGCTTCGACCACTTTTTATATCGAGTCATACACACACACACACATTCGAGAAATTCAAGGGCATGGAACTTTGTAATGGTTCTCGATATGCTGCGTTGAAAATAAATCGGGTATACTTTCTGTCGACGTGAGAGAATTATTTATCTTTCGACGAAATAAATCTTGAGGTTTCTTTCCATTGTTTATCGATTATTGATGCATGTTTTATTGGACAAATTGGGATGATCTAAAAATTGTGGAATGACGAAAAAGAAAAATACGAGTTTTTGGTGGCTCGTCGTTATCTTTTAATTGTTAATGTTTCAGTGATTATGTTGTTATTATTATTATTAATATTTTGTATTACAATATTTCGTTGTAGGCCCTTCATTTTGTAATATTATTATTATCTGCATTGTACGAGCTTCCTTTTATTATCATTGTTATTATTATTTTTTTATATGCCAACATTTGTTAGCAGACCCTCAATTAAAAAAAAATTAGTATCTGCATTGTTTAAGCTTCCTATCGTTGTTATTATTATTATTATTATTATTAACCCTTTGCACTTGAGGCCTTTTTCGCTTGGTTACTAAGTGGAGAGCGAGAGTGCAAAGGGTTAATATTATTGATTTATATTACTACTGTTATTATTGTTATTGTTATTAGTATAATAATAATTTGTTTCCTTATCATAATTTTTTTCACTCGCATAATAATAATAATAATAATAACAACATTAACAATAATGATAAGTATAATTAAATAAAATATTAATCATTTTATATTTCATCGTTGTTTTGCATGCCCTCTAGGGCTTTTGCGACACTTTCCCATTCTTTGAGTTCACACCTATCACTACGTTAATATTATTTATTTCTATTATTACCGTCATTAATGGTATTGTTATTAATATAATAATAATTCGTTTGCTTATCGTCATAATTTTTTTACCCGCATAATAATGGTTATAATAACAACAATAACAATAATAATGATAAATTTAACTTAATAAAATATTAATTATTTTATATTTCATCGTTCTTGTGCATACGCTCTACGGCTTTCGCGAACCTTTCGCGTTTTTTAACCCTTCGGGAAAAAAGTACCCAAATTTCATATAATTTTCGACCGACGAGAACTCTTGCTTTTACACGGAAACATCAAACAGTACGCACTCCACGTTCAAACAGGGAAAATCCACGTTTGTTTTTTTTTTTTTGGTTTTTCGCTTATCTCGACAGGATGAGATTATCGAGTTGATAAAATTGCAGGAACAACGAGACTGCGGAACTGTCACGGATTATACACTCGTGGGCAGGTCTGCCCTAGGGACATTATTTTTTAGTTATTTTTTGTTGCACATTTTATTGCCGGATGATTCTTGGCGATGCACGGATCATTGATTTTTACCGGATATGCGGAACGGAATATTAATATTTACGCAATGCTCGGTGGACGGTTCGTAAATTTAACGACGGATTCTGATGACTTTCCAGACGGCGCCAATTGACGAATGGGTGAAAAAGAACGCGTGGCAATGGCACAGGATCTTGGTACGGACGGAGAAAACTCACGGGACCAGAAGAATCTTGAGTTTCGTAACGATCGATGGCACGTTTTTTTTTTTCGGCGAATAACAAATTGACGAAGAAAAAAAGTGCCGATTCGTCGATACTTTTTTTTCCTTAGTTTGGAGCGAGAGGGAGATAATTTTTTTTAGGGAAATAAATAAGTGTAAAAGTAAATAAATAAAAAATGTCATGGAAGTGTAAATACATGAATAAACGAATAAATTAATTAATTAAAAAATGAATAAATGAACAAATGAACAAATGAATAAATGAATAAATGAATGAATGAATAAATGAATAAATGTAAATGTAAATGTGAATAAATAAATGAATGTAAATTAATACAAAAAATCGACTAAAAGTTTTCCTACTCGCATCCTGGGGAGAAACACATTACGAGGAAAAAATTTGGTGCTCGCGATTCTTAGACACTCCGTTTATACACGTAGACATAAACGTGCGTGTATTTGAGCGAGAGGCGTGAAACGATTTGCTTCCCGCTCCGTTTGCTCTCGGGACAATGCACAACGATGACAAACTTGAGGCAACAATCGCCGAGCTCGTGAAACAAAAATTACCGCGGAACACTTTCCGGAAACTTTTATTTTTATTCGACGCCGCGCGCACGTTGCGAAATTCTTTAAATGCCGGACAAAGAAAAATGAAAAAGACAAGATACTTTCGGTTTCGGACCTTTTTTTTAAACAAGCTGAGGTCGATTTTTTAAAACTTTTCGGAAAATCGAAATTTCAATAAGGACTAAATGATAAGGACCTTTCTTCAAATTCAATGGAGGTTGAAATTTTTAACCAATTTTTTTCGTTGTTTCACAAGCTCGAAAAAAATTCTCGAGCTAAACTTTCACCTTTAGAAAAAATCTTTCCTCAATTAGCACGTGCGAGTATTGAATAAGAGTTGCACAATAAAAAATAAATGGCAACGATGCCGAAAAAATTGTATTTATGTTTTATACGTAATTTGTATAATTTTTGATAAATTTATATTTTTAAATATATTTATAATTATATAAATATATTTATAATTATATTTATATTTAATTGTAATTAAATATAAATAAAGAATAAATAATCACAGCGTTATTGTCACGATTGTTGTTGAAAGTCTTATCCAGACAGGGAATTGAACACGGGACATCGATTGGCAACGTTTCGTACTTAATTATTCAATTAACATTTGGTCACCGATATGTTACCAAACCCTCTTGCAAAAGACTTAATAGACGTCACGGCGAGAGGAAGTCTTCTCTTTTGTTGGTCACGCGATTTCATGCAGGCCCTTACCTTATACCCCTTCCTCTCTGCCCCTATCGTGCTTCAATCCGCCAGGACAAAAAAAAAGACTTTTAATATATTGTTAAAGAGGAAGAGGTTGCTCGACGATTACTAAATCGGGCAATATATATATATATATACACACACACACATACAGAAACGGCGAGCATTATTGTCTTTTCAATTTCACGCTTCGAGCTCGTTTTCACGTTGCAAAATTATCACCTGAATAAAGACGGATGGTGAAAAAAGTCGTTTGAGTTTTCGAAAGTTGCAGGTTAATTTTTGTTTGCGTCCAATTTGTGTCTCGGGGATAGAGTTTATTACGATGAAAAAAATGACGAAATCGATTCGGAGTACCTTTTTGAAGCTAACATATTTTTGTTTTTTTTTCGAAATTCGCGTTGAAAAATATTCTCTGGAGTAAAGGTGAAAAGTAAAGAGAAGGTCGATTGTGTTTTCGAAAGGGCTATTATAATGAGGTTCATTGTCTATGGTAAGTTTAGTGCAATAAAAATAGGCAAAAACAGGTCAGAGTATATTTTGAAATTGGATTTTTTTTCTCGAATTACCGATGGGTTGAGTGGAAGTTTGGGTGGGTTCATTTAGATTGGTTTTCTCAATTTCTGTTCGTCCTTCTTTTTTACACGCTGCAAAATAATTACCTGAATCAAGACGGAAGGTAAAAAAAGTTGTTTTTCAGGTTCTGGTTTTTACAATAAAAGTTGACAAATTAAATTTTCAAAGCATCAGTAGATATCTGTAGTTTTTTTTCGAAATTTTCCTAATTTGTTTGGGTTTGTGAAACTTTATGGGTACATTTTTTTGTAAATTTGTTTGCGTTCATTTTCGTTGTTCAGTCGAAGTCCAGAATAATGAAAAACAATAAAAATCCCATCGGAGTAAATTTTCAAAGCATCGGCACACACACACACACACACACACACACACACACATAAATATATGTACTAATATATATATATTAATTACCCCATTTGTTCGGGTTTGCGAAACGTTATGGTTAATTTTCTCTAGAATCTCTTTGCATTAATTCTCGTTCTCCAGGCAAAGCTTAATACAATAAAAATGGACAAAAAAATTATCGGAGTAAATTTTTAAAGCATCATATAATATTTCGTTCTTTTTTCAAAATGTCCCCAATTTGTTTGGGTTTTCGAACGTCGATGGTGAATTTTTTGATAATTAATTATTCATTGAGTTCAAATAAAATTTTGAATTAAACCTCATTTAAATTGAAATTAAACGTTATTTAAATTTCGATTCAAATTGAACGTTATTTAAATTTCGCTTCAAACTGAACGTTATTTGAATTAAAATTTTAATTAAACGTTATTCAAATTAAAGTTTAAATAAATAAAAAATTCTTAATATTCTCCACGCAAGGCCGACGCTAAAAAAAATCGACAAAAATCTCATCGACGTAAATGCTCAGTCCCGACACACGAATACACCCATTTTTATTTTCCTCGAAACTCCGAGAGTTTTATCCACTGATAATGAGGCGCACGCGGATTTTAAACGCGAGGTGGGAGTTGCGGATCGTTCGCGAGGCACATCACTAGAGAGTTTTACAGTCACCGAAACGAAACTATAGAAGCGAGTGTAAGTCAGTCAGTCAGGGTGAGAGAAGCAAAAGCAAGAGCAGCGGAGAAAGTGAGAGCGTGTTGTCGAGTAGGAGGAGGAGGAGGAGGAGGAGGTGGTGGAGAACGACGACGACGGCGACGGGGACGACAACGATGAAGAAGAAGAAGACGAAGACTACCACGAGGAGGCAGCAGGCAATCCGGAGACACGAGGAAAGCGAGTACGTTAGTGGGCTTGAGTGAGCCCGCCTCGAAGGCAGTTTTGCTTTGACGTTTGGGGGCCCTGGCGCGGACGCCTCGCAAAGACGAGGCCAGGCGAGTCGAGTCCCGACACAGTGCGGACCTCACGCTCCACTCATTTATTTTATAGACATTTAAAAATAAATTTGAAAAAATAAATAAACGTCACAATAAATACAAAAAATTAAAACTAGAGTCAAAATAAAAACAAAAGTTAAAATTAAACAAAATTTCATTATTTTGCACTCCATATCTCGAATAATAATAATGAAAATAAAATTTCATAATAATAAAAATAAAATCCGACAATAATAATAAAAAACCCCGAGATACTTGTTTTTTTCAAATTTCTTCGAAAACGTCAGACTCGCAGTGATTGGCGCCTTCGTTTTCCGTTGCGATTTCATTCAGTGTGAACTAAAAATCAATGGCGGATTAAAAAAAAAAGAAAAAGATCGTCCCACGTGATTCGTCGATTTTGCGGATCGGAAACCGAAAAAAATCGTGTGAAAAAAATGTAATAAAATGTAAAAATCGTGTGAAAACTCGAATAAACATAAAAATAAACAAATCCAAATTATCGACATTGCGATCGCGGGCGAAAAATACTTCCGTGCGGTGTTCAGTGAAGAATTGCGAATCTCATGGGGCCCAAGTGCGCGACGCGCAACAGCAACAACGCCGAAGATCGGGATTGAACATTCCACGTTTTTTTTGCGCATTTTTTTTCCCAACAAAGTGCGACAGGAAGACAAGTCGTGTGTAACGATGGAATAACTGGAGAATTGTACGGACAGACACGACGAGTCGTATCGATGAAAAAAAATCTTTTCGGCCATCCGATTCAATCGAATTTCCAATTGATACATGACAACAATTGTAACGTACGAAACGATTGGCAAGCCGACGATGCGAATAAAACGCGACGAGGGCTGACTTTCATCGTCATGAAATATACTCATTTTCCAAAATTCGTCACAATTGCTAAACGAGTTCGGTTCGTCGATTGAAACTCGATCGCACGATATATTGGCGGGAAAATTGGAGAAAAAGATAAACGAAATCGAGCTCGTATTATTCGGAGTACTCGAGATTGGAAACAAATTGGAGTTTTCGGTTGGATTATTTAAACAAAACTGAAAAAAAACTACGTTTCGGTGAGTTGAATTTTATTTATTATTTTTATTTTTTTATTTTTATTTTTTATTTATTTATTTATTTTTATTTCAATATTATTATTATTATTACTATGATAATAATAATCAATTTTACTATTATTATTCCTCTTACTACAGTCGAATCTCGATATAACGAAATTTGTCCGTTCCCTTCCAATAGACACTCGAAACCTTAATACAAAAACATAATAATATACATCATGCTCTAATTGCTAATTGCTTGTAAAAATTGCTCAAATTTAAAACTTTCTTTCTAAAAAAAATATCCCTATATTTATAGTAATAATATATATTTTTACAGAACATTGTAAGGAACATGATCTTGATATAACGAAACCTCAACATAACGAAAACTCGATATAACGAACGTCCCTAAAGATTCGTTATATCGAGGTTCGACTGTACCATAGTAATAAAAATTAATTCTACCATTGTTATTATTCTTACAATCATAATAATAACAATTGTTTCATTTTTTTACTATTGCAATAATAACGATACATTTTATTATTATTATTCTTATTACCATCATAAAAATAACGGTTCGTTTTATCATTTTTTTTTATTAGTACCACAATTACTATTGTGGTACTAATAAAATTGCAATTTAGCAATTTATTTTATCATCATTGTCGTTATTATTATCATCGTTGTTCTTTTTGTTATTATTATCACTTTTATTGGAATTAATATCGTTGTTTTTATTATTAGTATTATTGTTGTTTTTGTTGTTATTCTTATCATTATGACTATTGTTATAACAAGTATAACAACAATAAGAACAGCAGTGATAATGAAAATAATAATAATAATTGATATTATTATTTACATCGTTCAGTGCTAAAACGATATTGCCTTGACCATGGAAAAACGATACTACTTTCACTGCCCACGTGTGTTGCGATCTCTCGACACATGTATATGTGTATATATATATATATATATATATATATATATATATATATACATGTGTGTGCGTGCGTGTGTGTGTACATAATCTCCTGCTTGAATTTAGTGTCAGTGCTGCCCGATTTTGCTCTTTCTCTTTCATCGACAACTCGTGAGAGTGAAAGAGCAACAAGGACGACCACTCGTTGTTATATTAAAAGTGAAAAAGAAACGAAAAAAAAACATTTTACTTAATTTTTTTTCCATAAAAAAACTTTAGTTAAAAAAAATCATTTATTTACTTTTATTTATTTATTTATCGATTGAGAGAAGCGTTAACCTCGATCATAATTCTTTTGGAAATTATTGAATCCCGAAAATATCGAAAAAAAAATACACGAGTGTTCTGCGGATGGAAGGACATTTTTTGTCTTCCTTCGCGTTTTTAATAGAGTATTGCGTAAAAATTTAAAAAGCAACACACATGTGTGCATATATATGTATATATGTGTATGTATATATATATATATATATATATATATATATATATATATGTCTTATCCAACATTTCGAAAATTCAGCGAATCATCATCGGGACATTCGGACCGAATGGGATTTTAAATAAAATAGCCGCGTCGCCGTCGTCTCCGAGTGAAAGTGCTTCCGGGGACTTTCGAAACAAAAAGTGGTCGCATTATTGCGTCGCGCGCACGCGTCGAATCGCCGAAAAGATATATATTTTTTTCTTCTTCTTCTTTCTTCTCTCCTGAACAACAACAATACGATTCGTATGGTAATAAAGCCGAGTGAGCGGACTCGCGATTTTTCACGGAAATCAATATCTATGGAAAAACTTCGCAAAACAAGAGACGAGAAGTGTCGCGGCGCTGTTTTTTGCGAAATTGGGAGGAGAAAAAAAATTGTCAACGCTCGGTGGCACTCGAAAGTACGCAGGATAATGCTCGTAAAGGTTGCAAAATTATGGCGTACACTCGGAGATACCTCGGCTTTATTGATAAACGCTTATGAGTGTGCGGACAGATGAAAAGGAAAGCAACAAAAAAATGTAAAAGTAAATTTAGACGAAAAATTGAAGTTAAACACTGAAAGGAAAAGCAACAATATAGTTGAAAAGAAAAGCCAACGAAAAAAATTAAAGTATAAACTGGTAATTGAAAAAAAAAAAATTAACTAAATGAAGATAAAAGAAAACGAATTTTACCAACAATCTTTTATTCTGCGAAAATCATTTTGAAAATTGAAAGAAAACCAATAACTAAAAAAAGAAACTTGCAGAAAAAAGTTGACAGACAACCGACGAATTTATTTTTCTATAGAAAATCGAACGAAATGTAAAAGAAAATCGACAGAATCAAACTGAAGGGAAATCAACAATTAAAAAAAACAAACAAAATCAAAAGAAAATCAGATTTTTTAAAATAAAAAAACGATTCAAAGAAAACCAACAAAAGACGCAAAAGAAAGCCAACGAGGAAATTCAAAAGGACACCAATAAAAAACTATTTTTTAAATCAACGAAAAACTGTAAAAAAAATTGTTTCAAAGTTCAACAAACAAATGAAATTTCAAGCACGTAAAGATGGGCATTAACATATTGGAAGATCACACAAATGCTCAGAATCCCGCAAAAATGCACAGACAGCTAAAATTCCGAGATTAAAAAAAAAATCTTTAAAATCGATCCACTGAAATTCACCAAAACTGTGCAATAACAATCTGACCAAACCACGAAGAAAAAAAAATCAGTATCCTCCAAAAGACTGGCACTCGGAACACTCAACAATGACCACGAGTGTCAAAACCCCATGCTTGTAGTACCCTCGTCCTGTTGTAAAATTTGGAAAGTCGTGACTCTTCGATCACGAATAAGTCCGAGCCTACATCGAGTTTTTTTTCCGTCAAATCCATTGTTCCAAAAAAAAATAAAAAATAAAAAAAAAGATCAACGGGCGGAGAAAAGGCAAAGGAGTTGAGGTGAAAATAAGAGAGACGGATGGAGAAGAGGGGGCCAAATATCCGTTACACAATGGAAAGTATATTCGTCACGAGAGTGCTCGTCGGCTATCAGTGAATTAGACCGAGAATGAGGCGCCTCGCTCGCTCTTTCAAGGCCACGAAGAAAAAGTGGATTTGGCTGTCTATATATATATATATATATATATATATATATATATATATATATATATATATATATATATATATATATATATATATATAACTATATATACGCATAACTATTTCAATATACATATGTGTGTGTGTGTGTATGTGTATATATATATATATATATATATATATATATATATATATATATATATATATATATATATATATATATATATATATATATATATATACACACACACATATATATATGTATATTGAAGAAGTTATGCGTAAAAGTAGTGACAAGTGAACTACAAGATTTAGTTGGCATGTCTTCGAACCGGTTTTCCCGGTTGAGTCCCGTAATTATAAATACTATTTTTGGAATTCGAAGGCACATCCATCTTCCGTAGAAACGAAAGTCTATTTCCTTTTATGCAACGTGGCAGTAGAGAAAATATAAAAATCAAATCCAATGGAATAAAAAAAAATCAAAAATATTCCGTGGATCGATAATTCATCAAATTATATACAAATACCCGAAATATTTTTGGACACTTTTTTTTTTATTGAATTTGATTTTTTCTGATATACAACGTGGCAGTCGATAAAAAACATAAAAGTCAAATTTAGTGAAATTTACGATAGATATAAGGTGGATTTATGCATAATTTCATGAGTTATCGATGTATGTATGTGTGTAGATTGTCCACATTCATGGATGTCATCTTTACTTTCATTTAGAATTTATGTTCATTTAGAATCCATTAATTACTCTGTGCGATTGATTGATCGATAAATCAATGTATTTTCACGTATTTAATATGTATTTTTCATGGAAAATTTATTAACGAGGAGAATTATTGATTCATCGAATGATATTCATCGCGGAAAAAGTCTTCGGATGTCTCTGATGCAATTGAACGCGTGACATCTTCGTGCTCCACTGCGTGACTCAAATTGGGGAAGCAATAAAAAGTGATCGAAACAAAGTGTAGCAATGTCAGCAGTAATAATAACGACAGGAAATCGTAAGGTCGAGTGAAAAGTCGAAATGTGCGCTTTCACGTATTAGTGGAATAGCTAACGAGTGGGTACAGTGCTACTATAATGTTGCGAACGAGTAATTACGTATACAAAACCAAAGGGAGACCGAGAGAAATGATAAATCTAAAAGAAAAGAAAAAAAACGGATAAGAATCACATCGCCGGTCTCGAAAATCATTTATACTTTCGTATTTCACGGACTTAGGGACGAGTTGTGGCTGCAGCCACAGAATGGATACAGGAAGGTGAAAGTTCGTCCATATCTTCACTAGACGAGACGGCCGATTCGAAGGAGCGATAGAGATCTGAAGAAGTGGAAGAAAAAAAAATTAAGACGAATCACGATCCGTTTACAAGTGAAAATGACCATGATGGAACACGTTTCTTTTTCGTTTTTTAGGGGGGAAAGACGATTATGATTATTAGGGATTGAAATATAAATCCTCGTGAAATATTGTTGCACCTAAATTATCTTGATTGCGTTTCTGACCATGATAATCTCGAAACACGAAGATCGTGATCAGAGACAATGGGAGTGAGAAATTGGTAGCCTACCGATTCGAACGGGAATGTGATCTCGGAAGATGAATGTTGATGATGATGACCATCGTCATCGCTCGGGCGAAGACGCTGACAGGACGGAGTGCCCATGAGGAAAGCAACATCTGATCCAATCAATGGAACTACTTCGTTTTGGGAGAAACCTACCACATGATGAGAATGGTAACAATGATGGTACCCTGGTACCTTTGGGATTCAACCACAGGATTCAAGGAAATGTCCCAGGAAAGAACGTTTTTCCAATAAAGTAGCATTGATGTCAATGATCATCGCTCATTTTAATTCACTGTGCCTCGCCATGGATCATTGGCATCATCAATCGCGGTAATAAGCGGGGCTGCCTAGAGGTGCACGCTCTGGAATTGTGCATTTGAGAAGCTAAACAGAAGCAAACCGGCCAACCAAACAAGCCAAACAACCAAACAAGTCAAAAAGGCCAAACATCTGATGATGCCACGACTTAGCACGAACGAAAGTATCCAACAGGACAACATTGAAGGAAGGAAATTCCAAAGTTTACTAAAGTGTTCTGAACAGAGATTCGACGGCCAGAGAAACCAACCAAAACGGCGCCCAACTTCGTTCCCTCCCGATGATGTCAATGACTTGGCGCTATTAATCGTTTCCAAAAGGACAACATTGAAGACACGTCATTCCAGAGTCTGCAGGAGCGTTGCGAGCAAACGGCGATGCGACGTCAAATCGATGCGTTCATTATCGAGCCGCTGGTAAACAGCATCGTCTCGCGATGACAACTGTTTGGACTCCGAAGACAAGAAGAAACAAATCCTCGCGGGTGTTCACGGAGAAAGTGAAGTCCGTTCGCTAGAATAGAGTGTCACGGCCGTAAGTGTACACTGGAGAATCAATTCCCCATCGCACAGAGGCAACCGACGATTCATCGTTAAAAAAAAGGAGCCCCGTCACGAATACTCTATTATTTATATAATTCTTGAAACTCCGTCAATGACACTGCAAAAGAGAAGAGAACGTGAAAGTGTGCCTTTATCGCGGTGATTCGCTCGCCCGTGAAGTCTTTCATTGCTCACATGCAGCTCGCGCACGCATCGGAGCGCAATTTATGCGCAAGATGAAGAAAAAAAGAAATGAAATTGTTGAAAAGCCGTGAAATTTTGTACATGGGAAATAAACAGCTAAAAAGGATTCATCAACCGTTCACGTTCACATCAAGTTCATCAACCGGTTTTGGATTGGTTTGGGTTGATGCGCAGGAAGAAGAAACAGGAGTAGAAATTGTCAAAAAGCAGTGGAATTCTGTTTGTACAAGAAGGAAAAATAAACATTTGAAAACCCATTGTTTATCAACCCATTTTTGGATATCGATCCCTATTGTTTACGTTGATTTGGTGGTCGGTCCCGAGAGGTGAGTGGATCGAGGTGGAACGTGGTGTGAACGTGAACTTCACACTGTATATACACGAAGGAATGATCATTGTACGTGCCGGCGCACACTTTCACTTCTGCAAGCCGGTGGAGCCGTTGCCGAGTCACGATGGATCCGCACGACGGAGCTCATAATGACCCACTAACACATAGGATTGTTCGAGTCGGCTAAGTTCGCTGTTCCCGGCAAGGACGCGCGCCTCAGAGCCATCTCATCTTCGTCTCGTTTGATCGGATGGCCAAACGACGAAGACATTGGACGCCCAAATGACAGGCAGTCGGTTGGAGGAAAAATATACGTGACGCTCGTTTCGCAACACTTCGAGGAAGGATATTTTACGTGAGCGGGCGTGCGTGGTTCGCGGATGCACGAGATTCGAGACGATGCGCGAGGAGACGGACCGGGCCCCGTGCCCGATTGCCTAACAGCACATGGGCGCCGATAAATGTATAATTCAGTTCCGGGTTAGAGAGAAGAACGTTCGTCTTTTACTTTCACTTGTGGCTCATGTAACTCAACCGTCGAGATCCGTTTCCTGGCACGGAGGAGACTTTTTTTTACATTTTTGCGACGCATACGAGGATGGGTCATCGGTAGTACAACAGTAACGGGTGGCGAAGTCGCAGGTGCCGCGACCAGAAGTCAATCTAGGATGTGCCCTCGGATCAATCGCTCACTGTCTTCGTTGATGCTATATTTCGATCGTAGCACGTTGTAAAATGAAGTTTATGAAAACAAGGTCAAGTGGTATTGACGGACAGCTGTAGACTGACGCCGCGGAGATATTATCCTTGATCATTTTTAGATCAAGTTCAATTGCAGTGTGCTGCTGCTGTTTCCCCCTATTCAGGAATAGCAAGATGCGCAAGTGACTTTCGATTTTGTAATTATTTTCATCAGCTCATTGTAAACAAAGATTTTCACATCTGATGCATTTTGTCTTTGATGGACTTGTTTACTATTCTTACATCAGATTGCCGCCATCTTAGATGAAGATTTATCTATGATTCTTACATCAAATTACAGCAGTCTTGGATGAAGGCGTATCTACTATTCTTCCACCAGATTACCGCGCTCTTAGATGAAGACTTAGCTACCATTTTACACCAAATTACAGCAGTCTTGGATGAAGGCTTATCTACCACTTTTCCATCAGATTGGAGCAGTCTTGGACGAAGACTTTTCTATCTTTGTTACACTAGATTATAGCAATCTTAGGTGAAGTCTCCCTGTTTGTTGTGTCTTTGCTAATGATCTTGGACTGCGCAATAGAGTCCAGAAAACCTTTGATTTCGAAACCTTCCCAGCTGATGCATGGCATCGCCTAACGGACTTACCTATCACCCATCACTGCAATCTTTGATGGAGATATCTTTCCTTTTACTTTCGTAGTTACAGCACCGATAGTCCGGAAAGGCTTCCGAAGCAAGCCCAATCTAAAAGTCTCAACCCCTTCATTATTTTTTTTACAGATACAGCGTAAGATGAAGACTTTGAGAAAGTGCCAGTGGTTTCTCGCCTTGGGAATAATGAATCTGTGGGTGGCCGTGATTCGTGGATCATCGAAGATTGGCGTGGACGTGCCATCGGGTATGTCATTGGCGACAACGAACGCCGGATCAGAGACGGCGACGAAGCGCCACGAGACCGTGATCAACAATGATGTAAATGGGACAGACGTAACAAGGGATGGTCTGGTCAGGGAAAGGCGTTTTATTCGGTTTCCAACGGGTCCAGGATTGAGCTACGATGGTCCTGGACCAACCGCCAGAAACGTTGGATTTCCGGGTGTTCGTTTCGCGCCTCATACGCCGTTTCCTCCGTGGCGACAGCAAAAATCGTCCTTCTGGAGACCACCGGCAGTCGCCAACGATTATCCAAGGCCGGTAATGGGTCACAGAACGCCGAGGCTCATCTTCCGCGACGACTTTCCATCCTTGCCCGCAACTGGCGCTGGCGTGTCGTTCTTTCAGTCGAACCAACTGCCGGAGCTGGACGAAGATTATCGAGGTAACGAATCTTTCTCTCGTGCCTGTTTCTTCGCGTGTACCCACGATGGTACGCGCCCTGCTCTACTTTCTCCTACATCCACTTTAGAAATCTACATTACCGACAGTCGGCAAACAATCTTCACGAGTAATCTACATAAAAATGTGTAAATTCCAGATTTCTTTCCAGATCATCGGAAGCCGACAGTCGCCGATTTTCCAAGACTGGACACGGGTACGTAACCGCAACCGGCAAAGTGGCGATTTCGGATTTGAAACATTGTGGAACTTTAGCTTTCGATATACCACATTGCTGCAATTATTCGTACTTTAACGCGCATTCACCCAGACCCTGCTTTTTATACGTGCAGCCATTGTTACGTGTTTCATTCTGTTTTTGGTTTTTGTTTGTACTTTGTTTTTCTTTTTTCTCATCGTAACCGTAATGGAGGTTAGAGTGCAGGAGTCCAAACTCCGCGTCCGCAAAAATGTGATAAGTTCGGGTACAAAGTATCGCCACCAGGGTTTCTGCGATAACGAGTGACCGACCAATATAGTAATAGCCAGGGCACAAAGTGAGTGACCGCGATACTCTGATAGCCCTAAAAAAGTAAAAATTGAAGAGAAGTGATAAAAGGACTAATCCATCTATAAAAATAATCCCGAAAACGTTTTTCGTACCGTAATTGCAGTGATACCGGAAACAGAAGCACGAACATTGAATTTGAAAAACAAAGAAAATCATTCACAGATGTAAACAGTTAGAATAGAGATCGGTACTTTTTTAAATTATACATTATTTTGTATTATGCATATGCCGATAATGAACGACACGAAAAAGTATCACGAATTTTCATCATATATGTTACAGTTAAAACTCGTTTTCAGGCTAAACACGTTTTCTCTAGTAAAAACTAGTTCTTACTGAACTCTCTCGTTAGAACTAGTGTTTTTTTAAGTAACGACTAGAATTTACTGATAAGTACAGTTGAATGTGAGTTATAACTCTTCTTAACGAGGAAAAACTAGTTCTAACGAAATTCTAATCTGAACAAACCCAAACAAACTCGTCTTAACTAGAAAGAACTAGTTCTAACGAAGTAGATCAGTTAAAACTGTTTCCGAATGAGGTCAAAGTTTGGTTTTGTTTGGGTTTCCGAACATAAGTTCTCGTTTTCATTAGGAAAAACCAGTTCTAACGAAATGGATCAATTAAAACTCTTTGCGAATGAGGTCAAAGCTTGAGTTTGTTTGTGTTTGTCTGACTCGTTGGGGTTTGTTTGGATTTCTAAACAAACATTTTAGTTTTCACTACGAAAAATTAGTTCTAACAAAATGAATCAGTTAAAACTGTTTCTGAATGAGGTCAAAGCATGGGTTTGTTCGGTTATCCGAACTTAAATTCTAGTTTTCACAAGGAAAAACAAGTTTTAACGAAATGAATCAGTTCAAAGTGTGCGTACGGGGTCAAGGTTGGGGTTTCTTTGGATTTGCTACGGTTGTTTGGGTTCCCGGCATGATTACGATATCTCTGGCGCATTAATTTGACCGTGGATTATTCATATTTGGCCCAAAAGAAACACTTTTTTAAGAATAAAAAAATCGCATTTTCGCCTTTCGTTAGAAGAAACAGGACATTTTACGAATTATTCGTCATTAAGCGCTTTACCTGGTTTACGTTAATGTAGCTTTGTTTGGAATGCGCTATGTCAAGAAAAAAAAACAAGAAAAAACCCAAACAGACAAACAAACAAACAAATAAACAACCCCAAAACAAACAAACAAACAAACCCAAATAAAGTACGACGAAACAATGTAAAACACGCGGAAACTTCGATTTACATCGAAAATTGGAAAAATACATTGTTTCTCTTTCAAGCGCTGTAAATCCAAAACTAAGGCTCAAAACGAAAAAAGTTATTCTCGTTTTTCGTATTTTTTTCGGCCATATTTCATAATCCAATGGTCAAATTGATGCGCCAGAGATATCGCAATCTCCCCGGGTTCCCAAACATAAATTCTACTTTTCACTAGGGAAAACTAGTTGTGAACAAAGGCGTTCAGTCAGAACTAGTTGTTGCTAGGTAAAACGCGTTTAACCTGAAAACGGCTTTTAAGGCGTTACCCCCACTTGTAGCGCAAAAAAGGCCTTTTTCATGATTTTTTTTAAAGAAAACTACAAAACTTTTTTAATCGATCAATATACCATCTTAAAGAACACATCTTGAAGAACTTTCAGTAATTTTTTTATTGAAAAATATTACATTGTTTACTGGCAAATGGCCGTCAATGAAATAATGTTTTTATACACACGGTTTGCGGTGACCAACATTGCGGCGAAGTGGATCATCTGAAAAAAAAATGCGGATGGATTTAGTCAAATATAAGTATAAACTAGTCTTTAATCGAAGGATTTTAAAAAATATTCATTTTTCACAAAATGGCGGACAGTCAAAGTTAATGGTTCGATTTTAACGAAAAAAACGGCCATTTTTTTCGAAAAAAAAAATCGAACGATTAAAGACTACATTTTTATGTATTAAATAAGCCTGCAAAATTTGAAGAAGATCGGTTCATTAGTGTTCGAGTAATCTTGGTCACCGACTTCAGAAATACCATTTTGAGAAAAACGCGTTTTAAGTTTCAATTTCAGTTTACACGAAGAAAATATTTTTTTTTGTAAACTTACATAGAGTCATCTATTCCCGGCCCATACAGAAGTATGGGCCCGGATACTTAAACTTCAAAAAAATGCTATAAAAAAATATCGATTTTTTCAAAATCGCAAAGGGGGGTAACCCCTTAACTGTAATGTGGTTTAACTCTACATGGTTGAAAGTTTCGCTAAAAACACGTCATACATATCTCCAATTTTGCGGACGCTCCATGGACTCCCCCTTGCTCGAACCTCCTCAGTGAACAAATGGCTTGTGTCCACTAACACCCCCGTGGCATTCCTCTTTGCGACCTTTACTCGACCAAACGTAACGCGACGACCTCACGGACCTCTCCTTAGACTTGGAGTTTTCTAGACGCGGTGACCAGCGAGAACCAACCGATTAATTGTGTGCGAGCGAAATGGCGATTCGAAATTCAGTCGCGACGGAAAGTGGGTCCGCGTCGAGGGTTGCACCCCGATGATTTGCGAACGAAAAAAAAAAGAGAGAGCTTGTGTGTCTGTCGGCAGAGTCGCGGAAAGAGGGCAAAAGACCGCTGTGGGAAGGTGACGATACAATGTGCGCTGACGGGAGGAGCTGTGAATTTTTTCTTAAGTGCTGGATGTCGGCCGGGCTTTTGGACGGCAGTTGTGGTGGGATTATGTTCGCTTGTTGCCATCGCAAAGATGCTAAAGCTATAAGCTCATCGCCTGATTATAACACTATCACGAGCGATACGACGAGAGATCATTTACAGCGCTTGCCGGACGAGGACACATCGATTGACGATCGTAAGTTCATCAGGACCTTGCCCAAATGGCGCCTTCGTGTTTATACGTTTTTTACCCGCGCGCACGGTGACGACCAAAAAAATGGATGCACGCGAAAAAACCCTTGCACCGTGTACAAAAAGGCACCTACGTATGATCTTTAGGGTACCGTAGCTAATGGGAAATTACGTCATTTCCGTCCGTCAGGGATGCCTTTTCTCGTCATTCATGGTCAAACCCGTTTTTAATTTGAAAGAATTAAATTAAATTTTGTTTATTTTTTAAAAAGTATATTGAAATTTATTTGATTTTTACAAATTGAATTATGTTTTGTTTTAAAAAATGAGTTAAATCATGTTTAGTTTTTGAAAGTATATTGAATTTTGTTTAGTTTTTAGAAGTAAACTAAATTTTGTTTAGTTTTTAAAACTAAACTGAATTTTGTTTAATTTTAAAGGCGTTAGGCCACAGTAACGGGTGTAAAATTATGTGCGAATTTAACAATTTTTTTCGTATCAAAATGTGATTCACTCATAAAATTAAGGGGCTATACCAGTGTGAACGCTGAAAATTTGGGTGATTTTCGGGAATTTTTTGGAAGAAAAGTACTCAATTAAACGTTTCGAAAAATTGAGAATATATTTGGCTATATTTGACCTATGTTACATAATTTTTTCATAGAAAAATATTGAGACCCAAGCGACTTATGCACTGTCCTCGGAGGCGCCAAAAAAAAAAGTTCCTCCATTGCTGACATGATTCCGGCCGATTGACTAGCGAAACCGAAGAAGAAAAAGTGTCGTTAAACTGGAAGGTATTTCCTGTACAATGACGTAGGATTTTCGAACAGTATCAAAATCTAAAAAAATGGCGTAGTTATGAAAAAAAGTCTGTTTTCTTGCTTATAAAATGGTCGTTTTTTTCAATGCCAAATCGTCAATTTTCATCCAATCAAAAATATCCTACGTCATTGTAGACTAAATATATTCAAGAATACTCAGTTCAAATTTCAAGTCAATCGGATAATTGCTCTTTGAGTTACAATCTCAGCAAATGTGAAAAATCTCATTTCATATTCTTGACAGTACAAAAATCTTGAAATTGTAAATCTTGAAAGTATAAAAATCTCATCTCATATTCTTGAAAGTATCAACTGTCGAAAAACGCAAAAAAAAATCGATTTTTTAAAAGTGTCACACTGGTATAGCCCCTTAATTACACATCTATTTAGTATGAAAATCAAGCTGTTAGAAATTTTTTTTTTTCGATGTTCTAAATCGCCGGCTACTAATATTCTCTTTTGCTATATTTTTTTTGGCGCTCTCCGCGGCGTGACATTTAGCATGCACAATTCTTGACCTAGAGCAAAAAACAAAAATTCTCGTCAACCCACATTAGAATACCTAGAGAAGTACGTACGGAATTTAAAAAAATATTGTTTTATTCAAAAGTTGTAGGTATTTGAACTTAAGAAATGAATTTTCAGTTTCAGATTTCAGTCGTTATAACTGCTCATAAACTGCTCATAAAATGAAAAGTTTTCGATTAATCAGAAATTCCGTATGTACTTCTCTGCGAAATGCAATCAGGAACATAACTTTTAAATTTGAAGTAAATCGAGTGAAAATTGTTGAAGTTATTTGTCACGCCAATTGGAAAAAAGCTGTTTCGAGAAGTTTCGAGTGGTCGGCCATATTGTGCATCGAAAAAAAAATTTGTATTTTTTCTAACAGCTCGATATTCATACTAAATAGATGTGTAATTAATTTTATGAATGAATCACTTTTTCATACGAAAAAAAAATGTTAAATTCGCACTTGATTTTATACCCGTTACTGTGGCCTATGGCCTTAAAAGTAAACTAAATTGTGTTTAGTTTTAAAGTTAAATTAAATTTCGCCCTTTGGTCCAAAAATCTGAAATAATTCACAAAAATCGTACCTAGTCAGTACTTTCGGGTGAAATTATCGCGGTCACCGTAAAAAAATTCTTTTTGGAAAAAATCCAAAAAACCTTCAATCTGACTTCCACATTTTCGACACTGGCTTTATAATTGGCGTAGCTGATTAAATTCTACCTAAATTCTACTAAAATGGTGCGCTTACCTGATGAGGCTACGGGTCCCTACTTTCATGCGTGGTCCTGCACTTGGCCGCTTTTTTTCGCATCTGATGAAGCCTGGTGCGTGGCTCCTGTCTGCAACACTCCACACGATTGCCTGCTATGGCGAGCTGTATTTCATACTAACTGAAGTAAATCGCTATTTTTTTCTCAATTTTGCAAAACGATCTTAAATTTATGGACCGTGATGATCGTTCTTGCTGAACGATTGGTCCAGTCATTGATCCAGCGATCCATTCACGGTTGCGAAAAGGTGGCGTTGGTCAATTAGATTATAGGCTCGAGGTAACACTGCTCCAAGTCTAAAAGCCTGTGGGTTTGATCGCGTTCTACGTAACGTCGAAGTATAGGGCCAGAGAGGGGGGGGGCATATTGGTTAATCGATTAATAATGCTTTTTATGCGCCAGTAAACTTTCGGAAGAATTTAGGGATAGAAATGAAAAGAAAAACAAATGGAACATGAATTAACGAAATGGAGATTAAATATAACAAATAAATAAACAATATAAACGATGGGGTATAATACAAAAACAAAATAAGTAAACAATATCAAAAATAGAATAACGGTAGGGAAAAAATGACATTTTAAACTTGAGGTAATAGAGTAATCTTGAACAGTGGGAGATAAAATACGGTGGAATAAAAACCAAAATATACAGACATTTAAAGAAAATTTAACGACTCGATATGAAGAAAAATAAAATTGTCAACCTGAGATGAACTTAGGGCGTACCCCCACTTGTAGCGCAAAAAAGGCCTTTTTCATGAATTTTTTTAAAGAAAACTACAAAACTTTTTTAATCGATCAATATACCATCTTAAAGAACACATCTTGAAGAACTTTCAGTAATTTTTTTATTGAAAAATATTACATTGTTTAGTGGCAAATGGCCGTCAATGAAATAATGTTTTTATATACACGGTTTGCGGTGACCAACATTGCGGCGAAGTGGATCATCTGAAAAAAAAAATGCGGATGGATTTAGTCAAATATAAGTATAAACTAGTCTTTAATCGAAGGATTTTAAAAAATATTCATTTTTCACAAAATGGCGGACAGTCAAAGTTAATGGTTCGATTTTAACGAAAAAAAAACGGCCGTTTTTTGGCTATAAAACGGCCATTTTTTTCGAAAAAAAAAATCGAACGATTAAAGACTACATTTTTATGTATTAAATAAGCCTGCAAAATTTCAAGAAGATCGGTTCATTAGTGTTCGAGTAATCTTGGTCACCGACTTCAGAAATGCCATTTTGAGAAAAACGCGTTTAAAGTTTCAATTTCAGTTTACACGAAGAAAATATTTTTTTTTGTAAACTTACATAGAGTCATCTATTCCGGGCATCAAAAAAAAACTGCACTTCAAATTGCACTTCAAAAAAATGCAATAAAAAAAAATCGATTTTTTCAAAATCGCAAGTGGGGGTAACCCCTTAAGGGGAGAGGCCACTCTAGAGGCCGAAAAAATACGCTTTTTGGGGATTTTTTTTCAGAAAAACTACAAAATAAATCGAGATAAAAAAAAAGAGTGTTTATCATACATATCAGTGACTGTATACGATAATTTTTTTGAAGCGATTAATTTCAACATGGCGGCTGTGCAGCGTTTATCTGACAATTTTTTAGGCAATTTTTTCAGATCCCAAAAATTTGCCTGAAAAATCGTCAGACAATTGTTAATAACAAATGAACTATGCGATATAAAAAAAATCATACGTACGACCATAGACAATGTATTTTTCAAGATATATTCAACATTCCAAGTGAATCGGTTGAAAACTGTCTGAGTTATGTTTCCGGGCAACTTAAAAAATGCAGTTTTGAGATAAACGCTGCACAGCCGCCATTTCAAAATTAATCGCTTCAAAAAAATGATTGTATACAGTCGCTGATATGTTTGATAAACACCCTTTTGGAATCTCGATTTATTGTGTAGCTTTTCTGAAAAAAAAAAATCCCCAAAAAGCCTATTTTTTCGGCCTCTAGAGTGGTCTAAGGCCTTAAGGCTTAAAAATGAGACTCTTTTAGGGATTTTTTTTGGGAATACTAAAAATGGTTACTATTGTGGATACTAATAATTTGGGTGGTTATTCTATTTCTGGGGGGGGGGGGGGGGGTTGTGGGGGGTTGGTGTATACAAAAGAGTCGTAGCTTCACGAAGAGTGTTTTTTAGGTGCCCTGCAGCAGGAAGCAGAGCTCTTATGGATTAGCAGCAAGAACAAAAAAACATTCCTATTTACATTAGTTTTGCTAGAGAAGTACACACGATTATTAAAAACATGATTTTTTTCGCAAAATGGCATCATGTTGAATAAATACATTGTTTTGCTAAAAAAGCGGCTTTATTTGTTTATAAAAACGAGATTTGTTGATGAAGCGTGAAAATCGTGTGTACTTCTTTAGAAAATCTATCTAGGAAGCTACACTTAAAATTAAAAGTCAATCGGATGAAAACTGCTCGAATTATGCGTCCTCCCGATTTCAAAAAAGTGGCATCGAGAAAAACCGCGTTTAAAATTTCTAAACTGATTTAGAAGCTACATTCCGCAAGGAACGGAATTGAAGCTCTCATTTGAATTCTGCGTGTACCCATGGAGGCATTTTGATAGCAGGTCTTCTATTGTTAAGGCCTTAAGCCACTCTAGAGGCCAAAAAAATAGGCTTTTGGAGATTTTTTTCCAGAAAAACTACAAAATAAATCGAGATTACAAAAAAGGGCGTTTATCATAGATATCAGTGACTGTATACAATAATTTTTTTAAAGCGATTAATTCCAAAATGGCGGCTGTGCAGCGTTTATCTCGAAACTGCATTTTTTAAGTTGGCCGGAAACACAACTCAGACAATTTTCAACCGATTCACCGGAAATGTTGAATATATCTTGAAAAATACATTGTCTATGGAAGTACATAGGATTTTTTTTTATATTGCATAGTTCATTTGTTATTAACAATTATCTGACGATTTTTTAGGCAAATTTTTGAAAAGTAAAAAATTTCGTCAAATAATTGTTAATAACAAATGAACTATGCAATGTAATAAAAATTCTACGTACTTCCATAGACAATGTACTTTTCAAAATATATTCAACGTTTCAAGTGAATCGGTTGAAAATTGTCTGAGTTATGTTTCCGGCCAACTCAAAAAATGCAGTTTTGAGATAAATGCTGCACAGCCGCCATTTTGAAATTAATCGGTCCAAAAAAATTATAGACTACGGTCACTGATATGTATGATAAACACCCTTTTTTGTAATCTCGATTTATTTTGTAGTTTTTCTGAAAAAAATCCCCAAAAAGCCTATTTTTTCGGCCTCTAGAGTGGCCTCACCTCTTAAGTCGGATAAACTTTTTAAAATTTTGTCATAAATATTTTTAAAAAATGAAAAGACGAAAACATTTTCGGTATAATTCCTTCTGTATATTATTTTCGTAATGTTTGTACATAATTTAAGGCTATAAAAAAAGTTCGAAAATTTGTTTTCCACTCAGATGTAACGAAAAATAACTAGAAGCAAGATTACCGCATTTTGGGTCCAAGATATGTAACAGTCAGAAAGCCTCAGAGAGAGGGGGAATAGATTGGATTACGTTTACTCGTGCTCTACAACAAAAAAAACATTCTCTGACACGTCCTCATGCTTCGTACAATAAAAAAGTACAAGGAACGATTAGAGGCTCGAAAGAGAGAAAGAGAGCAAGATTCGTTTCCGCTGATGGCAAATTCCGAAAAACAGGATACACGTTGTTATTGGTCATCGTTGTGATCTGCAGGTTGCGGAATATCGGTATCGAAGCAAACGGCCCAAAGGCGGATAGTGGGAGGTGACGAGGCCGGATTTGCAAGTTTTCCATGGCAGGTAGGCTCAATCGACGGTTCTTGTTTCCAAAATCGTTTTATAATCGAGCTATTCTTAACGTTGATTTTTTTGGTCCATTTTCAGGCTTACATAAGGATCGGATCGAGCCGATGCGGCGGAACTTTGGTCAACAGATATCACGTGGTGACCGCCGGTCACTGCGTTGCGAAGTAAGTTGGCCGTTTGGCGTGGAAAGTTCATTGAGTAGGGTCGACTGTCTCCAAGTGGCCGACCATCCAAGTATATCCCTTGAACATCGATCGGCAAGCTAGATCAGTATCCCTGGAATATCAATCGGCAAGCCAGATCGGCATCCCTGGAATATCGATCGGCAAGCCAGATCGGTGGCCCTTGAATATCGATCGGCAAGCCAGATCGGTATACCTGGAATATCGATCGGTATCCCTGGAATATCGATCGGTAAGCCAGATCGGTGGCCCTTGAATATCGATCGGCACGCCGGATCAGTATCCCTGGAATATCGATCGGTATCCCTGTAATATCGATCGGCAAGCCAGATCGGCATCCCTGTAATAACAATCGGCAAGCCAGATTAGTATCCCAGGAATATCGATCGGCAAGCCAGATCGGTGGCCCTTGAACATCGATCGGCAGGCCAGATCGGTATCCCTTGACCATCAATCGGTAAAGCTAGATCGGTATGCCTTGAATATGAATCAGCAGGCCGGATCAGTATCCCTGGAATATCGATTGGTATCCCTGTAATATCGATCGGCAAGCCAGATCGGTATCCCTGTAATATCATTCGGCAAGCCAGATCGGTATCCCTGTAACATCGATCGGCAAGCCAGAGCGGCATCCCTGTAATATCAATTGGCAAGTCAGATTAGTATCCCAAGAATAACGATCGGCAAGCCAGATCGGTGGCCCTTGAATATCGATCGGCAGGCCGGATCAGTGTCCCTGGAATATCGATCGGTATCCCTGTAATATCGATCGGCAAGCCAGATCGGCATCCCTGTAATATCAATCGGCAAGCCAGATTAGTATCCCAGGAATATCGATCGGCAAGCCAGATCGGTGGCCCTTGAACATCGATCGGCAGGCCAGATCGGCATCCCTTGACCATCAATCGGTAAAGCTAGATCGGTATCCCTTGAATGTGGATCGGCAGGCCGGATCAGTATCCCTGGAATATCGATTGGTATCCCTGTAATATCGATCGGCAAGCCAGATCGGTATCCCTGTAATATCATTCGGCAAGCCAGATCGGTATCCCTGTAATATCGATCGGCAAGCCAGATCGGTATACCTGGAATATCGAACGGTAAGCCAGATCGGTATCCCTGTAATATCGATCGGCAAGCCAGATCGGTGGCCCTTGAACATCGATCGGCAAGCGGGATCAGTATCCCTGGAATATCGATCGGTATCCCTGTAATATCGATCGGCAAGCCAGATCGGCATCCCTGTAATATCAATCGGCAAGCCAGATTAGTATCCCAGGAATATCGATCGGCAAGCCAGGTCGGTGGCCCTTGAACATCGATCGGCAGGCCAGATCGGTATCCCTTGACGATCAATCGGTAAAGCTAGATCGGTATCTCTTGAATGTGGATCGGCAGGCCGGATCAGTATCCCTGGAATATCGATTGGTATCCCTGTAATAGCGATTGGTATCCCTGTAATATCGATCGGCAAGCCAGATCGGTATCCCTGTAATATCATTCGGCAAGCCAGATCGGTATCCCTGTAATATCGATCGGCAAGCCAGATCGGCATCCCTGTAATATCAATTGGCAAGTCAGATTAGTATCCCAAGAATAACGATCGGCAAGCCAGATCGGTGGCCCTTGAACATCGATCGGCAGGCCAGATCGGTATCCCTTGACCATCAAGCGGTAAAGCTAGATCGGTATCCCTTGAATGTGGATCGGCAAGCCACATCGGTATCTCTTGAACATCAATTGGTAGGCCGAATCGGTATCCCTTAAGAATCGATCGGTGAAGTTAGATCACTATCCCTTGACCATCGCGATCGGCAAGCCAGATCGGTATCCCGTGACCATCGATCGGTAAGCTAGATTGATGTCTCTTGAACGTCGATCGGCAAGCCAGATCGGTATCTCTTGACCATCGATCGGTAAGCTAGATCGGCATCCCTTGACCATCGATCGGTAAGCTAGATCGCCATCCCTTGACCATCGATCGGTAAGCTAGATCGGCATTCCTTGACCATCGATCGGTAAGCTAGATCGGCATCCCTTGACCGTTGATCGGTAAGGTGAGGATCGTGCGATTTTGCTCGACGATTTCTACTATCTCGGCCGTCTGGTTCTAATAAATCGGTATCGTTTCAGGGCTTCCGCTCGTCAAGTGCAGGTCACCTTGGGCGACTACGTGGTGAATTCCGCCGCGGAAACGCTCCCGGCGTACACGTTCGGGGTCCGTGAGATTCGAGTGCATCCCTACTTCAAATTCACTCCTCAGGCCGATCGGTAAACACTGCCAATCTTTTATATCGCTCATCCTGATATTTGAATCCCGTTGCGTTTCGATTTTTACTTTTTCTCATTCCAACTACGTCTACTCGCGCTCGCTCGAAAAGATTCGACGTCGCGGTGCTGCGACTCGATCGTCCGGTTCACTACATGCCCCACATCTCGCCCATCTGCCTGCCCGACAGAAACGAGGACTTTTTGGGACAGTACGGCTGGGCCGCCGGCTGGGGCGCCCTTCAAGCCGGTAAACACTTTTTTCTCTCTCATTATCGCTCTTCTTTTTTTTCTCCCGTAAAGACAAAAAACGTTGACGTAAAATTGCGTCAAATATCATCCTTCTTCCTTTGAAACAATTTTTTTAATCGTTCGATTTTTTCGTACCGCTAGGATCGAGGCTGCGACCGAAGACTCTTCAAGCTGTCGATGTTCCGGTGATCGACAATCGGGTCTGCGAACGATGGCATCGCTCCAACGGCATCAACGTTGTTATTTACGACGAGATGATGTGCGCGGGATACAGGGGAGGAGGCAAGGACTCTTGTCAAGTGAGTCGCGGATAATTATTGTAACTTATGTCGAGATTTAATCTTTCGAATATTCGAATTAACTATTGGTTTCCGGGAAAAAACATGCATATGAGAATATTTGAAAAAAGCAATAAATAATAACATTGTTGGATGTTGGAAGCTGAATATTGAAAGTGGCAGGACATTTGGACATTTGCAATTTCAGATCCTTTAGATATTTGGAAAAAATATTTCCTTTTAACTTTTTTTTTGACAGGAACACATTAATTTTTCAAATAGCTATGATTTGCGTAAAATTAAGGCCTTAGGCCACTCTAGAGGCCGAAAAATAGCCTTTTTGGGGATTAAAAAAAAACTACAAAATAAATCGAGATTACGAAAAGGGTGTTTATCATACACATCAGTGACTGTATGCAATAATTTTTTGAAAGCGATTAATTTCAAAATGGCGGCTGTGCAGCGTTTATCTCAACACTGCATTTTTTGAATTGGCATAATATTTAAGGCGTTACCCCCACTTGTAGCGCAAAAAAGGCCTTTTTCATGATTTTTTTTAAAGAAAACTACAAAACTTTTTTAATCGATCAATATACCATCTTAAAGAACACATCTTGAAGAACTTTCAGTAATTTTTTTTATTGAAAAATATTACATTGTTTAGTGGCAAATGGCCGTCAATGAAATAATGTTTTTATATACACGGTTTGCGGTGACCAACATTGCGGCGAAGTGGATCATCTGAAAAAAAAATGCGGATGGATTTAGTCAAACATAAGTATAAACTAGTCTTTAATCGAGGGATTTAAAAAAATATTCATTTTTCACAAAATGGCGGACAGTCAAAGTTAATGGTTCGATTTTAACGAAAAAAATCGAACGATTAAAGACTACATTTTTATGTATTAAATAAGCCTGCAAAATTTCAAGAAGATCGGTTCATTAGTGTTCGAGTAATCTTGGTCACCGACTTCAGAAATGCCATTTTGAGAAAAACGCGTTTAAAGTTTCAATTTCAGTTTACACGAAGAAAATATTTTTTTTTGTAAACTTACATAGAGTCATCTATTCCGGGCCCATACCGAAGTATGGGCCCGGATACTTATACTTCAAAAAAATGCAATAAAAAAAATCGATTTTTTCAAAATCGCAAGTGGGGGTAACCCCTTAACATTTCGAGTGAATCGGTTGAAAATTGTCTGTTATGTTTCCGGCCAACTTTGAAAATTCAGTTTTGAGATAAACGCTGCACAGCCGCCGTTTTCAAATTAATCGCTTCAAAAAAATTATTGTATACAGTCACCGATATGTATGATAAACACCCTTTTTTGTAATCTCAATTTATTTTGTAGTTTTTCTGAATAAAATCCCCAAAAAGCCTATTTTTTCGGCCTCTAGAGTGGCCTAACCCCTTAATTATATCGACCTTAATCTGAATTTATTTTTATGTTCAGAATATTTGTGAATACAATTGTATTTGTATTCGTATTTACAATAAGTGAAGTATGAATAAATTCGTATTCGTATTTATAAATAGAATTACGCCCAACTCTGATGATGAACACCCTTTTTTGTAATCTCGATTTATTTTGTAGTTTTTCTGAAAAAAATCCCCAAAAAGCCTATTTTTTCGGCCTCTAGAGTGGCCTAACCCCTGATGTGGCAAATAAAACAGGTGTTTTTCGAAAAAAAAAATATAGGGTGACAGCGGTGGTCCCTTGATGTTGGAGAAGACCGGACGATGGTACCTAATAGGAATCGTTTCCGCCGGATATTCCTGCGCTCAGCCGGGCCAACCGGGGATTTATCATCGAGTCGCGAAAACCGTCGATTGGATAACTTACGTGATAAATTCGTAGTGAGAAGCGAAACGAAACGAGACCACGATGCGAGAGTGATAGCTGTTATTGATCGTACGATAATCGACCAAGAAGATTGTCGTTAATTCCGTTGTTATTCGAAGAGTTTTTCTCGTTGCTCGGCGATAAATTTGTTTGGACTTGTTTGGGTTAATCCACCGCGGTGAAGGCGAAGCAAAAAGAAAAAAGACGGCGAGCATTTCGATGTATGCTCGCTACGTTGATATTTATTATTTCGCGGTTAATTAATTGTGCGTGCGTGCGTGTGTGCGTGTATTTTTTTTTTTTTTTTTCGACGTCCGGGAGAATTTTACGAGCTATTCTTTTTTTCTCCGCAATTCCAGTGGCCCGAGAAATTTGCGAAATCGTTACTCGCGGATCAGCTGTTTGGGCAATCGATGTGATACACATTCCTTCGCGTTATGTAAATATATTGTATATGTATATGCGCAATATATATATACACATTTTTTTTGAATATGTCAATGCAACGTTGTTATATTTACGATGCTAAATTACGAATTTGGGGAAGCGAACGAGATAATGAGAGATGAGAAAAAAATTTATTTTTTATGACGGGGACATTTTGAACCATCATGTTTTACTCCGAGTGGGTTTTAATTTTGTTTATTTATATTTATTATATGCGAATGCAATAAATGCGATTCTTCACAATGAGGCGCAATCGAACTTACTCAAGTGCATTTTTCATCGACCCCCCTCACCCCCCCTATACCTTTCCTTCTTCGCAATGGGGAAGCAAAATAGTGAGCTAAACATTTTCCAAAATGCACAATAATTGTGCATCAGTGATTTTATTCGCGAATTTTCGGAAGTATGCACACACACACACACGCACACACACACACACACACACACACACACACACACACACACACACACACACACACACACACACACACACACACACACACACACACACACACACACACGCACGCACATGCGCTTCGGAGATATCAAGGTCGCCTCCATTTTAAAAAAATTGAGATTACCATTTTTTTCCGATTTTCATCGAAGAACCGAAAATAAGTTCACGCCCCAAATTAAAGATCAAGATTTAGCATAAAAAATCGATGAACCAGGTATTTCAACATTTTTATCCTACAGTTGATAAAAAATTATATATATATATATACAGGGTGTCCCATTTTAATCTTACACCTGAATTTTCTCGAAAAATATTGCTCGGACGAACTATTGTGTGGAACAAAACTTCTAGGGATTGAAGGGGGACGTTTGAAAAAAAATTATTTGAGGAGCCAAAATTCAAAATGGCGGCGTTGCAAAGGCTGACATGTTTTTTTCAAACGGAAACATAACTTTTTTTTATTGCCAAAAAAATTGTCAGCTGAAAACTAAAAACTTTTGTTGAAAAAATTTTTTGATAAAGTTCATAGTTTTCAAGTGAGAACATCATTTTCAATTATTTCAGATGTATCCAGGATTTGTGTGTGTGTGTGTGTGTGTGTGTGTGTGTGTGTGTGTGTGTGTGTGCGTGCGTGTGTGTGTGTGTGGGCGCGCGTGCGTGTATGTGTGTGGATGTGTGTGTGCGTGTGTGTGTGCATGTGCGTGCGTGTGGAACACTGTTGAAAATTTTTGTTTTTTTTTGTTTTTTTTGTTTTCAAATTTGGACGATATTTCATGAGAAAATTTTGGAGGAAAATCGATGAAAAATAGTTTTTTTCCATTTCAATAGCGTTTGTGCCATTTTCAGGCCCAAAAACGTGTTTCTTTAAATCCTTGACAAACTTTGATCACGATGGGTAGAAAAACACACACACACACACACACACACACACACACACACACACACACACACACACACACACACACACACACACACAGGATACATCTGAAATAATTGAAAATGATGTTCTCGCTTGAAAACTATGAACTTTATCAAAAAATTTGTTCAACAAAAGTTTTCAGTTTTCAGCTGACAAATTTTTTGGCAATAAAAAGAAGTTATGTTTCCGTTTGAAAAAAAACATGTCAGCCTTTGTAACGCCGCCATTTTGAATTTTGGCTCCTCAAATAAATTTTTTTCAAACGTCCCCCTTCAATCCCTAGAAGTTTTTTTCCACACAATATTTCGTCCGAGCAATATTTTTCGAGAAAATTCAGGTGTAAGATTAAAATGGGACACCCTGTATATATATATATATATATATATATATATATATATATATATATATATATATATATAATAAAAAATATATATATAAAATTATATATATATATATAATTTTTTATCAAACCGGTGCGATGGTCTAGTGGTTAGCGTGCTCGCCACTAAACCAGCGGACCGGGAGGTCGCGGGTTCGAATCCCAGTCGCGTACATTTCGTCGTGAAATGTTTTTCTTCGGCATTTCGCGGCGAAATAAGACTAGTTCCACGACTGGGGGGCGAACTCGACGACCGGCTGTATTGGTATAGGTTTTCCGCAGTTTCCCTATACCCATGACAGAAATGTCATGATGAATATGATACAGAGGGGGAAGTCGGCTGCGGCCGCAAGAGGGGGGAACAGGGGAAAGATGGAGAAGAAAAGGAGTAAACAGTGGAGGAAAGAATGGTCATAATGATGGGAAAGAATAGGTAACAAACGCGACAAGCGTGTACCTAAGGAAAAAAACAATAAAAAAAAATAAAAAAAGATATAATTTTTTATCAATTCTAGGATAAAAATGTTGAAATACCTCGTTCATCGATTTTTTATGCTAAATCTTGATCGATCATCTTGTAATTTGGGGCGTGAACTTATTTTCGGTTCTTTGATGAAAATCTGGAAAAAATGGTAATCTCATTTTTTTTTAAATGGAGGCGACCTTATATATATATATATATATATATATATATATATATATATATATATATATATATATATATACATACACACACACAAGTATTCGATTATACCGACTTTGATTATACCGACTATTGATTATACCGACACACAAGTCGGATAATCAATTATTAAGATAAATTTGTTAGAAGCGAATCCGGAAATACTTCCGTGGGATCAAAATGAAGCCATTGAAAGAACAAAATTCGTGTCTCCGGGGAAATTATTCGAGGACGATTGTCAAGAAAGTTTGGGGGGAAAGAAAGAGAAGGAGACAAAAAACAACCTTTTCCAAGCTCCCGATGGGCTGGTGACGACATAGGGATGCGACGGAACGCGAAAAATCAATCGAATGGTCCAATGTTCCTTTGGTTTGTGGACTAAATATGTAAAATATTGCTGAGGAAACTGCGGCGTAGTGGTGAATGTTTTTGTTATTGGAAGAGGGACGATTTCGGGTGACGATTGCTTGTAAAAAATTCCAAAATGTACCCTCTTGTGTGTATCCGATGCACCGCGAAGCCTGTACGTAGAGGGCGCGTTTGAGGTGGAGAACTGACAAAAGTATGACAGAATGCACGGATGCGGGATATTTTTTATTCAGGGGACCCCCTTCGCGTCGAGATGAAGTTCGGTATGTTAGTTTTCATTTGAAAAAAAAAAAACAATGAAGCAATTGCAAAAAAACCGAAAAGGTACATCGCATGCAGAAAAGGTAGCGAAATGGTAATTCGCATGTAGAAATGGTAACATAAAGATCATTAGAATGCAGAAATGGTATCAATAAGGTAATTCGTATGCAGAAATGGTACAAAAAAGGTAATTCGTATGCAGAAATGGTACCAAAAAGGTAATTCAAATACAGAAATTGTATCAATGAGGTAATTCGCATGCCGAAATGGTACCAAAAAGGTAATTCACATGTCGAAAAATTGCCAAAAAGGTAATTCGCATGCACAAATGGTAATTAAAAGGTAGAAATGGTATCAATAAGGTAATTCGTATGCTGAAAAGGTACCAAAAAGGTAATTCAAATGTAGAAATAGTAGCAAAAAGGTAATTAGAATGCAAAAATGGTACCAAAAAGGTAATTCACATGCAGAAGTGGTACCAAATAGATAATTCACATGCAGAAAGGGTACCAAAAAGGTAATTCAAATGCAGAAATGGTAGCAAAAAGGTAATTCACATGTGGAAATGGTATCAAAAAGGTAATTCTTATGCAGAAATGGTACCACAAAGGTAATTCAAATGCAGAAATTGTATCAATAAGGTAATGCACATGCAGAAATGGTCCCAAAAAGGTAATTCGCATGCCGAAAAAGTGCCAAAAAGGTAATTCACATGCAGAAATGGTACCAAAAAGGTAATTCGCATGCACAAATGGTAATTAAAAGGTAGAAATTGTATCAATAAGGTAATTCGTATGCTGAAAAGGTACCAAAAACGCAATTCGCATGCAGAAATGCTACCAAAAAGGTAATTCACATGCAGAAAGGGTACCAAAAAGGTAATTCAAATGTAGAAATGGTAGCAAAAAGGTAATTAGAATGCAAAAATGGTACCAAAAAGCTAATTCGCATGCAGAAATGGTACCACAAAGGTAATTCAAATGCAGAAATTGTATCAATAAGGTAATTCACATGCAAAAATGGTACTGAAAAGATGATTCACATGCAGAAGTGGTACCAAAAAGGTAATTCACATGCAGAAAGCGTACCAAAAAGGTAATGCAAATGCAGAAATGGTAGCAAAAAGGTAATTCGCATGCGGAAATGGTACCAAAAAGGTAATTCGTATGCAGAAATGGTACCACAAAGGTAATTCAAATGCAGAAATTGTATCAATAAGGTAATTCACATGCAGAAATGGTCCTAAAAAAGTAATTCGCATGCCGAAAAAGTGCCAAAAAGGTAATTCACATGCAGAAATGGTACCAAAAAGGTAATTCGAATGCAGAAATGGTACCAAAAAGGTAATTCGAATACAGAAATTGTATCAATAAGGTAATTCACATGTAGAAATGGTACCAAAAAGGTAATTCGCATGCAGAAATGGTACCAAAAAGGTAATTCGCATGGAGGAATGGTACCAAAAAGGTAATTCGAATGCAGAAATGGTACCAAATAGGTGACTCGCATGCAGAAATGATACCAACAAGGTCACTCACATGCAGAAAAGGTACCAAAAAGGTAGGTCGTCGAGAATGTACCAAAAACGGTACCTCCTTACAGAAGAGGCATCGAGCTGCATAAAAAAAATCCTCCACGATCATTTCCCATCATGTGATCGTTAATAAAACTTCGCCAACTTTAGTCGAAAAAATTCGACGCCATCATTGTTTTTCCAGGCAGTACATTTCCTACTCCCTCTCACTTCCGTTTTATTTCCCTCGTTGGTTCTTCATCCGCCAAATCTGGATATCAACAGCAAATTAAGTCACCCTAATTAACGCGCACCATACACGCCGGGTACCCGCAATTTTATCCAACTCCATTATATTCCAATCAATCAATCGTAAGATTCATCTGCTACGATACTTCTTTTTTTTCGTTGCGCGCACAAAAAGCTTGTCCGGAATTTCATTTCTTCGTGATACCGGCACTTCCGATATGCAGTGATCAATTTTCGTATTTGGAAAAAAGAAGAAGTTTCTTCCCTCGCAATCGAGACGCCTGATGGCATATTTTTTTTCTTTCTTTTTCGTACGAGGGTAATTCGAAAATGGCTTCGATGTGTGCGCAGTCAGCCTGCTATCGTATGCACAGCATACGTCGATATACAGGGTGTTTGGCGTTTAGAACGACACATTTTTTGGGGGGATTGGGGATGTCATTTGCTACTTTTTTTACCCTTTGACCCTATGTTCGATGTGTCACATAAGGTCAAAGGGTGAAAAAAGTGAAAAAAAATCATATCTTAATAGATACGATTTTTTTTTTTTCGTTTTTCTTGATTACCCAAAGTTTCGCCTTTAATCGTAATAACTTTTTAGTTTGTGGTTGTAATATCACGAAATAACTTTTGTTGTATCCTGCAATGTATGTTTATTACAAATGAATCATTATTCGATACAATTGGTTTCAAGAAAATGACTCATGATCTTCCAAACTCTGAAAAATGCGTAAATGTATGAAAAATGTCAACTTCGAAATTCATTATAAAAAAAACTAAAAGGCATTTTGAACTGAGCATTGTTTCAAAAAGTTCTCTAGTTCATACACTTCCCAACGGTATGCCACATATCGTAGAAATAATTCATTATGTGGTAAAAATAAAGAGAATAAGTTTTTTTTGATAATGAATTTAGGAATCGAAATATTTATACATTTACACATTTTTAAGACTGCAAGCTCAAGAGTCACTTTCTTGAAACCAATTGTATAAAATAATGATTTATTTAAATAAACATTCATTGCAGAACAAAACAAAAGTTATTTCGTGCTCTTAGAACCACAAACGAAAAAGTTATGACGATTTAAAGCCGAAATGTCGGGTAATTTAAAAAAAACGGAACAAAAAATCATACCTTAAGGGGTCTTCTCACTTCAGACGCTAAAAAAGGCTATTTTCGTGAATTTTTTGATAGGTTTATACTATAGATATTGATATAAAAGTTGGTACACTTAATAAATATACTTTCGAAATACATTTAAACATTTTTTCAAATGGAATTGTGTAATCCAAACAAACTTTAAACGCGTTTTTCTCGAAACAACGTTTTTCGACGGCTTGTTGATAAAATCTTCGAAACTACTGAACCGATCCTTATGAAATTTTAACCACATATTCTTTACAACTATAGCTATAGCGCATATGGAGGATTTTTTTTCAATTTTTCTTATTTACAATTTTTTTTGCCAAAAATGGTGAAAAAACACGTTTTTTCGAAATACGTCCGCCATTTTATTATTTTTGCATATATAAAAAATCCATACATAGAGCAGTGTGCATCGCTGAATGTGCCCTCTAAACAATCACACTTTATCTTTGATATTGTCCAATTGACAACTGAATTATTTGTTGTTATATATATAACAGATTGTAGGTTCGAAATAAGAGCCAAAAAAAAATTCAAAAATCGTATGATATGTGCTATAGCCATTAACATACTGAATCTAAAATCGTTTGATTCTTTTGTTTCGGATGATCCATCTCGGAGATTTCATCAGCAGCGCAGACCTACAATTTTGAAGACATTTTTTCAACTTCCATTTTTGTATGTAAATGGCGACTTTAATAAATAAATTTTGTATTGAATAAATGTATTTAATAAATAAAATTTAAAAAGGCGATTTTCGTGATTTTTTAATACATTTATATTATAGATATTAATATAAACCTATTGAAAAATCACGAAAATAGCCTTCTCAAATTTTATTTATTAAGGCGTTACCCCCACTTGTAGCGCAAAAAAGGCCTTTTTCATGAATTTTTTTAAAGAAAACTACATAACTTTTTTAATCGATCAATATACCATCTTAAAGAACACATCTTGAAGAACTTTCAGTAATTTTTTCATTGAAAAATATTACATTGTTTAGTGGCAAATGGCCGTCAATGAAATAATGTTTTTATATACACGGTTTGCGGTGACCAACATTGCGGCGAAGTGGATCATCTGAAAAAACAATGCGGATGGATTTAGTCAAATATAAGTATAAACTAGTCTTTAATCGAAGGATTTTAAAAAATATTCATTTTTCACAAAATGGCGGACAGTCAAAGTTAATGGTTCGATTTTAACGAAAAAAACGGCCGTTTTTTTGCTATAAAAAGGCGATTTTTTTTCGAAAAAAAATCGAACGATTAAAGACTACATTTTTATGTATTAAATAAACCTGCAAAATTTCAAGATCGGTTCATTAGTGTTCGAGTAATCTTGGTCACCGACTTCAGAAATGCCATTTTGAGAAAAACGCGTTTAAAGTTTCAATTTCAGTTTACACGAAGAAAATATTTTTTTTTTTGTAAACTTACATAGAGTCATCTATTCCGGGCATCAAAAAAAAACTGCACTTCAAATTGCACTTCAAAAAAATGCAAAAAAAAAACGATTTTTTCAAAATCGCAAGTGGGGGTAACCCCTTAAATACTTGTATTACGTAAATAACTATTAAGTTACACTGTTAAGTGTAACAATTTTTATATCAATATCTATAATGCAAACCTATTAAAAAATCACGAAAATAGCCTTTTTAGCGTCTAAAGTGAGAAGAGCCCTTAATTACCGTGACACTTAGGACATAGGGTCTAAGGGTGAAAAAAGTAGCAAATGACCCCCCAATGCCCCAAAAAAATGTGTCGGTCCATGGGCAAACACCCTGTATATGTACGTGCATGTGGGTGTGGGTGTGTGCGATGCGAAGCTTTTTCCACTGTCGAACAATAAATCCACGAACAGCGAGCAAGCGTACGAAACGTCCAGCTGGACGAAAGGTAGAGGACGAGAGACTTTTCCCCATCAGATGGACACACGCATAGAGGGCTATAGGTGTATAGCTCTTCCATAGGTGGCTCGAATTCGCACGAAGCGCGCCAAATGAACGCAATAAATAAGCTCACAGTGGCAATAATTTCTTTCCCCATCTCGAAAAATGCGACCATCTTGTTTTTTTTCAATTTTTTTTTTTCGTCGCATCGTTTCCTGCTCTCCTCCGTATTTGATGAATTTTCATGAAAAAAAACTGCTTCGAATTGGCGAAATAAAAAATAATCGGCTGGCGGTATGGCCATGGGGAGAGGGACAATAATTCATTTATTTGTCGCGAAAGATCGAAAGCTGGAGGAATTTGTCGAACGAGTCGTGTCTGTGTGCCGACGACGATGGAGCGGTAAAAATTTGCAGTGGAAAGGATTGAGAAGGCTGAGGATTTTTTGACGTTTCCAGGCTGTTCTGGTGGACTGAATTTTTTCCCGTAGGGATGAAATTGGGATAATATGAGAATTTGACAAATTTGCGAGAATTTTCGTCGTATGTATTCAATGAGAAAAAATCTTATCGAGTATTTCATGTTCAATAAAGGCCGCTTAGTCAACATACCAAATATCAACATTCTATATTTAATACTTTTCGCATAAAAAATTGGTGAAAAATCGAACATTTTTTGGCCCAATAAGGCAGAACCTTTCCTTTAGGGGTTAGGCCGCTGTAGAGGCCGAGAAAATAGGCTTTTTGGGGATTTTTTTTCAGAAAAACTACACAATAAATCGAGATTGCAAAAAAGGGTGTTTATCATACATATTTATTACAAAATAAAAAAATATATATCTGAATTAAGGGATTCGGCCACTCTAGAGGCCGAAAAAATAGGCTTTTTAGAGATTTTTTTTTCAGAAAAACTACAAAATAAATCGAGATTGCAAAAAAGGGTGTTTATCATACATATCGGTGACTGTATACAATAATTTTTTTTAAGCGATTAATTTCAAAATAGCGGCTGTGCAGCGTTTATTTCAAAACTACATTTTTTGAGTCGGCCGGAAACATAACTCAGACAATTTACAACCGATTCACTTGAAATGTTGAATATATCTTGAAAAATACATTGTCTATGGAAGTCCGTAGGATTTTTTTTTATATTGCATAGTTCATTTGTTATTAACAATTATCTGACGATTTTTAGGTAATTTTTTGAAAGCTGAAAAATTTCTTAATAATTTTCCTAAAATCAATCCAAACAAACACACGAATAAAATTTCCAATAATAATTAAAAATGTTTTCTCAACATCGCGTTCTCATTTTTATAACATCATCAAGATACCCAAGTGACAAGTGACAGCGAAATCCAAACGTCAATTGATCGTCAATTCGCTACACAAATCCGATCGCTTCACCCTGACAAAAAAGATTCATTAAAATTAACCGAATACCTCAATTTAATGCTTTTTTATTTAAATTAACCGAAATTTTTCTCAACAATCAACCCAAATAACCCAAACAACCCAAACAGACAGATGGACAAAATTGTCAAAAATTCTAACAGCCATCCTCTCAGCATCGTGTTCTGATTGTTATATCATCATCAAGATACCCAAGTGACAGCGAAATCAAAACGTCAATCGATCGTCAATTCTCTAAAAAAATCCCATCGCTCTACACTGACGAAAAAGATTCACCAAAATCAACTAAATGCGTCAATTTAATCCTTCTATAAATTAACCAAACATTTTCTAAAATCAACCCAAACAGACACATAGACAAAATTTCCCAAAATGTCACCTACCCTCTCAGCATCGTATTCCACGCCTGTCATCTTAAGGGGTCTTCTCACTCTTTTTCATGAATTTTTCATGAATTTTTCTGATAGGATTATATCATAAATATTGATATAAAAGTTGTTACACTTAAAAATACACTTTCGAAATACGTTAAATTTTTTTATTATTTATTCACGTCACGATTTATAGACGAGAATGGTAAAAAAAATGTCCTTAAAAAATTGTAGGTCTGCGCTCTTGATGAAATCTCGGAGATGGATAATCCGAAACAAAAAAAATCAAATGGTTTTAGATTCAGTATGTTAATGGCTATAACGCATATCATATGATTTTTGATACATGCAAAAATAACAAAATGACGGACATTTTTCGAAAAAACAAAAAAACGTTTTTTTTTCACCGTTTTTGGCAAAAAAATAGTAAATATCACAATTTAAAAAAATCCTTGATATGCGCTATAGTTGTAAAGCTATTGTTGTAAAGAATATGTGGTTAAAATTCCAATGGGATCGGTTCAGTAGTTTCGAAGCTTTTTTCAACGAGCCGTCAAAAAACGTTGTTTCGAGAAAAACGCGTTTAAAGTTTGTTTGGATTGCATAAATACATTTTTTTTAAATTTGAATCTATTTTGAAAGTGGATTTATTAAGGCGTTACCCCCACTTGTAGCGCAAAAAAGGCCTTGTTCGTGAATTTTTTTAAAGAAAACTACAAAACTTTTTTAATCGATCAATATACCATCTTAAAGCACACATCTTGAAGAACTTTCAGTAATTTTTTTATTGAAAAATATTACATTGTTTAGTGGCAAATGGCCGTCAATGAAATAATGTTTTTATATACACGGTTTGCGGTGACCAAAATTGCGGCGAAGTGGATCATCTGAAAAAAAAAATGCGGATGGATTTAGTCAAATATAAGTATAAACTAGTCTTTAATCGAAGGATTTTAAAAAATATTCATTTTTCACAAAATGGCGGACAGTCAAAGTTAATGGTTCGATTTTAACGAAAAAAAAACGGCCGTTTTTTGGCTATAAAACGGCCATTTTTTTCGAAAAAAAAATCGAAAGATTAAAGACTACATTTTTATGTATTAAATAAGCCTGCAAAATTTCAAGAAGATCGGTTCATTAGTGTTCGAGTAATCTTGGTCACCGACTTCAGAAATGCCATTTTGAGAAAAACGCGTTTAAAGTTTCAATTTCAGTTTACACGAAGAAAATATTTTTTTTGTAAACTTACATAGAGTCATCTATTCCGGGCATAAAAAAAAACTGCACTTCAAATTGCACTTCAAAAAAATGCAAAAAAAAATCGATTTTTTCAAAATCGCAAGTGGGGGTAACCCCTTAAGTGTAAAAACTTTTGTATCAATATCTATAAAAAAAACCTATAAATAAATTCATGAAAATCGCCTTTTTAGCGTCTAAAGTGAGAAGACCCCTTAATTACAGTCTCAAAAAAAATTGTACCAACAGATTCTGGACTTTTGCAATATTAGTAGGAAACGAGGGTGCCACGTAGGGTGTCGAAAGGCAATTTGTGGTCCGGGCTTCGTGGCCACCGATGCTACACACGAGAATAAAGGAAAAATGGAAAGCGATTTTATTGCGGTCCGTAGATGGTGAGTTAGTGACATTAAACGAGAGGCTATGGGGGAGGAAAATATTCTTAAAGGGGCCCGGAAAATTCTTCGACCGACTCGAGGGGCGGGGGGTGTCAGAGGGGGGAAAAAGTTGAATCGCCCACGCACGGGACATATGGGTCGTTTCTTCCTCTTCACCGGTCATTTTCACAGGGGTGAAAATGCCTCCCCGTGGGTCATCCTCTCTTGACCATCGGTCGCATTGCGGGGGTGTCGGGCGATGTATAGGCTCGCTTAAATGCTCCAAATGACCATCAACGCGTACGCACCAACGATTCCGTTCAATGTCCATTCACCTCCCCTTCGCCCTCGCCTCTTCCCCCGCCTAATTTACCGCCACCCACTAGTGTTCGCTAATGCTGACGTATAGATCGTTGATCCGGATAATTTTCAAGCTCGGCAGAATTCATTTGATCGTCGCGTGCCGGTCGCACCTGGACGAGAATCCACTCGTTCGTCGCGGATTCGTAGAGCGATTGAATTTTCGTCGCCAATTGACGGTCGATTGACGTTTGAGTCTCCCTACTTGGTTGTTATTGCCAGTTGAGTGTTTTGACGATTTTGTCAAAATCCGAATACGATGCTGGAAGGATATCTAGGATTTTTGAAAATTTTGTCTGCGTGTCTGGTTGGGTTGATTTTAGGAAAATTTTAGGTTATTTTTATAAAAAAAGGTTATTATTAGGTTTTATTAGGTTGGGTTGATTTTAGGAAAATTTTAGGTTATTTTTGTAAAAAAGGTTATTAGGTTTTATTAGGTTGGGTTGATTTTAGGAAAATTTTAGGTTATCTTTATAAAAAAAAGGTTATTAGGTTTTATTAGGTTGGGTTGATTTTAGGAAAATTTTAGGTTATTTTTATAAAAAAAGGATTACATTGGCGCATTCAGTTGATTTTGATAAATGTTTTCTTGTCAGTGTAAAACGATCGATTACCGTTCGGATTTCGCTGTCACTTATTGGATATCGATGATAATATAAAAATCGATACACGGCGTTGAGAGGACATCTGTAATGATGTTTTCATATTTAGTCCGTCCGTCTGTTTGGGTTGATTTTGGGAAAATTTTAGATTATTTTAATGAAAAAGGATTACCTTGGCGCATTTAGTTGATTACGATAATTTTTTCTTGTCTGTGTAGATTGCTCGAATTTTTGTCGCGAATTGATGATCGATTGGCGTTTGGATTTCGCTGTCACTTGTCACTTGGGTATTGATGATATTATAAAAATCAGAACGCGATGCTGAGAGGACGTCTGTAATGATTTTTGCAAATTTAGTCCGTCTGTCTGTTTGGGTTGATTTTAGGAAAATTTTAGTTTATTTGAATGAAAAAGGATGAAATTTACCCATTCAGTTGATTTTAATTAATCTTTTTTGTCAGTGTAGAGTTTTCGACCGTTTTCGTTGGATTTTTTTTAAAGAAAGGAATAAAATACGCGGTCAAAAGAGATTTTAGGTTTTACAAGGTATACATTGAAGTATGTAAAAAAAATTATTTGTCAAAAGTTTAAAAAATAGCGGCGCACGAGTCACTGTAGCAGTACTGTTTTTTCGCCAACCCTCTCCGCGGCACGCAGTAGAACTGTCGTAAATTTAGTCCCGGAACTAACAAGGAACATCACTTTGGTGTCCTTCTTCGATTTTGTTGAAACTTTTTATGTGGAAGAGTATCAAAAACTAAGAGACACGTATGTTTTTTTATCGGCGGAAAAACAGTTTTAAGGGGTGACACGAACCCTTCAAAAATGGGGATGTTTTTCGTTTTTTGTCGATGACGTTTCAACGGTTCGAGATATAAAAAAAATTCAAATAGCAAAAATGTTAATTTTTTATGCACTATACATTGGAGATGAGAACGATAACGTTATCGACGAAAAACGAAATACACCCCTGTTTTCGAGGGTGCGTTTCACCCCTTAAAACCGTTTTTCCGCCGATAAAAAAATACGTATCTCTTAGTTTTTGATACTCTTCCACATTAAAGAAGTTCCAACAAAATCGGAGGGGGGCACCAAAGTGATGTTCCTTATAAGAGTGAAATATTTTCGTTAATTATATTATTTTGAGCAGTCAAGTACGGGGGGAATTTAAAAATAATTAAAAGAAAAATAGAGACGAGTTTGAAAAAAGTT